>JAAALK010000283.1:64728804-65171792 GCA_019279435.1 Zizania palustris
AAATTTCTGGCTAAAAACTTAGCCTTCGGTTCTGTTGTGTCTTCTGCGGAACAGGCTTCGAACACAACCTTCGAAGGTCTGGTTCGGAGGTACTTCGACACCTTCGAACACAGGCTTCGGAGGAGCAAAAGTTCGAAGCCAAGAAGACTTCGCTCCACTAACAACCCTCGAAAATCTACTCTGCTAAGTCAGTGCAGGCTCCGCACACGAGGTGCTTCGAGCAGGCTTCGCACTTCACCCTTCGCAAGAGTGGACACCCCTCTGAGGACTTCGACCAAGTACTTGGCGACAGCAACGGGTGCTGGGCTTCGTACCCGAAGGTCTACACGCACACAAAAACGGAACACGCTAAGGGCTTCGACACAAGAAGCACTACGGGAAAAGATCAGGGCTTCGCTAGTAAGCAGCGAGGTCTAGCCTCGTGTTACACAGAGCGACAGCACACTGACAAAACACACCTCGCACGAAAAACAACCTTCGCCTCAACAGGCTTCGGTGCACTAAACTAGCGAAGTATGTAGATCGAGCTCAAGCAAAAAGCACAAGACAAACAGGGCTTCGCCGCTTGAACAAGGAACACTGAAAATGAACTCAGGATGTATTCAATCGAAGTGTGGCTACAGGAGCTCAACAGTAAATGCTCAAAGTGTTAAATGTTACCTACCGAGCCCCCATATTTATAGCCCACGGATTCATCCTAAGGAAGTGACTACTTTACCCCTAGGGTTTACAACAGATTTGTCTCTACAGAACTAAGGGGTACAAAAGGTAGTCCACCTTTATTTTGGAGGCTTCTCTGTCAGCTGCAGAGGGGACAGTGTCAGCCTTTTTCAGAACAGACAGTGTCAGCCTTTACAGAGTTGACTTCTGGAACCTCCCTTCGCACGCGAGGGTGCGGAAGCTTCGGCGAGAAGCCTGCAGCCTGTTGGCCTTCGCTCCGCCGAAGAAGACCTTCGATACAGTGACGGTTTTGAGCCGAAGCCGTCAAAGCCCTTGGGCCTTCGCACCACCACCTCCGGAGTGGATCACCACGGCTTCGCAGCTACTCCGAGCTCGAACACCGTCCGTCCGTGTACCGAAGCCATGCATGGCCGAAGCACCTCAAGTCATCCTCACTCCGGAGCTAGCCTCGCTCCGAAGTCCTTCACACTCCGAGGCCCCACCTTCGGAGTACCACCCTTCGAAGTCCCTCCTTCGTCCAAGGCCTCCGCATGAAGCATTCCATGAGCACTTCGTCGCAGTGTCTCACTCCGAGCACACTCCTCGACGAGCCTCACCCGGACCATGCCTTCGATGCGCCTCGACTTCTGAGACCTTCGTCGGGCCACCTTCGAGTGCCTCCCTCCGGAGCACACTTCGAACACCTTGCCTCCGCAGAGGACTTGGTCCACCAACTCCGAAGTCACTCCATTCGGAGTACCTTCGAAGTGCCTCACCTCCGAGGACTTTGTCTCGGAGTACCTTCAGCCGGAGCCACGCTCCGCACTCTCTGCCTTCACCTGGCACGCCTCGACCCGAGGACCGACCCGGACCACCTTCGCAGCCACCGTGACGGAGCTCCCCGCTCCCCTGGCATCAAGCCACCCGCTTGACCCAAGTTCACCTGGCTCGAACCCTGTCCGTCGCCTCCGAAGTCCCTGCGCACCACAGACAAGCAAACAAGTGTATCCAGTACTCCGGAGACCTCTCGGGTTAGCAACCTCCGGCACACACTCCGGTGTACCGCCCAAAGTACCGAAGCCTTCGGTACGAACCCTGTCAACGCGTACTGTCGGACCCCTCCGACAGGTACACTCCGCTGCACAGCTGCAGCAAGCAAACACCGAACACACTCCGGTGACACACCTCCGAACACCCTTCGGAGGTACCACCTCCGAAGCCCCTCCGGAGGTACCCTTCGAACAGAGGGTAAAAGCCTGTCAATCACTCATCACAAAACACCGAAACCACCCTTGGTTTCTCAGGCTCCCTCCTCTACTTGACTGCCACGAGGCCGGACATACACTTCGCTGTGTGTCTGTGCGCTCATTTTCAGGCTTCACCACGAGCTTCGCACCGCCAAGCGGTTAAGCGCATTCTAAGGTATCTCAAACACACCCTTGAATTTGGCATATGGTATTCATCGTCTTCATCTTTATGTCTTAGAGGTTATTCAGATGCGGATTTTGCTGGGTGTAGAATTGATAGGAAGAGTACCTCTGGCACTTGTCATTTTCTGGGTACGTCTCTGGTTTGCTGGTCTTCCCGCAAACAGTCTAGTGTTGCACAATCAACGGCTGAGGCCGAATATGTTGCTGCAGCTAGCTGTTGCTCTCAGATTTTGTGGATGGTTTCCACTTTGCGGGATTTCGGGTTAGATTATAAGAGTGTTCCACTTTTCTGTGATAACACTAGTGCTATTTGTATTGCAAACAACCCGGTTCAGCACTCCAGAACCAAACACATTGATGTACGGTATCATTTTCTCAGAGATCACAATGAGAAGGGTGATATTGAACTTCAATATGTTGATACCCAACACCAGCTTGCCGATATTTTTACAAAACCCCTCGATGCTTCTCGATTTGCTTACTTGCGTGGGGAACTTGGCATTTGTCATCCTTACGGCATTTTGTGAGGGGGAGCTGATTTTAATTGTCTTGCATATGCTCATTATGTGTGGAATTGCACTTACATCTTTTGCTATTATATGCCTGCTTTTCATTCAAAGAAATCATGACAGCTCAGCTCTATGAAATATGTCTGGAACATTGATTGTGCATGATGTTTTATTTTCTAAAAATCAAAAATTGCTCACCGCACAATCTTGCATCTAGCTTGTTTAGGCTGGACTGCTTTTAGCTATCTTTTATCTACTTGACAGCAAGACACTGTTCCTTGGATGCTCAAATTTGCAACTTAAAATGTGTTCTTAACTCATGGATATTCATCAAGATATGTAATTTATCTGAATCAAAATCAAAAATCCATGATTTGTCTGGTTTAAATGAAAAGATCCAGGAGGGTTTGTTTGTCGCACTACTCTATTCTAGACTGCTTACCATTGCACCTTGGTCTGAACTGGGATAGTTTAGTGTATGCCAAAGTCACCGCCTTAAGCTTCAGATGGCTTTCATGCCTAGGCTTGGCCTGATTGGAAAGTATAAGGTGGACAAACAAATAACCCCTGGCATTAAGAAAAAGAACAGCAAAATTAATTGATCATCAAGTTTGCTTTCACAACTCTTTTTGAACAAGACTTGTCTGTCTAGGGTAGAATTTGTTAGCTTTGCGCAGTCCTTGCCTTCTCTTGGCTAGCTGCAGTGATTAAGTGGTGATGCTTTTACTTCAAAATGACAAAATCACATGCCATCATCTTGTTTCACAGATTGTTAAATTGAGCTGAGCACATGATCATTTGTGTTAATTTTGGCATATTTTTGCATTATATGTCTTTGCAATTCTATTCATTTCAAAGCTTTGCATCTTTTGAATGCTCCTTGATGCTTGCATTGCCAAAGGGGGAGAGGTTTGCTATGTTCTCTGCCGCAAGAAGGCATTTTTTTAAAAAAGGGGGAGAGATTTTTGACATAAAGGGGGAGAAAAAAATTTGCTTAACTCAAGGGGAGATTTGCCAAAAGGGATTTCACTCTTTTACAAAGGGGGAGAAAAATTCTTTTATCAAGTGACATGCTTTGGCTCTTTTCTGAGTTTTTATGGTCACTTGTGTGCTGAAAATTTTTACATTTTCTTGAACTTCGATTTGGTTGTCAATGCACTCATCAAGGGGGAGATTGAGAAACCAAGGGTGGTTTCGGTGTATGTGATGAGTGATTGACAGGATTATTTACCCTCTGTTCGAAGGGTACCTCCGAAGGGTGTTTCGGAGGTGGTTTCACCGGAGTGTGTTCGGTGTTTGCTTGCTGCAGCTGTGCAGCGGAGTGTGCTCGTCGGAGGGGTCCGGCAGTACACGATGACAGGGTTCGTACCGATGGCTACGGTACTTTGGGCGGTACACCGGAGTGTGTGCCGGAGGTTGCTAACCCGGAGAGGTCTCCGGAGTACTGGATACACTTGTTTGCTTGTCTGTGGTGCGCAGGGACTTCGGAGGCGACGGGCAGGGATCGAGCCAGGTGAACCTGGGTCAAGCGGGTGGCTTGATGCCAGGGGAGCGGGGAGCTCCGTCACCGTGGCTGCGAAGGTGGTCCGGGTCGGTCCTCGGGTCGAGTCGTGCCAGGTGAAGGCAGAGAGTGCGGAGCGTGGCTTCGGCTGAAGGTACTCCGAGACAAAGTCCTCGGAGGTGAGGCATTTCGAAGGTACTCCGAATGGAGTGACTTCGGAGTTGGTGGAACAAGTCCTCTGCGGAGGCATGGAATTCGAAGTGTGCTCCGGAGGGAGACATTCGAAGGTACCCGACGAAGGTCTCAGAAGTCGAGGCGCATCGAAGGCATGGTCCGGGTGAGGCTTGTCGAGGAAGTGTGCTCGGGGAGAGGCACTGCGACGGAGTGCTCATGGAATGCTTCATGCGGAGGCCTTGGACGAAGGAGGGACTTCGAAGGGTGGTACTCCGAAGGTGGGGCTTCGGAGTGAGGATGACTTGTGGTGCTTCGGCAATGCATGGCTTCGGTACACGGACGGACGGTGTTCGAGCTCGGAGTAGCTACGAAGCCGTGGTGATCCACTCCGGAGGTGGTGGTGCGAAGGCCCAAGGGCTTTGACGGCTTCGGCTTAAAATCGTCACTGTATCGAAGGACTTCTTCGGCGGAGCGAAGGCCATCAGGCTGCAGGCTTCTCGCCGAAGCTACCGCACCCTCCGGTGCGAAGGGAGGTTCCAGAAGTCAACACTGTAAAGGCTGACACTGTCTGTTCTGAAAAAGGCTGACACTGTCCCCTCTGCAGCTGACAGAGAAGCCTCCAAAATAAAGGTGGACTACCTTTTGTACCCCTTAGTTCTGTAGAAACAAAATGGATGTAAACCCTAGGGGTAATGTAGTCACTTCCTTAGGATGAAGCCGTGGGCTATAAATATGGGGGCTCGGTAGGTAACATTTAACACTTTGAGCATTTACTGTTGAGCTCCTGTAGACAGACCTCGCTGTATTCATTCTGAGTTCAATTTATTTCAGTGTTCCTTGTTCAAGCGGCGAAGCCCTGTTTTTCTTGTGCTTTTTGCTTGAGCTCGCTTTGCATACTTCGCTAGTTTTGTGCACCGAAGCCTGTTGAGGCGAAGGTAGTTTTTTGTGCGAGGTGTGCTTTGTCAGTGAGCTTTCGCTCTGTGTAACAGGAGGTGTAACCTCGCTGCTTACTAGCGTAAGCCCTGACCGAGGCCCGTTTTGCTTCTTGTGTCGAAGCCCTTAGCGTAGTCCATTTGCGTGTGCGTGTAGACCTTCGTGTACGAAGCCCAGCACCAGTTGCTGTCGCCAAGTACTTGGTCGAAGTCCTCAGAGGGCTGTCCACTCTTGCGAAGGGTGAAGTGCGAAGTCTGCTCAAAGCACCCTGTGTGAGGAGCCTGCACTGACTTAGCAGAGTAGGTTTTCGAGGGTTGTAAGTGGAGCGAAGTCTTCTTGACTTCGAACTTTTGCCACTCCGAAGACTGTGTTCGAAGGTGTCGAAGTACCTCCGAACCAGACCTTCGAAGGCTGTGTTCGAAGCCTGTTCCGCTGAAGACAGAACAGAACCGAAGGCTAAGTTTTTAGCCCAGAAATTTTAAAAGCTCCCATTCACCCCCCCTCTGGTCGCCGTTTCCGGTCCAACACTCACTTTTTGTGATTGAATTGTTTAATTTGTAAATTGTGAAATGTGAATTGTTAATTGTGAAATGTGAAATGTGAATTGTAAATTGTGAGATTATTAATTGCAATATATGTTGTCGTGTTAAAAAAAAGTTCATGTATTAATATTGTGTTTTTTTATATGTTTTTCTTTTTTCATATATGCAATATATGTTGTGATATTATATATATGTTATTAACTTCCGTCTTGTATTAATGTATAGTTTGTTAATTATTTCATTGGGGTGATTAATATTATATATATTATTATATATTCTTTTCGGATGTATTTTTTGACAACAACGTAAATAGTGTAACGAAACCTATGCGTCACCTGTTTCGGACCAACATGTCTCACACGTGTCATGCGTGTGAGATGTGTTGGTCCGGAATTGTCCCTTTTTGAACAGTCTCGAAGTGGGCGATAAAGCGTGGTATTTATGATGAGTCATGAGTCCGAATGAGATTTCAGTGTCATAACCTTGTTCTTCTCCATTGCACCACTATCAAGCGTGCAATTAGAGAACAACGGGGTTATGCTGCTGAAATTTCATTCGGACTCATGGCTCATCATAAATACCACGTTTTGTCGGTCACTCTTGGTGGGTTTAGGACCTATCTTTTCCTATAGACATAGGGCTATGGTATGTAGAAACGTCTAGTACTTATGATGCATTTTCGATTGAATGAATGTTTTGCCTCTAGAATGGCTGAGGACGATCGACAGTGGATGTATATTGGTTGGAAAAAGTGAAGATCACACGAGGCAGTGGGTAATCAACGCTGAGAAATTTGTTGAGCATGCATTTGCTTTGACAAAAAACTCTGGCGTGAGGTGCCCATGCATGAAGCGCAGAAATTCTCATTGGCAAGACAAGAGAACGTTGTCACTACATATTTACAAATATGGTTTGTTGCCATGTTATGAAGTTTGGGTGCACCATGGCGAGACAGGACGTGAAAAAATAGTATTAGTAGAGGAAGAAGAAGATGATAGCGCGACTGACGATAGGATGGATGAGATGCTTGATGCTATACAGCCGGAGTTTAAAACAAACCCTAAGGATCCTCCTACACTGGAGGTTCAAAAGTTTTTCGACATGCTTCAAACTTCAAAAGAGCCGTTGCATGAGCACACCACCGTAAGTGTTCTCGCTTTCATGACCCGTCTTATGACCATTAAGTCGAAGTTTGTATTCTCCAACAATTGTTATAAGGAGCTCGTGAAGCTGATTAGCGATGTCCTTCCTATGAACCATAAGAAGCCGAAAGACATGTACCAGTCAAAGAAAATGCTTTCTGCTCTCGGTATGGAGTATGAGAAGATTGATGTGTGCCAAGATAACTGTATGCTTTTCTGGAAAGAACATATGAATAAGATGAAATGCTTAAAATGTGGTAAACCAAGATTCGTAGAGTTCGTAAATGAAGACGGTGAAAAGGTGACGATAGAGGTTTCTCATAAGCAACTTCGTTACACGCATCTTACACCTCGGGTGAAACGATTGTTTCTCTCAAAGAAAACCGCTAGGCATATGAGATGACATAAGGAAGGTGTACGTGAGAATAACCAATGGTGCACCCTTCTGATGGTGAGGCATAGAAGACTCTAGATGATTTTGATGCAGACTTTGCTAGGGATGCAAGGAATGTTCGCATCGGGTTGGCAACAGATGGATTCATGCCATTTAATGTAACTACATCGTCATACTCTTATTGGTCTATCTTTGCTATTTCATACAACCTTCCACCTTCGTTTTGTATGAAATATGAATTTATGTTCTTGTGTCTCATTATTCCTGGTTTAGAGCATCTTGGAACACGCCTCAATGTGATGTTGAAGCCCTTAATTGAAGAGTTGAAACAATTGTGGAAAGGAGTTGAAGCATATGACTATGACTGAAAGAAAAATTTAAATCTTTGAGTTGTGTATCTATGGTTGGTCCACGATTTTCTAGCATATGTTATTTTTTTCTTGTTGGAGTTGTTATGGAAGGCTGACATGTCCGATATGTGCTAAGGACATTGATTGTTTCTGTCTTAACTTCGGGAGAAATATTTGTTACTTTGATTGTCATAGATGTTTTTTGCCCATGAATCACCCATTTAGGTTACAGAGGAATAGTTTTAAGAAGGACAATGTTGTTGTAAAGGGACCACCAAGGCATTTAAATGGTACAGAAATCGCTGATATGCTGAATGAGTTGGTCCTTAATGAAAATGGGGATGAATTTGTAGGATTTGGAATCGAACATAACTGGACCCACATATGTGGCTTATGAGAATTACATATGTCAAACCACTGATTCTAATGCACAAAATTGACATTATGCATCAAGAACGTAATGTTGGTGAAAGCATTATAAGCACATGTATGAATTTTGTGGACAGGACAAAAGATAATCTAAAGGCGAGAGGAGATTTAGTTGAGATTTGTAATCGACCAACCCTTGAGTTTACAAATAGTGGTGGCAAGCCACATGCCCCATTTTGTTTAAAACCTAAAGAAAAGAAACAAGTAATGAGGTGGTTTAAAATTTTGAAATTCCCAGATGGTTATGTCGCGATATTTAGAAGAGTTGTGAATTTAAAGACATGAAAGTTAAATGGATTGAAAAGTCACGATTACCACATAATAATAAAAAGACTCATTCATGTAATGTTTGTGGGTACTTGAATGATGATGTGTGGAAGATGTTAGCTGAGATGAGCCATTTTTATAGACAACTTTGTGCTAAAGAAATTAAGAAAGATATGATGGAGAAGTTAGATGAAGAGATACCAGTGCTTTTATGTAAACTGGAAAAAATATTTCCTCTAGGATTCTTCAATCCAATGCAACATTTACTAGTTCATCTTCCATACGAAGCTAAGGTAGGTGGCCCTATGCAATATAGGTGGATGTATCACATTGAAAGGTCCCTAAAGAATCTTAGAGCGATAGTTTGCAATAAGGCCAAAATTGAAGGTTGCATCGCGGAAGAATTTAAATTGAAAGAGACAGTATACTTCAGTAGTGTATACTTCACTGAGCATCACAATGTCAACACACCTGCTATGCGGTACCATTTGGATGCAGACAATCCTTGTAGTGACCTTCAAATTTTTTAGTGGAAGAGCATAACTATTGGTGTTTCCACAACATATTATGTAACTCAAGAAGAACGGATATATGCCTTGCTCTAGATGTACTCAAATATAGAAAAGATGGAACAATATTTCATGTAAGTGAATGCTTTTCTAGTTTTATATTTCACCGATGATGTTTTATACCTGTTTGTTTACCTATTTGTTACAATATTGACAGTATGTTTGATTCAAAATACTTGATGTGTGGTCGTCAACCAACATAAAAGCAATTAGATAAGTTGCGTCGGGAAGGAATAAATGGAGGGTCTAGTTTCCTCATTTTGTTCAAAGAACATGTAAATCCTTACCTTTTGTGACACATATTATTTTACTCTATTAAGTTAATTATATTATAAACTCGTATGCCGAAAATTTACATATAGACTTGCGACAGCTCTCTTACGGAAGTATTACTGCCAAAAGTTATGGTCGATAGAATGTGAACAGTTTCCGCTTCCGTTCAATTATTTTTGAAGCATATCGACCTCTAGCGGCAACAACTAATACTGGAGTTGTTACAAGGGTCGTTGATGGCCAAGGACATGGAACTAAGTATTATGGAATCATCAAAAATATAATCGAGTACAACTTTGCCGAGAATATGGAGCTTAAAGTAGTCTTCTTCGATTGTGTTTGGTTTGACCCCAAACATGGTAATCAAGAAAACCAATTTGGGATGGTTGAAGTCAAACACATGGAACAACTATGTTGTTGCGATAATTTTGTCCTTGCTCACCAAGTCGAGCAGGTGTATTATATGTCGTACCCATGTAAAAAATTAAGTGCTTGGTGGGTAGTCTACAAAGTGAATCCTCGGGAATGTTTACAGACCCCTAGTGATGGTGCTTATTAATTGGAGGTTGAAGAGGTCGATGAGGTTTACCAAGATGATAAATTGCTAACTTCATTTAATGTAGAGCCACACTCGCCAACAGATTCTTTTCTTGCCAATGCTAATGATGTAGTAGTTCCCGAGAAAAGGAAACAACATCATAAGAAGAAAAAGATAACATGACGTGCTTTGGGAAGAAAGGGACAAATTGATCCTGATTTTGATGATAATTGACAAGTAACTGTTTTCATACATGTATTGTGTATGTTAAATATACTTCATATTACATACTTTTTCATAAGTTCTAATTTTTCGTACTAATAAATGCTTATTTATGTTTGTTTTGAATAGGATGATGAAAAATGTGAAGAGTGTCTTGAGGAAGCTTTTCGGCATGAAGAGTACTCCGGCGAGTCAGGAGGACACCCTATTCTAAGGTAGCTCCTCTTCTTCAAACAGATGTCGTCAAGTGCATCTCTTAAGATGCATAGACCCAGCATTGCGGAATCGGCCTATTTCATTTCTAAGAGATGATGAGGTAACCTTCAAATTGATTTTTATGCTAGTTATAAACTATTACTAATTGTTTTCATACTATTTTGTAGGATGAAGAGCATGACCCAGAGGGTGCGGGTCAGAAGGATGACCAGGAGGGTGGGGGCAGTAGGGGGATGACCCGGAGGGTGCGGGAAGGTGCGGGTAAGGAGGAGGGGGCTGAGGGTTTAGGGTCATCCTAACATTCTTTCAAGATAGCCACCTGGTCGCCCCACCTATAGCCCCTTTCGGGTGGAAACTAGATAGAGATCACGCGTGTTGGTGACGGGTAAGTCTCATACTCTGGTGTTTTGCTTTACTTCAAAAAATTTCTTTCAGTTTACTGACTTTGTTTATTATGTATTTCTAGATCTTGGATTGACTCTCGATTTAACGACACTTCTAGGGTTAGGCAGGTTAACCAGATATTGGATAACCTGTGTCGTCTGCACTACCCAGGGATGCTGACAATGCCGACCGGTGAGTGGGTACTATGCACGACATGGGACCAATACCGGTTTGCACCTGACGGAGCCCACAGAACTTCTCAGGGGGCGGTGTTTCATGACTTTTGGGTATGTGTTTTTTCATGCATTGTTTCATTTTAACGTAAAACTTTTGGAGTTACAGTAGGTTACTAATCATGAATTTTGCAGTTACGTTTTTGCTTGCTAGAATCGGGCAATCACCATAATCATGCCCTTGCTGTCTTCAACAACAATGCACACAAGGTGGTCAAGGACGCAATTTCATCTGCCCACATTCAAGCGAACAATGCATACTATAAGGAGAAGCTAGGGCAACGAATGAGCAAGGCGATGGGTTCTTCAACAATATACTTGACTGAGGAGCAATATCGTTCGGTAAACAATTCTAACTCTTTTAATCTTCGATTTTTGAGATTTATTTTCATCTAATGCAAAAGCTTAACATCTCTGTTCAGGTGAGAATTCCGTGGTTTGCAAACCGCGAGGATGCCTACTTTGAATTCTACAAGATTTAGTCTTTAGATGAATTCAAGAAGGTTTCCGAGAAGAAGAGACAATGTCCTGGAATGAATCCGAAGCACAGATATGGGGCCGATGGACATATCCGCTTGGCTAAACGCATGGTAATACCTACACTTGTCACTTTATCTATATATACGTTGTAATGCGACTAACTCATATCTACTGTACAACTAGATATCTTGTGTAGTCAGTCAGCCACATATCATTTGGTGAGATGTTAACAATTTTAAGAGTTTGTGTCATTTTTCTGCCTCTAATCGGTAATGTTGGTTTTTGCAGACGTAATATGGTAAACACGTGGCTCAACTCCATGGAGAGGAGTATGATTAGCGGAGACAACCTATCAACCCAATGGCTGTGTACTCCAGTGGAGGTGGAAAAAGCCATGGACGGTGAGACGATGTTTTTCTCAATGTTTTGTGTATGGTACTGTAATGGTAACTAACTTATTTAATGTTGCATGTACTCCATGTTCAATGGAGTTATTGACTCAAGGGCGGTGAGAGCTCAGAAGTCAGCTCAGTCATTGCAGAGCTCCTCAAGAGTTAGCTCCAGTCGTCGCCGCTCAGAAGCAAACCAGGAAGTTGTTCAGCTGACGAAGGAATTGAGGCAGTCACGCAAGTAGATGATGCAGTCACAGGAGCAAATGAGGCAGTATCAAGACCATTATGCTACCTGGTTTGCACAACAACATGCGATGATGCAGGTAAGTTTAGTTTGCCGCATTATAACTATATAGCAATTAGGAATAAGGTTAAAACTAACTGGTTGCATTACAATATGTATATCACATTGCCCAGTTGCAAGGAATTGATATGTCGTAGTTCCAACCAATGCCTCACCCACCACCACCGTTGTTTCCAGTTGGTGCTCCAATTACAGCTGAGGTACCCTCCGGTCGTTAGTTGAGATACTTAAGTTAGTTTTATATGGTTATTTGAGTTTGTTCTCTAATTTTATCTATTGCTTCAGACTGTACGTACGCCCGGTCGAGATGGACCCTCGGCTTTAAATGTGGATGAACCGAGAGGTAGCGACGACGCCCACAACTCCAACCAACCAAATGAGGGTGATGAGTGAGTATGGATTGTCCCTTAATGGATTTGAATATGATTTGTGTACTTAGATGTGATACTATTGTTAGATGTGGATGTGATACTATTGTTTGATGTGGATGTGTACTTGAAATGTTTTGGATGTGGATGTGAGTTTGAATGTGAAATGTGGATGTGATTTTGTTGTTGAATGTGGAAATATGTGAATGTGGATTGTTTTGGATGTGGATGTGGATATATGTGTTGTGTATTGTTTTGGATATGTGAATGTGGATGTGATTGTGTATGTGGATATAAAAATGTGATTGAATGTGAGTGGGAATGGGAGAACTAGGAAAAAAACAAAAAAAAACAGGTAACTTCCGTCGGCTTTACCAGAGCCGACGGAAGTTAGCTGTTTCCGGCCACGTCAGCAGAAACAGCTAACTTCCGTTGAACTGCTTCTGTCGGCCAGATGCCGACGAAAGTTAAGATTTTGCTGACGGAAGTTGGCTTCTTCCGTCGGGAAAGACCTAACTTCCGTCGGCTTTGGTCGACGGAAGTTTGCTGGATTCCTATAGTGAAAGCTTTAAAAATCCAACTTTACAATTCAACTAGAGATGTAATCTAAGAAAAACCGACGAAAGTTTGCTGAATTCCTGTAGTGAAAGCTTTAAAAATCCAACTTTACAATTCAACTAGAGATGTAATCTAAGAAAAGCCGGCGGAAGTTTGCTAGATTCCTCTAGCGAAAGCTTTAAAAATCCAACTTTACAATTCAACTAGAGATGTAATCTAAGATGGCATTCAATTTGTAATAAAGCAAGTGTGAACTGTGAACTACTAGTATTAACTAAAGAAGAGTTCGACTTCCATGCATGCATATATAACCCATTGAATAGCTAGGTCGCTCTAGTGCAGGTTAACAGTAACACATACATACATCTGCAGGTCTTCCACATGAAGACGGGCAGCACGACTAAGGTGGCGTTTGGTTCAGGAGTCTCATAGAACGGAATGGTTCCATTCCAGATTCTGAGAATGGAATGGCTCTGCTCCGCGTTTGGAAGCAAGAACGGAGCCACTCTGTTTTTTGTTTGGTTCTGGTATCTGATAGAGCAAAATAGTTCTATCTCTTATTTGGTTCAAGAGCAGAAATCAAACACAAAATACGGGGCAGGTACGAGTACTTCTACGGGTCGGGCGGCCGCGACGGCTTCTTCCGGGATGCGGCGTGTACGGCGAAGTGTTCGGGCTCATGGAGAATGAGCTCGCCCGGGTCGGCAAGGCCGACTTCGGCCAGCACAACGACGCCGCCGCCTTCGGCTTCCTCTGCCAGTCTCTCCTCGGCCAGGATCCGGTCAAGTCGGTGCTCGGCCAGGAGGGGCCCAAGCTGATCACCAAATGGGTGTTGTTCCAGCTCAGCCCGCTGTTCAACCTCGGCCTTCCCACCATCGTGGAGGACGCGCTCCTCCACTCGTTTTGCCTCCCGCCGGCGCTCGTGAAGAAGGACTACGACCGCCTCACCGACTTCTTCCGGGATGCGGCCAAGACGGTCGTCGACGAGGGTGAGCGCCTCGGCATTCCACGGGAGGAGGCGGTGCACAACATCCTCTTCGCGCTGTGCTTCAACTCCTTCACGCTGTGGAGCCTACGACGAGAGAGGAGCGTGGAGCGGACGGAACCGCTCGGTTCGGCTGTTTTTTTGGGACGGGATGGTTCCGAATCTAAAGGGAATATTCCCTTTTTGGAGCCGTTCTATTCCACCTAATTCCAAGCCAAACACATATAAAGTGGCTTCCACCTAACTCTTGAACCAAACGCCACCTAAAGAAATATTCTCCTCCGCTCTAGCCGTCGTCACCTGCAGCAATAGGGACTGTACGGAGATAAGTAGCGTTCATTTCACTATTCGTTATGTCAAGTCGATAATAAAAATTTATCACTATCGTTTTTATTATTGTTAGAAACCGACACGGATATAGCTAGCGTCCACTCACTGTCGATGGTAGTTCTCGAACAAATAATGTTCAAAACCCACTATTAATGATAATGATGATTTTGATCTACCATTGACGAGGGTTCATATAGTAGTGGCTTTTAGAAGCTTAAGATTATGTAAAATAATTCTAAAATATAGAAAAGTTGGTGTTTTATAGATTCTAGATTCTAGCTGCTATAATTATTCTCTGAATCTCCTGTTCGCCTAAACAATCTGATTTTTTTTCAGGGTTATAAAACTAAGTATTTAAAAATATAGAAATAAATGAATATTCAAAAGCTAAGAAATATCATAATTTTGAATTTTTCACCCATTAAGTAATCAACAATTCCTTCTCAAAATATTTATTTACCAATTTTATAATTATTGAGTTTTATAATCCAGAAGAAAAATTATAACTATATGGAATATAATATACTATCTCTGTTTATTTAAATGATGTCATTGAATTTTATCCCAATATTTGACTATTCGTCTTATTCAAATTTTTTGAAATGTCATTTATTTTGTTATAATTTATTTTATTATTGAAGGCATTTCAATCCTAACTTATTTTTTGCATATTTGTAATTTTTTAACAAGACAAATGATCAAATATTATGATAAAAGTCGATGTCAACATTTAAAAAAACGGAGGTAGTAGAAGAGTACTTATAATTCAAGAAGTAGCTACTATATATATATATATATATATATATATATATATACACTACGGTGGTTACGGTTAGAATAGCTTCGGCCGCCACCAAGAGAGCAATTGCAAAGTTGGCTGCATCGCAGCTGCAGCTGCAGCTGCATGCCCCATGCATAATGCATAGCTATTCGTTCGTCCCCGACAAGAGAGTGTGCCGAGACGTGACCGCCATGCTCCCAATTAAGTGGCATGGCCACCGGAAACCCTCGCTGTCACACGTCGATCCCCACGTACGCCGGCCGGCCGGCCGGCCGGGGCCGATCAACGCACGGAGAAGGCCGGCCGTGATCCAACGGGACGGCGCACATCGGCCGGCCATATATTTTAATTCGCCTGCATTTTGCACCTGCCCTGTTGGCAACTTAATTGGCATGCAGCATTTCGCAGCATCATATCTAACCGGTTACGTCGATCGCAAGGGGGGATCGGATATGATACACAGTGGCAGTGATCGATGGAGGTTTAAAGTGTTTTATTTTATCTCGTATTATGTTGAATCTAGGATTTATACGATATAATAAAACAGTTCAAACTTTTATTTTTAGTTTAAAATAAAAACTAGATTATTCAAGTAACTCGTATGAAATGAAGACCTATATATTCATAGATTGTATGAACCGTGAATCCGAGATATAAAATAAGATTAGTCGAAATTTATGAGATATGTATTCTAGATTAGTACGTCCTTATTAGGAACTAGGATATTAAATTAGCAAGCACCACGTACGTAGAAACACCACTACATTTCAAATGAAGAACAATGATCATATTATGCCAACGATATGTCACGTACTATTTGCTGGCAACTTGTTTCTGGAGGTACTGTTTGGTATCCAGACGGTTGATTATTATATATGTGCTATTATATTTCCACCATCCATTACAAGAGTAATGTCGGCCCTGCGCGCAGCATCGTGTAGTAGCTTCGTGGGTTAACTGGACCTTCAGTAATCTACAGTATTATGTTGTCCTCCCACGTCAATCTTGATCATATCCGCATATATGCTCATGCCGAATAGTTTGCAAGACGGCACCATTGGTGGCCGTTAAGTTGAAAACCGGTATATATGAGAATATATATGAGTAAAATTTTACAGGAGATTCTGATGTTTTTTATTGACAAAATGATACCGAAACAAATATTATGTATACAACACCACCGAAACTAAGTGTTTGCCGAGTGCATTCCCTCGGCGTACTCGGCAAACGCTCAACTCTAGGCGAAGTTCAATGTTTGCCGAGTACCAAGTCAAAGGTACATACTCGGCAAACCTTTTGAAAAACAAAGATCTCTTGGAAGTCCTATCGGTGTTATAACGGCTCGAAAAATAGGGTTTGCCAAGTGCCCCTAATGGACACTCGATAAATCTTGGTATTTGCCGAGTGCCACATTTGGCACTCGGCAAATCGGCTGTGCCACGTGTACAAGGTCCTGAGTTTGCCGAGTGTTGTTTAAAAAAACGCTTGACAAAGTTGAATTACCTATTATTTCATGTGAAATTATATTTTGAGCCCATATCACATTTTAAACATGTTTTGAACTTGAATTGTTTTTACACTCATAATGCAACATATATTAATCCATGGAAAATATTTTTTTGAGTGAGTTTGTTATTTTTAATTAATTAAGTGTGTTTCTACGATTTAATTCGAAGTAGGTCAAATTTGAACTGCATGTGCATGAAATAATGACTCATAAATTGTAGAAAAATTATAGGCAAATTTTGCTGTAGGACACCGCGAAAACGCCAAATTGGCTGGCTCACACCGCAAACGGGCTTCTTTGCCCAATACCATTATAATTTTGTGGTTCTTTGCTAGTGGACACCGCACCGATTAAAATAGTAATTTCTAGCGCTCGGGAGAGAGAAACTTGACAGAGTGGACGATTTTGCCTCTGTCGGCAAACCGCACAAATAGAAGATATGTGGTTCAACCGGACCACGAACGCTACTCAGGTTGATAGGGGCAAAATCGTCCACTCCGTCAAGTGTGGTTCAACCGGACCACGAATGCTACTCAGGCCGGCAATGGCAAAATCATCCACTTCGTCAAGTGTGGTTCAACCGGACCACGAACGCTACTTAGGCCGGCAGGGGCATAATTGGCGTATATATTCCCTCAAGGATTCCCCTTCTCTTTGGTGAATTTGACACAGGTCATCCCAGGATGCAAGCCTTTGCCAAGTTCCCTAGTAGTTAGCGATGAATATCTCACATAAGTCATCCTAGGAGTTGATGGAGTCCTCTGGGAGTGAGGCCAACCAGTTGACGGCAGATGTGGACAACATGATAGGAAGATAATTGACCATGACGTCCTGGTCTCCTCCAGCTGCATGAATTGTGGTATAGTATAATCGCAACCTTTGGGACGAATCAGTTTTACCATGACCCCTATCGAGCATAAGTTGTGAGGCCACTCAATGTGTCGTAGCCGCTCGGAGAAGGCGAGGAAGCCGTCGTGACGAAAGACGTTGTGGTCGCGACGGTCTTCATTCAGAGCTCCATGATCGCGATCATATTGATCGCGACGATGTAGCTCCTCATGTTCTTGTCCTTGGCGACGGCGAACGATGACGTTGCAAGCGTCAAATCGATCGTTGATGATCTAACGAGCATCACCAACATACGAGCTTCCTCTGTGCTCGCTTCGGTGGCTGCGTTCCGACCATCTGGGTGGTCGGAAACGCGAGCTCGGGGTTGGCGAATGAGGTCGATACATGTTGTGGTCTTCAAAGGCCATGGTGTACGCTACTGGTTCAACCTGGCGAGAGACTCCTGCTCCCTCGTGATATCTTGCACGACAATCATGTATGGTGGTGTTTCTCCTTCGGTGCTCTCGGCAATGTGCGCTAGATTCCACGCCATTAGAGGGATCGTCCTCTGAAACGACCCCGGTGATCGCCATGACGACAATTGTAGGAGTGGTTTGACATAACGATGGAGCCAATCGGTGAGGTCAGTTGTTTATGATTGTAGAGAACCGTCAATGTTGGACGGTGCGGTCGTTAGGGCTAGCGAAGATGACATAGTCGGCAGGCGAGTCGGCAACCTCCTACGAGCGATCCTTGAGCGATGCTTTTGGCAGGGTAAGCCGCCGTGATGCCTGAATTATTGGTGAAGTAGCTATCGACGATGGAGTGAGTGAATACTTCACTCTACCTAATGAAGCGGTGGTTGGAACCAATTGGTTCATGCAGTCGCCGATGAAGGTTAGGCTTCCAAAGGCGATCACAACGCCTTTCGATACCTTGGTGTCAACTTTACAAACGACTATCATCAATCCAATTAGTGGATCACAATACTCCTCTCGTACCTAACACGCTAGCTATCATTGTGTGGGAACAACAATAGCCTACGGGGAGTTCCCGTAGTTTGATTTATGTAGGTAAAGGTGGGAGTCGTGATTATGGACTGATGGTTACCTCAACGGGTGAGACAAAAGAACGAGTGAGAGAGGGGACTCGAGAGGATTTTTATACAGGTTCGGGCCTCCTTTAGGATAATATCCCTACTCCTGTGTGTGTATGATTGTAGGAGAGAGTCCTCAAAAACGGGCGTCTCTCTCAAAGAATGTCTAAGAAGGAGATCAAAAAAGGTCTCTCAATGTCGGGTCCCCCCTAAAACCTCAATCTAGTATTTTATATGAGAAGGACAAGAGGTTACAAGAAGGTAATTGTCATGCTAATGGCTATAAAAACATCCACGTAATGACGGGTTAATAGCAGAAATAGCTATAATGTTTCATGAAGAATTTTTTAAACAGTATTTTTTTAAAAAATAAAATTTGTATGCAGGTTTGAAAAAATTTCAAAAATAGCGTCCGGTCAGCCAACCATCGGTCGACTGGTGCCACGTGGCAGCCAGTCGGCACTTGGTCAGCCGATCGGCGCCACATTAGTGCTAGTAGGCCGATGGTTGGCTGACTGGCGCCTGGCCCACGCCGCGCCGCACCCCCACGCCTTCCGCGCCCGCCGGGCCCTTTGCGCCCCGCTCTCTCGCCCACCGACCCACACGCGTCCCACCCCCTCGCCTCCCGCGCCCGCTGGCCCCTACGCGCCCCGCCCCCTCGCCTTCCGTATCCACTGGCCCCCACGCCCCGCCCCTCCCCCTCTCCTCCCATGCCCATCGCCTCGGCTATCGCCCCGCACGCCACATGGACGGGCAGGAGCTGAGGCGGCGGGCATGAGGGGCGGCTGGCGCGGGAGGCGAGAAGGCAGGGCGGGGCGCGGGGGCCGACCGATGCGGGAGGTGAGGGGGCGGGGCGCGCGGGGCCGGCCGGTGTGGGAGGCGAGGGGGCGGGGCGAGCGGGGGCCGGCGGGCGCGAAAGACGAGGGGTCAGGGTTTGGGGGCGGGGGGGCCGGTGGGCACGGGAGGCGAGGGTGCAGGGCGGGGCGCACGACGCGGCATTGGTTGGGCGCTAGTCGGCCAACCATTCGCTTACTAGTGTTGACGTGGCGCTAGTCGGCCGACCAAATGCCGACTGGCTGCCACATAGCACCAGTCGCCCGATGGTGGGCTAACTAGATGCTAGTTTTGAAATTTTCTTAAACTACCATACAAATTTGATTTTTTTAAAAAAATACTATTTTTTTAAAAAATCGTTTGATGATTGTCTTGATGATGGTAACCATTGTCTTGTTGAATTGAAAATCGTTCGTTGGAGTCCAGGCACTCGGACAAGTATCTTCCCGATTGTGGGCTCTAGAGGAGTACTTGTGGTCCCCCAGAGTCAGTCTTCATGAGTCAGTCGACTGATTTCGGCTTAAAACCACTCGACAGGGTACCCAAGGTTATATTCCGATAAATATATCTTTGGCAAAATACAACTTAACAATACACTATCATAGTCACTAATCCTAGAATTTCAGGAATCAAATTTTCATAAACTTCAAACATCAACCACCACAAAATCCTTCACTCGCCGCCACCGCCGCAGAACCATTGTGGCACAACACCTTTGCTCGATGCACGCCCACCACAACGAGCAAACACGTCAAGGCCCATCATAGATGATGCCTTCGCACGTGCGCTGCTGCAGCGGGCCACCTCTCCCGTCGCTGTGCCGCCTCCCTTCGCCGTCGCTGAAGTGGGCCGTCTCCGCCGCCGCTGCACTTCACGCGAGAGGAATAACAGAACAAAGTTTATGTTGTGTCATGTTGTTCCAATAATACCTTTAACAAATCAACAGTTAGATTTAATTTAATAACTTGTACCTTATAGTTCACCTATACGATAAAACTCCTCGTAATAGAAAGGGTTATTAAGATTAATCAGGAGTACAACATCTCTATACGAGGTCATTGTTGTAACACGAAGGTTCCTCTCTATTTGCATTGAGACCATTGTTAATTGACATAAAGTTCCCCACATACATACATAAAAAGACATAAGGAGGAGAGAGAGCTAGAGCTAGACTAGAGAGAGAGAAAATGGAAATGAGAATATGCCAGAGACCCATCAGGCACGCATACCCAATTGCCCACCATCAGATTGGCGAGCTAGCTACCAGCAAAATTAAGTATATATCTACTATCTATATACGCATCTCGACACGTACATGATCTCAAATTCCCTGCTTGATCGTTTAGTCTCACATCGGTTGGTCCCCAGCTAGGCGTCCCTTGAGCTAGTGGCTGTGGCTGCCTACGTTTCCGGCCGGCGGCCGGCAGGTGGATGGGGGTCCGCCGCCCAAACGTACGTTACCAATCGGCCGTGGTCGTCGCCCTCAGGTTAGCTTCCGGCCATTGCTGGCTGAACGCATGCATGGATGCGCGCGCCGGGCGCCCGCCGGCCATGTGGGTCGTCGTCGATCGAGTGGTCGACCGGCGGATCAAATACCAACAGTCGCCGTGACAAGGAGATGATACATATCGGATCGGTCGATGCAGTGGCCGGCCATTGTGTCGTATGGTAGCACCTCCGTCTCTCTTTTGGGACGGCACTGCCACCCATTAGCTACCTAGCTTAGTTGGGTGTGTACTAGCTACGTTGCTTTGGAATAATTAACAGTGTGAAACTAATTAATCCTGTTCATGTGACGATCGATCGAGAGAGATCGATATATGGTGTAATTCGCCGATCGAGCAACCACGATTGTTCATATATATATATATATATATATATATATATATATAGACGGGAGTGTTATTCTACACCATATATATAGAATAGCTATTCTACCGAAAAATCTACTACTGAGAAAAAAGTAACTCTCAATTGCTATTTTACTGAAAAAATCTACTACTGAAAGTGGTTGGTGTAGAATAGCTATTTTACATATGTGGTGTAGGATAGCGTTTGCTATCCTATACCACACGTGTATAATAGCTATTATACTAAGAAATCTACTACTGAGAAAACAGTAGTACTCAATTGCTATTCTACTGAGAAAATCTACTACTGAAAGTAGTACTTCCGTAGTCGGTGTAGAATAGTTATTCTATACACGTGGTATAGAATAGCCCTCCTATATATATAAATTCTATTCTACACCACAGGTGTAGAATAACTATTTCACTGAGAAAAAATAGTACTCAATTACTATTGTACTGAAAAAATCTACTACTAAAAATGGTCAGGGTAGAATAGCTAGCTATTGTACACACGTGATTAGAATAGCGCCGGTATATATATATGCATCGTCCATGATACGTTATTTCAAGAGATGCGCGCTATGCTTCAAATCATAGCATAGCTTGTTTTCTCCTAACGATCGATTATCAATTGCTGACTTGCCGTAGTGTCAAGTTACATCACTATATATTATTATGCTTGATAAACTAGTTAATTAGTAATGTGATATGATTAATCTATAAGTGTCTTCCGTTCAAGGAACTACCCTTTGATGTCAGATTATATTGCTGAAGCAATTAATCCGAAACAGTACTAGCTAGTAGTGTCCTGCAACGTAACGTGAATAAATGGCGACAACTTTTTCTCAGTGGAACAATTCGTTGCTTGTAGGCAACGCAATTCATCTATCATCAGGATATATATCAACTGGGGCATCTTGTGCAAGTTTTCCATCATGCAGATCATATGGTCAGATTTTAATTTAATGAGCTCTAATTATATATATTCAATGCAAATGCAATTACCCTTTGAGCTTTCTTATAATTAAGCTGAGACTTTGAGCTTAATTATCAAGCACCAGATCAAGTTGAGCTATAAAAGCTAAAGTACATATATATCTATCTCACCGAGAAGGAATTGATTGCTTGATTGCATTGTGATAGATAATAATGCGAGTGCCCAAATGCATGCATGGCCGTCTTATTTGCTACGCATGTTGCATTGTATGCACATATAGTTTTCCCAAACCTATATATTAGGTGTACAAGCAGAAATGCCTTCCAGTCAAGTCAAATTTTGGTGTTGTTGCAATACAATACGCAAATGAAATTTATATGCTCTCTTTGGCATATAAATACCCTACGTAACACTATACCTTTGGGTATAGACACATGCATTTCTGACCGATCGACAAGCAAGGCATCTAGACATGCGTTGCAAGAAAACAATAAATTTTTGTTGGTCTTTTTAATTTCTGTTGGCATTTTCGAAAGTCGACGAAAGTTAATTAACTTTCGTCAGCCTTAGGAACTGACGGAAATTAAGTTAATTTCCGTCGGCTTTCACTATACAAGTTAAAGGAGCAATTTCTCCCGTCTGGATACAGACACTTAACTTCTAGCCGACGAAAGTTAAGCCTCTTTTTTCCCGCATGCGTACAAAGAACCAGAAAAACAAAACAAAATCGAGGTAACTTCCGTCGGCTATGATCAACCGATGGAAGTTAGTCTGCCTTAACTTATGTCGGCTGACCATAGCCGATGGAAGTTACGGCAGTTTGCCCACGTGGCAAAAACCCCTAACTTCCGTTGCCCCAGGCCTGACCAACGAAAGTTAGATGTTTTTGCTGACATGGTATATGGAACTGATAACTTCGGTCAGCCACATGGAACCAATGGAAGTTAGCTAACTTCCATCGGTGGCCGATGGAAGTTAGATAACTCTAGTTGAACCGTTTTCATCGGTTAGATGCCGACGGAAGTTAGATTTTTGCTGACGGAATTAGACTTCTTCCGTCAAAAAAGACCTAACTTTTATTAGTTTTGGCCAACGGAAGTTGCATACTTTGTTGTAGTAGTGCGATGGATGGAGATCACATCCAATTGTTGAAACACTTGCATGTTGCATCTTTTATAACCCACACACAGCTTCCTCACGTACTCGGTACTCCTACTACATATATGCATGCTTCTTGCATCTAGAAGAAGATGGCCGATGCCCGATGGAGAGGAGGTTCATGCGATTGATGAAACAACACCATGCATGCATGTTCAGTGGAAAAAATATAATCATGTTCCGTGTAAATTAATTCACATGATTTGTAAGTGGCCTAGCTAACAAGAGATATACATGAATTAATGCTATCGTGTCACACATTGCAAAAAGAAAATTAGAGTGCTCTATACACATTATTTGACTAGTGCAGCTTCACTTCACACACTACCGCTGAGCTAGCGCGCGTGTGGTATAGCACAGGACGTCCTCCTGAGAGATTCTGCTGAGAGAGTGAGAGGCACGTACGTCCATCACTTGGCCACGCCACGTACGCACCCGGCCCATAGTCTTCGCCGAAAGCTACATGCCACCATGGGATCGGAGGAAGCTTGCTAGCCATGGCAGTAGGCCATACACACGGCACCGGTCGATCACTAACGCGCGCATCACTGCACGCACGCACGTACATCCACTCACAACCACATGAAAAACGTACGTTAAGTTGCAGTCACACGTACGCATGCACGCGCGCGTTACACATTCGCGGTGGTAGCTGCTAGACGTACGATCGATGATAGCGCTCGCCGGCAGGCACTGCTCCCGGCGACGACGGCGCGCGACCCGTCGCCGTCGCCTAGCTACGGTCCGGCGCCGGCCGGCCCGCTTAGTGCGCAGTGTGCACGCACCGTATGTTCGTACCGGCCGATGGATCGACGCACGTACTGCTTTCACGCGATCAGTTGGCATGTATCGATCATGGCGCTCATAATATTATTGATCATAATGCTCGATCGATGGTGGGATGCATGTAGGGTCGTCATGTGTGTTCTATTCTATTCAGGTGTGGGTGTGTCGGCGGACCTGTGGCTGCACTGTTCATCTCGATCATCTCGGACTGCCAATTGACTTGTATACCTTGGATTTTTTACAATATTATTCACATGGATTTGCTTTTGTAACATGAACTTTTTTCGCCAAACCGTTCACACATTAATCCAAAAGCGCATTACACTATTAGTCAGTTTGGCCCTTGGGTCAGTGAGACATCGAAGAATTGTTCTTTTATAGTGCTGACCTTTAATTTGGATATATAGAAAGTCCAAAATGATTGATGCATCATGGGATCACAAGCGCACTAGAGCAAACTAAGGTCTCCATCGGGTCTTATTCTATCAGAGATCGGTGCATCATGGATTGTAGTGCTTTGTTTACTCAGGAGATCACCTTTGTGATGTGTAACATTAATGGAGGTCTCTTGAAGTGGTGTCTGGAATCTTGGAAATTTTCATCTGGAGGTTAGGTTTTACCGATGACTGCTAGTAGTTAGTGATAAAATCTGGACAGAAGGGGACACATACAATTAACTTGCTTTTGCCACTTAATTTCCCTCACCCAACAGAGGTGACCTGGAGAGACATATGGTTCAAACACTGTTCTTTACTCTATAGGTCACAAAAAACATAGAATATTAACTGTCTTCAAAATTGAACTTGGTTATTAACTCCGGTTTCAAAATATTTAAAGCAACAATAATATTATGAAAATAATATTCAAAGCAAATCGTCCTTATGTTCAAAACTCCGATCTAAATGATTAAAAGAATTTGATATTATATGATGTTCCACATTTTTAAATTTTAACAAGAAACTTGTCCAAAACGACATGTTTTAATATTCAGAGGAGTAAGTAAGAGTTGCAGATTACAGGGCTAGTAGCTAAAGGCAAATGAAAGTAAAAGAGGATTTAGGTGGCATGTCCAGTACAATTCTGCAAGGATTTTGATAGGCCTTGTGTTAGTGCATCTAGCTTTCATTAGATGGAAGAAAAATGAAGCAACATTTTGGGCCTCATGTTGCTTCTCCAATACATATGGAGCAATGTAGGCCGTTTATTATTAGTCTCTTATTTGTGCTAACATTTTGTTTCCACTAAGAATCTTTTAAAGTATTTTACCAGGTTTTTTGCAGTTAAGCTTTTTAGTAGCACGAATGAAATGGTGTACGTGCACCTCACAAGCAAAAAGATGCTTGTTTTATCTTTTTCCAAAGAAAATGGCATGAACTTTTGAAACATGAACCTAATTAATGATTAAATTGTTTCACTGTGTGGATTTGTCTCCAAAGGTGATATCATAATATATGTAAATTGATTGTTAATCTAGCTTAGCCCAACTATTTGTAGCTAGTACATGATCTCATCCATAAATTCAGATCGATACAAGTGTTGTTCCAACTTTTCCAACAGCTAAGGAACTAAGGAGTGACAGCTCAATTAATTACTTCATAATAAACTAACTGATGGGCTAAATTACCTAGTACTTGATACACCATCTCGTGATCTGATCCGCATAATTATACTAGGCTATTCACAATGGGAGTTTCATAGTATTAATTATCATGACACATCAGATTTTTTACTGACATGACATTCAATTAATGAGAGAAAAAAAGGAAATAGTATCATCACCATGACATGGTATTAACCCGTTTATAAGACGGATGAAACGAAATGAAACGTCCACTAAGAACCAAATCATTTC
The DNA here is from genome assembly GCA_019279435.1 of Zizania palustris. Taxonomy (NCBI): domain Eukaryota; kingdom Viridiplantae; phylum Streptophyta; class Magnoliopsida; order Poales; family Poaceae; genus Zizania; species Zizania palustris. Next base: position 64,754,617 of record JAAALK010000283.1, read on the forward strand.
ATCAGAGAGAGGGTATTTCATGAGAGTTAGTTGCATTTAATTACACTGGTTAGCCTAAAAAATAGTGAAATGAAACTGAGAGAGAGGTATTTTATTCAGTTGCAGAGCTGTCGTGGATTTCTAGAAAAAAAATGGATTATTTTAAGCTATTCCTTTGACCAATTCGCATGCATTTATCATATAAAAAGTCGGTAGCTCAATTTCAAGGTGCTATGTGGAGGTGAATTAGTTGGTAGAGCACTAAGCTCGAATCAAAGGCTAGCTAGCTGTCGTCTTATTCGGCACGCAGCTACAGGTATCTCCATGACACTGACATGCATGCATCTCCATTACTATTTATTCTGAAAGCTATCCCCATTGCCATTTCTGCCATTGGTGTACGTACGTTGGTGTTAACAGCAAACTAACGATGGACAAATTAACCAAATTTGACGCTGTATTCTACTAAATTTTAATCATTTTAATCTCTTTTCTCATCCAAGCTAAAACACAGTTTTAATTTTATTATCATCTTAATCAGTGGTAGCAGAAATTAGAAAAAAAATATAATCGTTCTAAATATAACATATGAAAATGAATAAATTATAAATTTGTAAAAAATCACTAATAATGATTACACCTAAAATATAATCAATTAAATGCACTAATCTATTCTTCTAAATCGACGGGCAAGACCAATTAAGTGCTAGTTTCACAAAAAACACTGATAATTTTGAGCCAATATACGCCCTGATGGTGAGGACGCATTTTTTTCCTGGTGATGATAAGGAGAGTATCGATTTTGATGGTACTTCAGTTCCAAAATCAAATCATATCTAATTTGGAGAGTATTCTTGGTGTGATGTAGAGTTATATGCATATGGTTGATGGTTCCATCGTAACGGTCGATCGGTTCAGCAATGTGTTATTCTGCGCCCATTGTAATTAAACATAACTATAAAATTACAAAAAAATTCGTAATAATTATCTATCATAATACATAAGTAATAATAATAATATATCATAATATGTAAGTGATATTAATCTGTTTGTTCTTTTCAGCTTGCTCACTGTAGTTTTTACACTGTTTATAGCTCACTTCTGTTTTTTTTCTTTTCTGAATATACACCTCACATATAAACGTTTAGCCAAATTACGGCCTGTAGGAGATGGCTGGGTTGACGTTGTCTCGGGCCTGATGTTTCTCTTGCTCAGATTCATTGGCCCGAATGGCCCAAAATCCAAGACTAACTCGTCGTAGTTGGATTTTGGGTACTTGAGCAACATGCAGGTGTGCAAGCATGCGTGTGTCACGGCGGGTGCACCACGAAAGCGTGCGTTCTCGCGATCACGCGGACGCGCCGGGGGCTGCACACTTCTCCTTCTCCTCATTTCATCATCTTCTTCTCCACGACGTCCTCGCCGACCGAGGTGGAGATCGCCCTGCACCCGGCGGAGCAGGAGCCTATCACGTCGACCAGCCCCGGCGGCGTGTCCGCCCTGTTGTGGAAGAACGTCGCAGCGGACGGTCCCACACCAGCGGGCAGCAGCGCGAGCGCGAGCCGAGGATGAAGAAGCCCAATGTTTGAATCCAGGGCCTGAGTGGGCCTTGGAATGAGTGTGATTACTGTTGTGTGTGCGTGGTGTCGAGTTCTTGTAACAGAGAACTTGAACGGAAAGAAAGGGGAAGAACGAACTTCCAGACGGTGGTTCGGCGGAACACTTATTTTGCGTTAGTATTCACAAATTCGAGTAGTGATAGATCCTTGATAAATTGGTATAAACCCTACACTATCCTTGATCTAACCGTAATTTTTTTATGTGGAGAGGTTAGAACATACCGACTGTGGGTTTTGTAAATAATCCGTCGAATTGGTTAGCTAGATTTGGAGCGATTCAATGAGCAATTAGGTGATCTAGAGAGACCTAAATACCTTACCAAACAGGCGGCATATATGATGGAGACTAAAGCAAACCTAGATCTACAAATCAAGGGAATGGAGGAGGCGGGATTAAGAAGAATGGAGGTGTGATCAGACCTTCTATCCCTAAATACTAGAGACCTTACGTTCCTTAATTCTACGGTGGAATCATGGCTACCCTAAGTAGAGAAGAAAATCAAAGGTATGCAATCGGTAGTTGATCGACTACAAGTCAAGGTTGAGTGATTCGAGGAAGCAAGGGATCTAGAGGAAGAAAGGAGTATTCCACCGACGAGATCTCTACTTAGTGTTGCATTGAATGGTTCAGAGGCAACCAGAAGAATACGGGAGGAAGCTGCACATTTTGAGGTAACATTAACTCCACCACACCAAGGAACCATGATTGCCTGCAATTGTGAGAATTATTTTGAAACTTATCGTGTTTATCCAGGCAACTAGGTATGATTAGCATACCTAAGCTTTGTGGGCATGTACAACGATGGTTTCTATTTAAAGTCAGTGAGATCACAGATATGTGGCATTTCTTGGGATGCCTTATGTGAGAAGGTTTGTGCTCGTTTATAAATTCTAAGTGCTTAATACCCACAGATCACTACAAGAAAACTGGATATTTTCGTTGGCTAAATTAACTTCCGTCGGTTTTTCGAAAAATCACCAAAAGAAAATTAACTTCCATTGGCTCGATTTAGCCGACGAAAATAGACTATAACTTCCGTCGGCTAAGTTATGGACCGACGGAAGTTAAATTTTTTGCCATGTTAGCTACCTGCGCGCTAATAACTTATGTCAGCAAGGTTTTCGTCAACGGAAGTTATAAAAAATACACTTAACTTCGTTCAGCAAAAAATGACCGACGAAAGTTATTTTTGCGTAATTAGAGGAAATATTTCCCTCGGAGGTCTGCACGCGCACCCGTCTGCTCCTTCACGCATGCCTCCCACCCGCCGCCGCCACCACACTGCCCAGGCCATCGCCGCCTCTGCCCGCCCTATCGCCGCCCAACCAGCCACCGACGTCGCCACCTCCACCCGGTCATCACCTCTGCTCGCCCGACCTCTCCTCGTCTCCCTGTCTCACCCCAAACCCTAACCCCCACGGCGATCCCGATGGCCACCTCTCACCGATCTCTCCATGCCTTGCTCGGTGGCGGTGCAGGTACGCACACACATGCCCCCTCCCGCCGCAACTCATGGTGTCCTTCGGTCTCTCATTTGTAGTCGCTGACGTGCTGCTGTGGCGGTGTGGTTCCTCTTCGAGCGCACGGGGTACAACCTCCCGTCGGTCATGGCCAACTCCCTGCTTCTCCTCGTTACATCTATTTCTTATTGCATTTGGTTAGGCGTCATCTGTAGGTTTCATTCGGTGTGATTGGGCTAGGCGTCGGCGACACCCTCTTACTGTGAGTGCAAATTCCACAATTTTTTTCTGTTCCAATGGAAGAGATCCAGATTGTTTTGCCTTCTAGGCTTGATGTGGCGTGTTCTTGCGTTCATCAGGTATGGATTCGGTGCGTACTTCAACCTTCTTCCTGGCTCGGAGTGGTCTGCCCTGATGCTAACCTACGGGTTTCCTCTCACAATCATCGTCATGGCCTTGAAGGCAAGAACTCTCCCCTTTCAGATTAGTTACCTCAAAACATACTCATGATGGTGCCTTTGGCAATTACCAGTCATTAGAGATCCTTTCGCTAAATATGCACATTTTCTGATGTCTCACACTCCAAACTTGAGAGATTTGATAATTTGCCACCACCAGTCATTTGGAGCAACCAATTTTTCCTCAAACATGTTATGTACTTGAATAATGTGTACTGAAATACAGCTAACAATTCATGCTAATGCAAAATGCCTAATAGAAATGAATCACATGTGTGCTAATATTTGCTTGGAACTGATGGACTGAGTTTTCTTTGTTTCATTGTCTCCATTTATTGAATAGCAAATATAACCATTTACTGGTACTCATGGCTTAGCCATTTTTAATGGTTTTCATATCTTGTATGAAATATGTTTATAACAACCAGTGCATGTCTTATTTATAAATTCTGTTTTATGCTGACCATAATTTCTATTAGAAATCCATCCGATTCCACTTCTTCACTTTTGTAGTTCACTTTTGCATCTATTTGTAACATTCCTTTTCACTTGCCAGTTCTGACATAATCTAGAAAATATGTCTTCCTTCTTTTCCCCTAGCAATCACACGGGTGCTCCACTTCTAACTCCTCAATTCACATCTATACTCTCATGCCCGTTAGGGACTTTGCAAATAATACCACGAGTCACCCGGTGATTCCGCATCTATCGGCAGTCGGGCTATCCTAAAACCACTATGTACTAGCCCAGCGGCACCCATCACATATCTACAAGGTTGCACGATGTTGTGCTCATGCTTTTCCAAGGAATCGATTCTTAATAGTCTTTATAATACACACAATTTCATTTCACATAACACATTTGCAAAATATCATCATCACCCAACCTATATCTAGTCGTTATGTTTTGATATAAGCGTGTAAGTGTATGTGTAGTGCACCCATATGATAAAGATTGTACTAAAAGTAATTAAAAGAATAAATTAATAAATCATGTATGTAAAATAAATCCTAAGTTGACAAGGTAAACATGATATTCAATAATAAGGAGACTTGTTAACAAGTGTAGGTTTTATTTGTCATAATTGCTCAAGTAATTGACTAATAGTGTATGTGAGTGTTTTAATTCTAAACATGCATATATAAATTTATAGAACAATCAATGAATATGACCAAGCATGGTCAAAGGAATACTTGCCTTTATCAGAAATTGTAATCCGATTTTTTGACAAAGTAGTCTTGAGTTTCTCCGATGTCGACGACTATGCGGTAAACAAACAATAATAAATAAAACAATCATTAAAAGTACTAAAATTTATTTAATCAGTGCCAAAATAAACTTAGTGTTTTTAGATGAATTTAGGTTCTGGAATGGAATGGAGTCATTCGTATGTAGGACTAATTTTATATGATTTATCGAAGGTTTACTATTTTTCTGAAAACAGAAAACAGATCTGCGCACTCCTGGTCTTGCGGGCTGGTCCATGGGGAAAATCCAAAAAATGGAAAAAGTTACTGTACTGAACAGCCTGGCCTGCTAAAAATTTAAAATAAAAGCTTTATGCTTAGTGGGCCGGATAGATTTTTTTTTAGAAATTGGAAAAGGCACTGCAGAGTTGGGCTGGCCGGTTCGGCCCAGTCGGTCAGACCGACGAGCGGTGCGCCGTGCGTGTGCACACGCGCGGGGAGGCACGCAGCTGGCTGGCTTGCGGGGCCCAGCGGGCAGAGGCGCGGGACAGTACAGCATGCGGGGCCCAGTTGTTAGTGAAACATAACAGAGGAAGTTGCGGTGGCCACAGGTTGAAGATGACTAGGGACGGCTGAAATTTCTAAGTGCATAACTTTTCTGATTTAATTCAGATTGGCTTATTTACCACGGTCAGATTTACGATTAGAACCATGGTTTGTCCAAAATCGCAAAGGGGACATAACGGGTTTAAGTCGGCATGCATGGTGATTCTGAGGCTCCAGTGACGAATGGATTTGTTTTTCATGGGATTAGCACTAGAAGGAATATAAACGTGGCTCCTGATTAACCTACATTGGCTCATACGAAGCTATCCACGGTGAAGCCTAAATACTTCCGTGGCTCAACGTCGCCGGCGAGCTTCGGCGACATTCCACCATGGCTAACAAGTGGAATATGAATGGTAGGGTATAAGGAAGCTACTGCTACAAGGGATTAGGCGGACGTTATACCTTCGGTCGGATCGGGGCATGGTGGCGTTGACACGGGTCTCCGGCGAAGGCTCGGTTCCGACGTCCAGGGCTGCAGAAATGGAGACAACAGAGGGTGTTGGTCATGTTCCCGCCTTCGGCAAAATAATGGAGCGATGAGGAGGGAGATATCGATGTACCTGAGAGCGGAGGCGAGGGGTTTTTGACAAACGTCGGTGAACTCAGGCTCTCCGAGGGCGATGGAGATGAACTGGGGGGCTTGAGTGAGTGTGTGCAGAGCTCTGGTCGTGCTCGAGGAGCTCTAAATTGTGAGGGCGCCATGGGAGGTGATGCGCGGCTTAATGGTGACGGGACGTGCGGACGGGACATGACGTGGGGCGAGGGGATGCGGCTGCTATGGCGGAAGTGACTAGTTAGGCGCAACAGGCGGGAGCGGTGCTCGAGGTGACGGCGGCAGCATCGAAGCAGGGCGAGCGTGCGGCTGGACGCATGCGCGGCGTGGCCAGGTGGCGAGCCTGGCGAGCCGCGCGGGAGGCGGATGACCACGCGGCGGGCGTGGCGTGCGTGGGAGGCAAAGTGGTGCGGCGCACGGTGCGGCTGCGGCGTGCGGCCTAGCGACTGGCTCGGTGTGCGGGCAGTGCATGCACGCTACTAAGCTGGAGCTACATCCAACAACAACTTTGCATGTTCTAAGGCTATTCACAGTAGTGAGTTTCATAACACTGTTTCCTAGAAGTCCAAATCAGCTTTGCAACTGAATGAAATACCCTCTCTCAGTGGAGAGTTTCATTTCATTATTTTCTAAGCTAACCGGTGTAATTAAATGCAACTAGCTCTCATGAAATATTCTCTCTCTAATAAAACGATTTGGCTCTCAGTGGGCGTTTCATTTCGTTTCATCCGTTTTGGAAACGGGTTAGCACCATGTCATGGTGATGACACTACTTCCTTCTCTTCCCTCATTAATTAAATGTCATGTCAGCAAAAAATCTGATGTGTCATGATAATTAATACCATAAAACCCCCCATAAAACTCCCATTGTGAATAGCCTGACAGGTGTATAGAGGCAAGGAGGAAAGAAAAAGATTGTGCAACTTTTGCATTAAAATTTGATTCCGCTTTTGATTATGAAAAGGGGATTATGGTCCCAATATTTGGCAATATTCTCAGATGGAACAATTCGTGGTTATTGAGAATAGGGTATACTAGAGACTACAGGGCATTTTTTAGTGTATGCACACATATACGTATTATGCGTGTATTTGTATTGACATATATGTTTTGGTGGAAGGTAAACTTTTAATTTGCCGTATGAGAATGAACCGAAAGATTTCGAAAGGTAGGAAGGATTAATGGATTGGATTAGAAAAGTTGTTGTAAGAGGATTAGTATTCTTTCAGAATTGGAATAGCCGTGCCGGGCGCTGGTGCTGCCCGCTGCTGCTACACTGTCCGCCACTAAAGTATTGATGACATCACTTGCGACCGCCACTACTATTCTGGCTATAAATGTGCACCTTCTTCCTCCCGAGCTCTATCGGAGTTCGCATTTAATTTTGTCTGTACAATGGCGACAAAAATCTAGATAAAGAGGAGGGAGGCTTTGTTTTCGTTTCTTTTGAAGGATTTCATTCTAGGAGATAAATCCATGCCGAATCTCACATTTATTTTGTATTTAATCATGTATATAATGAGTTATTAGCGTTTTACTAATTTAGGGTTTGTGAATAGAAATTTTCAAATAATCTTCCATTTATAGTGTTTCCTTCTCCCAAATGAACAAATATGACCCTCCTCACAATTATTCATCACTTGTATATTGATTTACGTCATTTTAATCTCTTTTTTAATTTGATTTATGATTATAGATCTAGAGTTATGTTGTTTGGAGAGAGAGAAACCAATGTAGTTAATTTATTTAATAATTTTTTTCTGCTTAATACATAGTTTGAATTAAAGCATTTTAAATTAATGTTGTTATGAGCGATAATAAATCAATATATTTTCAATTTGTAAATTACTAAAATTAACAATAATGAATTTATTAATATTTTTTCAAATAATATATGTTTTATATGGAGCACAGGTCCTGGATGTACTCGTCCAACGACAGAGATATGGTGGTATATTTTAATAGAGTAACTAAATTTACTGAAGCTGCCGTACAATATGCTTCCCGTCAGAGTGAAGAGGCAATATATTATCCTTGTAAAGTTTGTAAAAACGAAGCGATGTATCCGTGTTCAGATCGTGAAACCATACGATTTCACTTGTTGAAAAATGGTTTCGTGAAGAACTATTATATATGGACGAAACACGGTGAGATGAGCCAAAACCCTCCTGAAGATTTTGATGTGTCGCAAGATGCTTATCAACATAGAAGAGGTTGTGATCATACATCCGACATAACACATGATGATGACGCCTTTGATGTGGAGGAACTGATGCGAAATGTTGCACCTGAGATTGTTGTAGAGAACTACAACCAAAGGATACGATAACTTTGAAGCACTTGACAAAGCATCAAAAAACCTTCTTTACGAGGAATGACACAGATGCGATAAGAAGTATACTGTGTTGTACACAATTCTTGAGCTTATGAAACTGAAGGCCAGCAATGGATGGTCTGACACTAGTTTTTCAGATCTTTTACAACTCCTAAAAAAGATTTCCCGAAACCCAATGGTCTACCATCTGGTACGTACCAAGCAAAGAATATGATTTGTCCGTTGACTTTGGGCGTTCAGAAGATTCATGCATGCCCGAACCACTGTATCCTATATCGAAAAGAGTATGGATTGTTAGAGAGATGTCCGCAGTGCAATGCAAGTCGATACAAACGTCCAAATGACTGTGTGGAGGACTACAATGACCACTAGAAGAAGAATAAGAGGTTGCAGAAAAGGAATAAAAATGTTATTGCAGACCATCATGAAAAAAAGACGGAGAGGAAAGTTCTAGCCTTAGTAATGTGGTAGCTACCGGTGATTGATCACTTGAAACGTATGTTCTCTAATCCCAGAGATGCTGAACTATTAATCTGTCATTTCGCTGGGCGAAAGAAGGTCGGAAAACTTCGGCACCCTGCGGATGCTAGGCAGTGGAAATCATTTGACCTGGCCCATCCAGATTTCTCGGACGATCCCAGAAATATCAGGATGAGACTTAGCACGGATGGAATGAATCCCTTCGGTGAGATGAGGAACCCACACAGTACGTGGCCGGTCTTTCTATGCTTGTTCAACATTCCATCATGGTTGTGCCATAAAAGAAAATACCTTATGCTCACTACTCTAATTTCCGGTCCAAAACAACCTAGCAATGACATTGATATCTTTCTAGAACCTTTGATGGAGGATATAAAACATCTATGGGAACATGGTGTCTGTGTGTGGGATGAGCACAAGAAAGAGCACTTCAATCTAAGAGCCATGATCTTTTGCACCATAGCTGACAACCCAGGACGTATGTCCCTAACAGGACGGGTTAAAGGAAAGACATCATGTGTACTGTGTGTGGACCAGACAGAATCTATTCATCTTCCATCATTCGTTAAGACGATATATATGCGACACCACAGTTTTTTACCAAAAAACCACAAATATCGAAGAAATAGGAACCATTTTGACGGTACAATCAAGCTTGGACAACCTCCACGATATCGAGATGGTAAATTTCTATTCGAAATGGTAAAGAATATTAAAGTTGTTTTCGGAAAGAAGAGGAAGAAATCTGAAAATTTTTCAAAGGACGCTCCATTTAAAAAGGAGTAAATCTTCTTTAGATATTTGCCCTATTGGAAGGAGTTGGAGATTGGTCATGCTATTGATACAATGCACGTTGAGAAGAATGTCTTCAAAAGCACCATCGGTATTTTGTTAGACATACCGGGCAAATCAAAAGATGGACTCAAAGTACGAAGGGACCTTCAAACTGTCGGAATTAGACCCGAGCTTCACCCATAGGAAAGGGCCAATGGAAAAATTTTTCCTTCCAGCTGCTAGCTATAACCTCACAATTGACGAGAAAAAAATCAATCTGCAGGTGTCTACATGGAATTAGAGTTCCAACAGGATTCTCAATGAATATAAAGAATATTGTCTTCGTAGCAGATTTGAGGATGAGCGGCTACAACACTCATGATTGTCATGTTATGCTTGGGCTATTCCTCGCCATCGCAGTAAGAGGAATCAAACATTCATTTCTGAAGATGGTGATAATACGCATGTGTCACTTCTTCAACGTCATATCAATGAAGGTGATCGACATTGAAGAATTAAATGAATTACGTAAACAAATGAGGGAGACTATGTGTCAGCTTGAGATGTGCTTTCCTCCTTCATATTTTGATATTATGGAGCACTATATAATACATATAGCAGACCAAATCTTTGTTTTCGGTCCAACGTACCTGCACAATATGTATGCATACGAGCGTCTAATGGTTATCTTCAAGGGTTACATATAAAATCGTGCTTATCCAAAGGGTTCCATGATAGAGGGCTACACGACTGAGGAAGTCATTGAGTGCTACGCAGATTACATAAGAGATGGAAGACCAATAGGATTTCCTGTGTCCCGGCACCATGAAAGACTCACCGGTAAAGGAACTAAAGGCAGGAAAATCATACGAGACAATAGCTACCAAACAATAAGAGAATCACATTACAGTGTAATGCATCAGTTGGCGATTATGAGACCATATGTTGAACAACACATGCAAGATCTTCGTGAAAAGAATGAAGATCGCGATGAATAATGGATTATTAAAGAACACAAAATTCATTTCACATCATGGCTGAGGGATCTAAACCTTTCGATTGGAGAAATCGATGAAGAGATTATGATAAATAAATTGTCTTACGGTCCATTGAGCATGGTTAAAACATGGCAAGCATATGACATCAATGGTTTCACATTCTATACCAAAGCAGAAGATCAAAAGAGTCAGCACCAAAATAGTGGTGTCAGAGCAGATGCAGAAGACAACACTGGACAAAAGAATGCTTACTATGGATACATCGAAGAAATATGGGAACTTAACTATGGGAACTCTATAGAAATCCTTGTATTTAAGTGCGAGTGGGTCAGACATCTAGAAGGTGTGGAGGTGGATGATTACGGGTTTATGATAGTTGACCTTAATAAGGTGGCTTATAAAGATGATCCTTGGATACTCGCTCAATCCGTGGCACAAGTATTTTACATACTTGATCCTAAAGATGAGAAAAAAAATACATCGTTGCTCTAGGAAAACAAAGAATTGTTGGAGTTGATGGAGTCGAAGACGAAGAAGAATACAATCAGTTTGATGAGGTGTCGTTTTTCGTTGACATATCAAGAATCAATGTGGTTGAAGCAAAACTGTCATTTGGCAGTGTGATTCCTTATCTACGCACCGATGGCGATGGAAAATTAGTGCAAGGCTAGATCATTTATGTTTAGCGTGCGTATTTGTAAAATCAATTATGTCATTTTGTTTAAGATATTGGTAATATAGGTTATTATTTAATTATAGTTAATACATGTATTTTTATGATGTATTTTTATTGTTAAAACATGTTCAAGATCAAACGAGGATTTAATTAAACATCAACAGAAAAGTTTTGAAAATTTTTATTGTTTGGGGCCAACAGCAAGGTTCAAACCTCAAACCACCTGCCGTTAGAGAGGTTCGAACCTCGAACCGCATTGCCCCAAGTGAGCCCCCCGCACCACTGCGCTACCAAGTGTTTCTCGACATTGTAGGAAGTGTATTATATGCTAGAAATATAATCCCTACCTCTATTAGTAGTGGTCGTCGGATTAGTAGTGGCGGGGTGGTGACATCATCGCCCGCCACTACTAAGAGAAAATAGCAGTAGCAGGAAGGATGACGTCAGCATGCCCGCCACTGCTAATACCACCTATATATACTTTCCACTCCCGCCGTCCGAAAACCTAGTTTCATTTTCTAAACCCTAAACTCCCGTGTCGCCCCCCTCCACCCGTCGCCGCCGTCCCGAAGCACGTCGCCGCCGCCCATCGCCCATCGCCGTCGTCCTCGGATCCCGTCGGCGCTGCCCCCAGAGCCCATCCTCGCTGCCCGTCGCCGCACTCTTCCCGCCACTGCTAACCAGGGTTAGCAGTGGCGTTAGAGCAGTGGCGGACTGGATGCCCGCCACTACAGGTTGTTTTTGCCCGCCGCTACAGTGTCACTTTGTAGTAGTGAACATCATAGAAGTTGATTGGGGACCAAGTCAAGGCCATGAAAACATAATATACAATTTTGGGACGTTATTTATGTGCCAAGAGAAAGTGGAGATTAAATTCTAGACGTTTTCGACTCGGATTCAGACTGCATGGACATCAATAAATTCAAATGTGCACAACTTTTACAAGGTAGCTCCGATTTGGATGATCATGGACTTTTTGGAAAACTTGAGACGTCCTCCTTCCAACGGATGCAGCTACACTTCCAGATTCGATCCGAAGAGATTGCAATAACCAAAACAATGTGTGTTACTCAGACTTGGACTTCAAGGAGAGCACCAGATTCATACATGCATATCTTTCACATGAAAGCTCTAATTTAGATGATCTTGGACTTTTTGTAAAGTTGAGGATGTCTACATGGAAGATAATATATTTATTCAACTGAAAGAATCTCAGCAAAGGCTTAAGAATCTAAGTTTCCTTTTTCTAATAATTCTGTTTTGGAAATAATTAGTAGTTTCCATATGTAATAAGTTTTCAAACTTTGTGGACATCCCTAGGGCTAGAAATACCCCTAGAGACTTTAGTTGTAATGTGGGTTTTAATTAGATAAAAGTTTAGCCAATGCTACTTGTTCGTGTAAACCTTTGATCGATTAGATCGTCGGTTTCACGTTTTATAACCCCAACTATCCATTCGTGCGTCTTTCATATGCAGCAATTTTAGTTGATCCCTTATCTTATTCTTGCTCATTCTTTGATTGCTTGCAGGAACAAGGTTGATCACCAGTTTGATCAACAACCCTTAGAGTTAGTGTATCGATCGCTAAGGCGCAACACAAATATCTTGTACGGTTGTAGTCGGGTCATCAACATCGCCTCCCACCAATCGAACTTATCTCCTCTCACCAAAAGATCGGGCCACCCAAGTCCCACATCAACAGTACCAGTTCATTTTCATCCCCCAACATCGTTAGTTAAAAATAAGGAAGGATCTTGAAGGCTAGTGGTGGATTACAGGCAGCTAAACTCAATTACCATTAAAAGTAAATACCATGTGCTAGTGATTGATAAAGTATTAGATGAACTACAATGATCTACGATATTTGGATCACATTATTGGTGTTCATGGAATTTCAATTGATCCATCCAAGATCAAGGATGTTATGAATTGGACTCAACCAACTAATGTTAAAAAGTTGTGAGGTTTTTAAGGTTTGACCGGATATTACAGAAAGTTTGTGAAGGAGTTTGGAGCATTGAGTAAACCATTGACCAATCTCTTGAAGAATGACATTATTTTTCATTGGTCATTAGAAGTTAAAAGGCATTATTTGTTACCCTAAAATATGCATTGGTGTCAGCACTAATTCTAGCATTACTAGATTTCACAAAACAGTTCACTATTGAAACTAATGCTAGTAATTCAGGAACATGTGCAGTGTTAGCCTAAGAGTGTCATCCAATTGCTTGCATTATCAAGACACTTGGTCCAAGAACTAAGGGCCTATCAACCTATGAGAAAGAATGTCTAGCAATTTTGATAGCCATTGATCATTGGATGTCTTTATCTAAAATATGTGGAATTCATTATTTTCACTGATCACTAGAGTCTCACCCATTTAACTAATCGAAGGTTGTCTAGTCCACTCTAGCAGAAGGATTTCACTGAATTATTGATTTTTTAAAATGATATTTTTTAAAAAATCAATTGTGGTAGTCGGATTCAGAAAATTACAAAAATAGACTCCCATCGGCACTTGATCGACGGAACGTGGCCACGTCAGGTCACGTTCGGCACTTGATCGGCCGAACGTGGCCACGTCAACCTATTTTGGTTATTGAAGTGCCAAACGTGGCTGACGTAGATCCACGTCAGCGCCGCAATGACTACTTCAGCCGAAAGTGGCCACGTCAGCCACGTTTGGCACTTCAACTGCCGAACGAAACTTACGTGGCCAAATTCATTGATGCAGTGACCCTATTATAGAGCCATGTTCGGTATCACATCAGCAAATTTGGCCACATCAACCTTGTTCGGCAGTTGAAGTGTCAAACGTGGATGATGTGGCCACGTTCGGCCGAAGTAGCCGTTGCGGCGCTGACGTGGCCTCGTTCAGCTATTGAAGTGTCGAACGAGGCTGACGTGTCTACGTTCGACCGATCAAGTGCCGAACATGGCCTGACATGGCCACGTTCAGCTAATCAAGTGCCGACGGGTGTCCATTTTTGTAATTTTTTGAATCCGACTACCAGATTTTATTTTTTAAAAAAAATCTAATTTATTAGGGTTCCAATACAAATTATGTTATAAGAAGGGAGTGAGTAATGCAGTAGCTAATGCATTGTCAAGATTGCATCCTAATCAATTGTTTGCATTACATGCTATGGCCTATTGTTAGTTGGATTGGTTGAAAGAAGTGGTCCAAGCTATCAGATTGAAAAGCAAACAAAATATATATTGTCTGAATTGGTAATTAATCCACAGTCCTGGATATAATTTGAACTCAAGGGTGGACTCCTATGATTTAAGGGTATAATTTGGATTCATAACCAAGAATTGCAACATAATTTGATAACATCCCTACATAATAGTCTAGTTTGGGGACATTTTGGATTCTCAGTGGCCTATCGGAGAGTTAAAAAGCTATTTTCCTAGAAGGGAATGAAGAAGACATTCCAGGAATAGCTCAAGCAGTGCACAATTTGTCAACAAGCCAAACCTAAGTGTGCCAAATACTTAAGCTTACTACAACCGTTACCAATACATAAAGGTGTGTGGCAACTCATTAGTGTGGACTTCATAGAAGGTTTGGAAACTTTAGAAAACTAAAATTGTATATTTGTGGTAGTAGACAAGTTTTCTAAATATGCCTATTTTATGCCTTTGCATCACCCATTCACTATGAAGGATATAGTCAAGGTTTTCATGTACAATGATTACAAGCTACATGGTCTGCCAATGGACATTTTATCTGGTCGAGATAGAATTTTCAATAGCCAGTTCTAGCAATAGTTATTTGAGCAATTCGACACTGCATTACACTTGAGTTTATCTTACCAACCACAAATAGATAGCCAAATGGAGATACTAAATCAATGCTTAGAAATCTACTTTTGTTGCTTCACACATGCATGGCCTTCCCAGTGGATGAAATGGTTGCATTTGGTAGAGTATTGGTATAATAATAGTCCACACTAATTACTACTCAAAACCCCCTTTAAAGTTTTGTATGCTCATGCTCCCAGGCAGCTTGTTGTTTTATCTGATTCATGTAACATGTCAGATCTACTAGAGTGGCTAGAGAAAAGAAGATTAATGAACCAGATGCGTGTTGAAAAACCACCTTCACAGAGCGCAACACCAAATTAAAGTTTAGGCCGATAAAAACAGAAGCTTCAGGGAAATCCAAACTGGAGACCTAGTCTTTGTCAAGCTTCAACGCTATGTGTAATCTTTGGTGGCCAAAAGATCAAATCAAGAACTTCCATTCAAGTACTTGGGGCCATTCAAAGTAAAATCACACATCGATAATGTGGCCTACAAAATACAAATCCCTGCAACTAGCTCCATGCATCTTGTTTTTCATGTATGGAGTTCCTGCCAAGTTGTCCCTAACCGTCGGTATCCAGTCTGCTCATTTTTGGTGCCGGTATCCAGCCTACATGTTTTTTGGATTTCTGTTTTCTGAATGCAGGGAATTTGTTGGTGACTCAAGTTCTTATTCAATAGACCAATGGTCAAGTTGAAGATGTTTCATGGGAAAATCAGAAGGTGATGCAAGACAAATTCCTTGATTTCTTGGTTTGGGGACAAGCCAAAATTTAAGGAGGAGAGGATGTCCAACAACCAATTGCACCCGTGTTGGATATGCTACAGTACACTAAGTAGTGGGAAGGTGTGTGGCGGGAACATGAGGGAGAGACTAGGTTGAAAAAGCGCAGTGTTTGAATCTCTGGATCTGAGTGAGCCATGTAACGAGTGTGATTGTTGTTGTGTGTGTGGTGTTGAGTATATAATAGTAGATTTATTGTAACAAAGAACTTGAAATAGAAGAGAGGAGAATAACTTCCAAGCGACGGCTCGACATAACGTTTATTCTGTGTGAGAATTATAGGTCATCGACGACCAGCATGAGGACTTCCTAGCCGTGGGCGGGGTTGGAGTTGTAGCAGTGCATCGCTTTTGTGGTCTAAGTCATCGTCGACGTACACATAGGTCGTAGTGCACTCCCATTGTCACCCAAATGCCACTACCACAGAAATGGTCTTTAGTGATGCAACTTTGCTAATGGATAAAAGACACACGTCAGTAATACACTTGTAGTGGCGGACTATTTTATTCACGTCGGTAATGCTGCATTATTAGTGATGAGCCATACAGTGACCCATCACTAAAGATGGGGCAACCCATTAGTGATAGGTTACTAAAGGTTACCCCTATAGTCACTAAAGATGGGGTATGTTGAGAACCGTCACTAAAGATAGGGCAACTCATTATTGACGGGTCACAGTTCCACCTATCATTAGAGGATGTGACATTTAGTGACACATGTTGTTTTATCTGTATCACTAAAGTGCCCATAACCCTAAGGTCACCGTTAGTGACGTCGTTTTATGGATAACCATCACTAATGATATGTATATAAGGACCTCAGACACTGAGCTCTGTACTTATTGTGCCCAACCGCTGCCAACTTCACCCTTGAGCCATAACTGCCAACCGGCCACCACACTGCCTGTGTGTGCCGATGATGACCCACACGGTTACATGCTCTGGTGGACTGGCTCCCGCCATAGCTAGCATCAACATCGTTCGACCGAAGGTATATATTTGTTCTCCAATTTTATTCCGCATATCTTATTTTTGTTGAACGAAGTGAAATAATTATTAATTAGAGTCGAGTTGTAACCGATTACGTTGTCGACGTCTCTCGTTCGGGAGTGTTGAATTATAAATACGACTAGGCAACTGATCATATTTATAGGAAGATGCTCCCAAATTGTCCACACACTTTGGATAGTCTAGGGATGTGTGCGGCCCGAGTAGCTGGACCACATAGTCTTGTACGATTCCAGGGAGAGTTTCAATGGTGTCTCCCTATTGTTATCTAGATACACAACCCTCTTGACCCAAATCGAAATGTGTATTTTGAGAACAGTAGGGAGATACTGCCAAAATTCTCTCTAAAATTGTACGGGACCACGGGACCAACTACGCGGACCGTACATTCCTGGATGGGATTTAGGACCTATCCTTGCCTATTAGTGCCCATAATTAGTGATGCATCATAAACTTGGATATATATGATGATTGTTTTATTATTTAATAATTTGTAGATTCCAATAACAAGGAGCTAGATGTATCTTGATTTTTGTACTTGCAATGAATAATTTAGTGGGGTGAAGTTTTTCAAGAGTACTGCTAGAGGAGACATGGAAGCTAGTGAAAAGACTAGGGAAAATTACTCATGTGCCATTATAATTTTCAAGAATTGCTTATATGCCACTGTCAGTGACTGTGGTGGTCCCCATTTGTCATTGACACACCGATGGCATATTGGCAAACCGTAAAAATTATAATGGTACAAAAAAAATTAACCCAAGAGACTACAATGTGATGTGCATGCTATGATTGTAGGAACGAGAAGAAGTTTACAAATTCAGAATATGTATATGACCATTTGCTAACATGTGGATTCAAGAAGGGATATCATATATGGAACAAGCATGACGAAGAAGGAGAAAATGATAGTGAAGTAGATTAGATTGCTAGTAAAGATAAAGGTGGGGTCGATAATACTGATTACATGAGCGACAATGACATTTTAGGAATTAATAAAGATAAGTATACTGATATAGTGGATAATGTTGATCAGATGGTGCATGATGTGGAAGAATAAGTTGCATATTCTAATGGAGAGTTTGCTTAGTTCCAAAAACTTGTTCGAGACTCAAAAACACTGATCTATTTCGTAGAGAGTATGCAAACCTTGACAGATGTCCAGTATGTAGGAGACATCGATTCAAGAATAGAAATGAGGATGAATTAGATGATGGGTGCAATAAAAGAAAAGTTCCGAGAAAAGTGATATGGTATTTCCCTTTAATCCATCCTATGAAGCGGATGTTTGTAGATGCCAACGAGTATACACAGTTGAGGTGACACAAAAAGAGTCATAAGAATGACTAGATGATATGACACCTAGCATATTCGGCTTAATGGAGAACAATTAACGCCACATTTCCAAGGTTTGCTAATGATTGCAGGAATATTAGATTTGTCATGAGTACAGATGGCATGAACCCCTTGATAA
This sequence comes from Zizania palustris, assembly GCA_019279435.1. Classification (NCBI taxonomy): domain Eukaryota; kingdom Viridiplantae; phylum Streptophyta; class Magnoliopsida; order Poales; family Poaceae; genus Zizania; species Zizania palustris. Next base: position 64,772,822 of record JAAALK010000283.1, read on the forward strand.
CATGAGCAATATGCATAACACATGGCTAGTGTTACAGTCTATATACAACCTTCCTCCTTGGTTTTATAAGAAGAGTAAATATATCACACTACCACAAAACCAGTATTTAGTGATGAATAATTGTTGCACGTCACTAATACAATTTTAGTGATGGGCTAGTTTGGACACATCTGTGATGATGCCATATTAGTGACGGGTGGTAGTGAGACTCGTCATTAAAGAGGGGGCACCCCTATTCTCGGTGGTTTTCTTTGTCACCTGTTACTAATGGCTACTGATCCAGTGATGTGTAGAATCTATTGCCTGTCACTGATGATGTCTATGGCTAGATAAATAGATAGTCCCTGGAGTAAATTGGCACACTCTTAGTTGGCACAAATCTAACTCTTGCCTCCCACACCGCCACCGTCACCTCTTCGTATTTCTCCTCATTGATACCACCGTGGTGCGCTCCATCTCGACCGTCTGTTCCATTAGGTGTGGCCTCCGTTTCGCCATTTATTCTATTGCGTGTGTGGCTGACTCAAGTCGCTGCCACCTCGGTTACATATACTCATTCTCATCCTCCTAGGATCCTCCACCTTCTCCTAAGGTCCCCCTCCTTCTCCGAATATGTGGAAATATGATAGAATATGGATATATATTTTGTGGAAATATTTGCTCGATGAAGATGATGCTATTTGTGAAATATGAGGATGTGTGTGACAATTTAGGATAATTTTGTGCTAATATGAGGATGTGTGTGCTAATATTATTGTTCATACATTTTATTCACACAATATTATTTCATTATGTGTCTTTCATAGTGTTGGACCGAAAAGGGCGACCAGAGGGGGGTGAATGGGAGCTTTTAAAATTTCTGGCTAAAAACTAGCCTTTTGTTTTAAAATAGTCTCTTTCGGAATAGGCTTCGAACACACCCTTCGGAGGTCTGGTTCGGAGGTATTCTACAGCTCCGAACTCAGGCTTCGCAAGGAGTAAAAGTTCGAAGTCAAGAAGACTTCGCTCTCACCAACAAGACCCAGAAACACTTCTGCTAGGTTCGTGCAGGTTCCGCACACAAGGTGCCTTCGAGCAGGCTTCACACTTCACCTTTCGCAGGAGGAGGTTTCCCTCTGAGGACTTCGACCATATACTTCACACTAGCAACTGGGAATAGGCTTCGTATTTTGAAGGTCTAAATGCAACCAAAAACTGATTTTGCTAAGGGAAGAAAGCAGGCTTCAAGCACACTCTACCCAGTGCTAGGGGTGGCAGTTTGGCTCGAGGCTCGCGAGCCAGCTCGGGCTCGGCCGAGCCGAGCCGAGCCTGGCTCGGCTCGTTGAGTCTCCGAGCCGAACTCGAGCCCAGGGATCAGGCTCGGTTGATGGCCGAGCCGAGCCGGCTCGCGAGCAGCTCGTTGGCTCGGCCAGCCAGTCCGTGCAGCCCATTTGGCCCAATGGCCCATAACCTAAACCTAAATTTTGGATGCACAACTGGCAATGGCATAGGCGCACGCGCACAGCCGCACAGGCACAGCCCGTCTCACCGGCTTCACCGCAGTCCCGCCCGGCCGCCCGCAGACCGCACGTCCGCCGCCACCGCCGGCCGCCGCACGCACTCTCGGCCCGCCCCGGCAGTCTCGTCGGCCCGCCCGCACCCGGCCGCCCCCACCAGCGCCGCAGCGCGGTCGCGCACTTCGCGCCCCGGCCGCCCCCACCAGCGCGGTCGCGCACTCGCCGTCGCCGACTCGCGCCCCGGGCCTCGGCGGCCCCGCCCGCACCCGACCGCCCCCACCAGCGCGGCACTACGGCAGCGCCTCTGTGTGGCTATGCCTGCGCCAGTGCACCCTGCGCGGCTGCGCCGTGCGTGGTGCGCCCCTGCGAGCTGAACTTTTCTCATCTGAAGGCTGAAGCCAAAGACCTGAAAGACGTGGCTGTTGCTAGGTAATTGAAATTAAAGGTCTAACTCTACCATGCAATTGTCAGGGTTATTTGAAGTTTACTATAACCTTTGAAACCATATTATTTCATAATGCAGTTCTTTATACTTTATAGGATTATATATTTATTGATTCAATTTATATCTATTATGTTTAGCATCATCGCCGCTTCGGTCCATAAGTCCATTCCTCTGTAGGTAACTGTTGTGAATGTAAATTTGTGATTTTTTAAAGCTTAAATTATGCACCATGAATGATTGAACCTTGAACATAGTATTTTGCAGAAAAAGAGTAGTTCTTGGAACAACTTCTCGAATTTTTCACTATGAAACCGGAGCAACAATCAAATGTGGTATACATCTTGGATTCTATTGATATCTATTTAGTCCTTTTTTAGCCTTTTATGTTCATACTTTCATTACTATTTATTATTTACTACCTACTTTGTATTTTGATTTTTGTAGATGTCTAGAGAGAATGAATTGAGTGATGAAGAAGAAAACTCTTTTGATAAGAATGATGATATGTCGGAGGAATCTTTATCACATGAGGGGGATTCTATTGACATCTCTGATGATGGATTGAATAATCGAAAGTCAAAGAAGCAAAAAGGGATTAATCTTGGCAAGCGGTCTCGATCATCTTCAGAAGTATGGAATAACTTTGAGAAGATCAAGATACCATCAACGATAGAGAAAAATGGATTTGTCTTGAAGGCAAAGTGTTTGTATTGCAAGAAATTATATTCTTACACTCAAGGATCAAGCACTTCTCATCTTGGAAGACATATAAAGAAGTGTGGTGTCTACTTGAGCAAGATGGCTAAGAAACAACATCAAACACTTCTCAACTATGCTCCATCTGAAGCAGGTGAATCTGGTTCTGGTCTTCCTGTTGTTGTCTCTCCTAGTGAGTACAATCATGATGAAGTTCGAAAATTGTTGGCTAAGATGATAATTGCCCATGAATATCCATTTAGGATGATAGAACATACATGGTTTAACATTCTAATGAAGTATTTAAATCCTGCTTACTAGTTTACTAGCAGAAAGACCATAAAAAATGAATGTATGAGCATTTTTGAGTTTGAGAAAGAAAGCCTTGCAAAGATCCTTAAAGGAGTGGATAGCATAAGTTTGACAACTGATTTGTGGACGTCTAATCAAACACTTTCTTACATGTGTTTAGTTGCACACTATATTGATAAAAATTGGAATATGCAATGTCGAGTGCTGAATTTTATTGAGTTAGACCCCCCTCACACTGGATCTGTGATAGCACAAGCTGTGTTTGAATGTGTTACTGCATGGAAGATAGAGGATAAGATAATCTCAATCACTCTAGATAATGCTTCCAACAATGATGTTGCAGTTCGGGGTTTAAAGGCAAAGTTTGCAGCTAGACAATCAACTTCTTTCAATGCTAGATATTTTCATGTTCGTTGTTGTGCTCATATTATCAATTTGGTTGTGAATGATGGGATAGCAGCCATATCACCTTTGATAACCAATGTAAGAGAATCTGTTAAGTATATAAAGAAGTCTCCTCTTCATTTGCACAAGTTTGTAGAAACTTGTAGATCTCTTGCATTGACAATTGGAGAAGGGCTCAAACTTGATGTTTCAACACGATGGAATTCAACATATAATATGTTAAAAACAGCCATTGCTTATAGAGAAGCATTAGTGTCTTATGCTGATTCAGATGCAAATTATAAGTGGGAGCCTAGTTTTGAGGAATGGGATCTATTTCAAGTCATTGAACCCATACTTGAGTCTTTGGCAAAGGTTACTACAGCATTTTCAGCATCAACATATCCAACTGCAAATATATTTTATCCTCACATTGTTACTGTCAGTATAGCATTGAAGGATGCAAGTGCTTCTAGCAATGAACATTTGAGAAGGATGGGCATTGCAATGATGGACAAGTTCAACAAGTATTGGGCAGAAAAGAACAATGTTATGGTAATTGCAACTATTTTAGACCCAAGGTATAAGATGAAATACATTGATTGGGCTTTCCATAGGTTGTATGATGCTTCAAGGGATCAAATTGAGTTAGCAGATGTTCGCTCTGAGTTAGAAAGGCTTTATGAAAGATATGAGAAGGGTGAACGCCTTAAGAAAACAGCTTGCAATAAATCCACTTCATCCTCAATTGCAACTGTGGGTACACGTTCCTTAGCAGAATGCATAGAGTTTCAGTCCTGGGTACAGACATCTTCTATGGAGCCATCCAAGAGTGAACTTTTTATCTATCTAGATGAGAAGCTTGAGAGCATGCAAGACAAAGATTTCAATTTGCTTCAATGGTGGAAGGCAAATGCATGTAGATTTCCAATAGTGTCGAAGATGGCAAGGAACTTCTTAACTATACCAGCCACCTCTGTGTCATCAGAATCCACTTTTAGCACCGAGGGTAGAGTTTTAGATGACTATCGGAGCTCTCTACATCTAGCTACAGTGGAGGCATTGGTGTGTGCTTCTAGCTGGATCAGAGGTTCTTATAATGATTCTAGAGCTAATGTGAGTATGTGACTGTGGTAAATTAATTTGTGCTTTTGTCTTTTATTCTTATACATTCACTTTACAATTCATTATGATTCATCACTAACTTGATCACTATGACTTTTTAGGATCAATAAGATGTCGATGTTGAGACCATTCCATTTCCTACGAGTGTGGTCGGGAGCAATGTTGTCCTTTAAATTTTTTTGTTAAAATTCTAGACTTGTGATTGTGGACTATGTTAAATTGTGGTTGTGGTCTTGTACTTTTGTGGACTTGTGCTCTTGTGGAGTTGTGGACTTGTGGTGAACTTGTGATATGCTGTATGCGAACTTATGAGTTGTGAATTGTGGTCTTGTGGTTGTGGTCTTGTGGACTTATTATGAACTTGTGGTCTTGTGGACATGGTCACATGGACTTGTCACTTGTGTTTTAATTGTGCTTTTTGTGGACATGTGGTTACTTACTTATGAGTTATGTCATATGTGAATATGTGATGTGGTCATGTGGACTTTGAAATTATTTTTTATGGCTTGATGAATAATGACTTGATGTTATGGTTTTTGTGGACATGTGGTTACTTAATGCTAATTGATGTATAAAATGAAAACTAAAAATTTATAGATTTTTTTGCTATTTAAGTAAACAAGTGCAAAACGGGCGAGCCGAGCCGAGCCAGCTCGAGGCTCGGCCGAGCCCGAGCCGAGCCCATATTTTGGCTCGCTCGAGTGGCCGAGCCGAGCCTGGATCGGCTCGCTTCAGTGGCGGCTCGCCCGAGCCGAGCCGGAGCTGGCTCGGCTCGGTTCGTTGCCAGCCCTACCCAGTGCTTCGCTAGAACAGGGAGGGGTTTCCTCAGTTTACACAGAGCGAACACACACTGAAAAACCACACTTCGCTCGTATAGAACACTCGCACCCTTCTCTAGAAACAAACCAGTGCAAATAGGATTTGAACAATATGAAGTTGAGCCCAGAGGAATCAAAGCATGCAGTGCAAAACAAGGATACAAGTTCAAGCAGAAAATGAAGAACATAATCAAAGTTTCATTGCATGAACAGGGAACACAAAATGAACTCACTGGACAGAGTACATGGATGTGGCGGCTAGCACATGAGTTCTAAAAATGGCTGCTCAAAGTGTTACCTAGACCTAGCCACCCTTCACTATTTATAGGCACTATTCAGCCCTATGAATAGACTACTTTACCCCTGTCGCGCCCCGATTTAATAAATCAGGACTTTATTGAAATTCCATAGAAAATCAATAAAACAAGACGTTCATCATGCGACCACGTACAAATACGAGCAATCATTCACGGTTCGTAGACCGCATTAATACAAAAGTGAATGAAAGTGAAGAGAAACTAATAAAATCAAGGGTCCTAGATGAACGCCTCCTTCCAGTCTCGCCTTGACTGGGTTGCTACTCCAGACCTTCATCCTTCTCGTAGTAGATGGGCTCTGATGTTGTAAGTCAACGGGGTGAGTACAGATGTACTCAGCAAGCCACCGAATGCAATTATAATGCAAGGTAAATAACAAGGGAGAAAGTGGCTAGTTTTGCGGAAGCAGCATAATTGTAAAGCATTAAGTGTGATCAATTTATTAGTACTGAAAAGTAAACATGTGTATGCATCATCATCTTCTAACTCGAGGAGTACGTTTCACCTCCTCGCACAACAGTCCTTACATGCCATGAATAACTTGAGCATTCAAACAATTGTAAACTAACTGCGAGTAGTCACACAACCCGCCCTTGACCGTGGGCTCGGCTTTTCGAAAAGATTGATTTTACTCTGATCAGAGATGTACCACTGTACCCACAAGGCACGCACTCATCACCTACACCGAAGTGTAACGAGATGACCCATTTCACGGGAACTCGTGCCAAAACCTTCCGTATGGTCTTCTTCGAATCAACAGCACCCTCTTATAGGTTTCATATGGTGTCCCGACGCGTCGGAGCCCCACCATACCCCCCCTTGAGCCTCCTTTGGTACAAGTCGCCCGCAGGCTAGCCCCTTGCCCCCTCCACTATGGTGCCGAGAGACGGAGTGTTCCACACTTCCAGTTAGGACTTACCCATTAGACTTGTGGTTGGTACGGAAGTGCTTTGCAACAGATCCCGCAGACCGGTCCTTATAGTGCCCCGGGTGCGACCGACCAGTTTCCGAGCTTGCACCCGGAACCCACCATGCTTATAACATACCTAATTCCAACAGAGTCTAGAGACAAGAATAACGGGGTATCTCATATACCAGAATCCATCTATCTACGACTCATTCTTTATATCCTATAGCAGTTGTGCCGGTACATTGGGCACTAGCTAATATTGTTATAGTAGAGTGACAAGGAGTTAAGGCTCAATAAGCATGGCTTGGGTTTGCACACAAGGACGGGGATCTAATAAATATAAGTGTAAGGCTTGATTATTGGACTAATGCAATATTAACCTATGAGTTATAGCGATAATTTATTAAAACATGGGCTCAAATATGATCAACTGTTTCCACAGAGGTGGTCGATGACTTGCCTTGATCCGTGAATGGTGAAGGTGAAACCTTGGGATAGATCTCTGGATCTTCGACGACGTCGTAGTCTTCTCGATGCGGAAAAGTAAATAAAACATTCAATAAACAATCCAAAACAAACAACCATACAACATACATGTTTATGTTGGATTAAGTAAAGGAGATAGAGTCTTCACTTTTAGGTTTTTGTTACTTAAACATTTAAGATTAATTTTTAATGAGATTCCTTAATTCTTATAGCTTGATATAATTATTCTTCCTAAGGGGGTTTTATTTCTCCCCTTTTTAAAGTTGAAGTAAAAAGTTATAAAATGACCTTAATGTTTTTATGGCATCAATATAGTGACATTAGGTTATTTTAGATCTTCTGAAGTTTGTTATATAAGTTTTAGGATAATTTCATAAAAGGTTGACTTCTTCTTAAATGCCTTAATTAAATGTCCTAAAAGGGCCTTTGCAATATTATTTAGTGGAATAAAGTGGACAAGACGAATATTCTATGTTTATTAAAAATAGTGAACTCAAGTGGTTAGGTTTTCTGAAGTTATTATATAAGTTGTCATGACATTTTTATAAAGTGTTTAACTTTTATTATATGAATTACTTAATTTATCCTACAAGGGCTTTTGCAATATTAGTTAATAGATTAAAGTGGGCATAGTGAACATGTTTATTTTTGTTGCATTAAAACAGTAGAACAAAGTCATGAAGTCCTCTGAATTTATTATATAGTTTTTCATAGTATTTTTGTAGGGTGTTGTATTTCCTTTATATGAATTAATCATTTATTTTAAAGGGTCTTGGAAATGGTGGTTAGTAAATTAAAATGAGCAAAATGAATTATTATATTTTTATTGGCTTATAACCAGTGTACTGGAGTTAATAGATCATCTAAAATTAGTATATAAATTGTTAAGAGTTTTTCTGAATTATTTAATTGGAATATTAATTAAATCCTAAAAGGGGTCTTAGGAATGTTATTTAACAAAATGTCATGGACAACATGGTCATTCCATTTTTATTGTGTTAATAACAGTGAAATAGAGCCATTATATCGTCTGATATTACTTTATAAATTTTTAAGGGTTTATCTGAATTATTTTATTGCAATATTAATTAATTTCCTAAAGGGGACTTTTCTTTATTATTTAATAAGATTATTATGTGCCAAATAAACATATTGTTTTTATTGCATAAAAGTGTAGAGGATGAAAATACAAATTTTCCAGAATTAAAATGGTGAATTTTGGAGTTAATTTGAGCAAGATATGAATTTTTAAAGTTTAAAGCTATTTTCTGAATTTTATTTAAACCAGAAACAGCTGCGGGTCCACGGTGAGCCAGGTCCACCATGGACCCGCGCACTGTGCGCGTGGGCCGATCAGATCTGGACCGTCCGATCCAGATCCCATGGGCGGGCGTGATGCGGAGGTTTTAAAATAACAATTAACGGCTCAGATCAGCCTGTACCGGTTCGACTTCGATCGAGGGCCCAGATTAAATCCCGAGGGGATTTAATCTGCGCCGTCCGATGCAGATCGAATGGCCGGGACGGCGTCCGGCACGGTCGCGGCACGGGGAAGACAGACGTCTTCGTCTCCAGCGTCGGCCGAACGACGGCGAGCGGCCACCGGCAGCGGCGACGGCCTAGGGCCCTATTTTCTGGTAAAAACGGGTAGAGGGGAGGATGGGGAGTACGGGGGTACCAAAGATGACGGAGAATGACGACCGGCGGCGATCGGCGTTGAGGAGCAGGCGGCGAAGCCCTTCGGGGTCGACGGCGACGGCGTGATCCGGCGGTGATCTGGCCCAACAGAAGTGGGGCCGAGGTAGAGGAGGTGTTGGGGATCCCGACGGTGTCGATGGCGAGGGCGGCGACGTCCCGAGTCGACGGCGAATGTTTGCCGGAGCCGAGGCAGGGGAGAAATCCGAAAGAAGGAGGGCGGCGGCTTGGGATGGCAATGGCTTAGGCTTTGGTGGCGTGGCGTAGTGCGGTGAGGGCGGGGCTTAAATAGAGGGACGCCGGCGGTGCGAAAGGAAAGCAGAGGGAGGGAAACCCGAGGGGTTTCCATGGATACTCCGGCGAACTTTACCAAAGCTCGGGATAGCTTCCAAATAGGCGAAAACGCGTCGGAAAGTGAGGGAAAGGGATCGCGGGCGGATGGGGGGTCGAGATCCCGACTTGATTTGGTGTCCCGAGGCGGCCGGCGGCGAGATTTGGTAGGGGGGGGGTCGCTGGAAGGAAGGAGGGGATCCCCTTCCGTCGGGGAAGAAGAACCTGACAGGTGGGTCCCACCTGTCAGTGAGTGCGTGCGAGGGAGTGAGGGGATGACGAGCGGGCCCGGAGTGGCAGTGGTCGAGGGGAATGCGGGAGAGGCTGGCGAGTGGGACCGGCTGGCGCGTGCGGGCGGGAAGCAAAGGGGGCGTGCCGACAGGTGGGCCCCGCCTGTCGGTGGGCGTGGCCAGAATGGGCTGGGCCGAAAAGGCTTTAGGGAGGGAAAATAGGGTTGCGGCCCAATAAGACTTAAAATTCCTTTTTCAATTAAAATAATTCCAGAATATTCATTATTTGATAAAGGCCTGAAGCACTGTTGCTAAAATTTTGAAAAAAATTCTCAAAAATATTCTTGGTCTCTAGTTTATCCCATAAAATTTTCAAGTCCAAATTTTGAATATTTGTCTCTGTTTGGCTTTAATAAGGCTCTTTTAGGAGTTTTCTTTAATAATAAAATTCAGAAATTCATTTAATATTATTTTTCCTTTATTTTATTCCCTTTTAATTTTGGGGCTGTTACAATCCTATCCCCCTTACAGAGAATCTCGTCCTCGAGATTCGAAGCGAACCTCGGGAAAACTGAGGGACTGAGTTCTACTGGTGCTCCGGATTAGGAGGAGGAGTTACATCAGGAGTAGGCAAAGCGATTTCTGGATCCGGGTTGGTTGAGATCAAATTGGGAGTGTCCTTGGTTGTATCTGGTTTCTCTTTGTGGTGATCTAGAGTCTGTTTCTCTGAATTTGGGATGGAGGATGGTACCCGCTTGGGATAGGGGCAGTTGTTGGCGTAGTGTCCTCCTTGGCGACAGTTGTAGCACACAATTGGCTTGCCATTCCTGTCCCTCTTGTACCCGGTAGCTTGCGCTGGTGTCTTTCTAGCTGGCGATGCTTGGGGTGGGATGTCTGTGCTTGGCCCTCCGAGGGTGGTTCGTGGCTTGGCAGGGGTTGGGGCTTGAGGTGGAATCACTCTGGTTTCTGGTATAGTTGCTTTGTTCACCAATCTTTGAAAGTTGGCGAAATCCCCGTGGATCAGCTGAAGGGAGAGCTCGTGTTGGTGTTGTTGGAGACGGAACAACTGTGCCTGCTGCTCTTGCATCTGCCTTTGTAGTTGTTGCATCTGGGTAAGCAGCGTGGCGATCAGTTGATTCTGTTTTGCCATCATCTCCGTAAGTGTGGAATGATAGACAACAGGGGTCTGCTGGTGTCCAACTGCACCCCACTGAGGCAGATTGCCTGAGGTGTTTCCATCGTGTGGAGCTCCTGATCCTTGGTTGTTGGCCATCCTGAAGTTGAAGGGTTTCAAAGAGAAGGTGTCGTCATTAAGGGGGAATGGTTACTGATTTTTATTGCCTAAGATGGATAATTTGACCTAGATGCTTTATGTTAGTCCCTTATTACTTTCATACTCATGCCCTATATCATTTTTAATATAAATGGTTTATCATGTATTTTATTCACTCAACATTCGTGTTGTAATATATTTTATTAATTTGTGTTTAGAGGTTTAAGATGAAGTGATGTTGATTATATCTCATTGAATTCCTTGGTACCAAAATTCCAGAAAAAATTTTGGAACACAATTTGATGCTTAGGAGAATTTTTAGGAAAAATACTCTAGCTAATTTTAAATGAAATTTTTAGGCCCATATTTTAGCTTTCCTCTTTCTTGATGTATAGGGAATCCTTTCCATGAAATTTATTTATTAATTTATTTTATTTTTAATGCCTGGCGAAAATCAAGGTGTTACAATCCTAACTTCCTTAACAAGAATCTCGTCCCGAGATTCGGAAAGGCTAGAAGTAGAAGGTTAAAGGTAGGCTTCAAGTCTACATTTGCATAGATTGGGCTTTGGCTAAGTTAGGGCTTTCCTGACAACGTGTCTTGACTTCACGATTGGAGTTGATCTTGCAGAATGGCGATGAATGAATTATGTAGAGTTGAGACTAGAGGTAGATTCTCTCCTTTAGGTTGGGATTATGACCTAATAGGTATATGAGGAAATGGGATTAAGTTTTTATTTCAAAATGTATCGTTCTTGCGATTACATATATTTATATATTCATTCATGCCTTATTTTTGACATGAATGGTAATACAATCAAGTAAAAAGAAAAGCAATCAACCGTAAATCTACGTCTACGGTAGCTCAGGGGACGGCTCGATCTCGGGCTCGTGGGAGATGGTCGGGGTCGAGGAACTTGACGGTCCGGCGAGTGGAGCACTGTGGGAGATCCTCTTGGGCCTCACGGTGGGGATCCGAAGGGGTTTCTTCTTGCGAGGCAGAAGAGGTGCGATCTCCTCAAGATCCTTCTTCAAGTCTTTGAGCTGCTGGCGGAGCTGGGCATTGACCATGGCGCCTTGGCGTAGAAGCTCGTTCTGACGTCTCAACTCCTCTACCTCGAGAGTGAGCTGGGGTTCTGCTGGACTTGTCGACGGAGCTCAGCATTCTCGCGGGCCAGGTTCTCCGATGAGTGACGGTAGAAGTCGATGGTGTCGTGCTGGCTATCTGCGTCGAGGACGGCCTCCGTATGAAGGTTGTCCATGGCCTCCAAAAGTCTCATGGTGCGGGCGATGGCGGAGTTGTCCTGAGGGAGGGAGTTGATGTAGATGCTGCGGTGACTCCCTGGCGTACGCATGGGCATGAAGCGGTAGATGGTGTCGCGAAGGTGGCAGTTGTAGACCAGGCGAAGCTCGGCGAGGGACTGGAGAGCGGCTCGCTGGCTGGCCACCACGAATGAAGGTCCTCCAACTCCATGGGTGTAGAAGGGTGGCTGCGTGGAAGAGGGGCGGATCACAACCGTGACCTCGCAGTAGCTCTCATTCGCATCGGGAAAAATCCCGTGGAACGCAGGCTCATGGGGAAACCCCAAAAAGTCGACGAGCACGCGAAGCTCGCGGATGAATCCGGCCTCGTCACGAAGAGTCCCGCTCATGGGGTGAACCGGCATCTATAAAAGAGAGAAAATTTTGTGAAAACCTCGGGAGATGAGAGGATAAGTAATCTTTTGTAAAATATAGTGAATATATATAAGTCCTAAGGTCAGGTCTGTTTGGCTTCCTACAGTCAAGTCGGCTCTGATACCATCTTGTCGCGCCCCGATTTAATAAATCAGGACTTTATTGAAATTCCATAGAAAATCAATAAAACAAGACGTTCATCATGCGACCACGTACAAATACGAGCAATCATTCACGGTTCGTAGACCGCATTAATACAAAAGTGAATGAAAGTGAAGAGAAACTAATAAAATCAAGGGTCCTAGATGAACGCCTCCTTCCAGTCTCGCCTTGACTGGGTTGCTACTCCAGACCTTCATCCTTCTCGTAGTAGATGGGCTCTGATGTTGTAAGTCAACGGGGTGAGTACAGATGTACTCAGCAAGCCACCGAATGCAATTATAATGCAAGGTAAATAACAAGGGAGAAAGTGGCTAGTTTTGCGGAAGCAGCATAATTGTAAAGCATTAAGTGTGATCAATTTATTAGTACTGAAAAGTAAACATGTGTATGCATCATCATCTTCTAACTCGAGGAGTACGTTTCACCTCCTCGCACAACAGTCCTTACATGCCATGAATAACTTGAGCATTCAAACAATTGTAAACTAACTGCGAGTAGTCACACAACCCGCCCTTGACCGTGGGCTCGGCTTTTCGAAAAGATTGATTTTACTCTGATCAGAGATGTACCACTGTACCCACAAGGCACGCACTCATCACCTACACCGAAGTGTAACGAGATGACCCATTTCACGGGAACTCGTGCCAAAACCTTCCGTATGGTCTTCTTCGAATCAACAGCACCCTCTTATAGGTTTCATATGGTGTCCCGACGCGTCGGAGCCCCACCATACCCCCCCTTGAGCCTCCTTTGGTACAAGTCGCCCGCAGGCTAGCCCCTTGCCCCCTCCACTATGGTGCCGAGAGACGGAGTGTTCCACACTTCCAGTTAGGACTTACCCATTAGACTTGTGGTTGGTACGGAAGTGCTTTGCAACAGATCCCGCAGACCGGTCCTTATAGTGCCCCGGGTGCGACCGACCAGTTTCCGAGCTTGCACCCGGAACCCACCATGCTTATAACATACCTAATTCCAACAGAGTCTAGAGACAAGAATAACGGGGTATCTCATATACCAGAATCCATCTATCTACGACTCATTCTTTATATCCTATAGCAGTTGTGCCGGTACATTGGGCACTAGCTAATATTGTTATAGTAGAGTGACAAGGAGTTAAGGCTCAATAAGCATGGCTTGGGTTTGCACACAAGGACGGGGATCTAATAAATATAAGTGTAAGGCTTGATTATTGGACTAATGCAATATTAACCTATGAGTTATAGCGATAATTTATTAAAACATGGGCTCAAATATGATCAACTGTTTCCACAGAGGTGGTCGATGACTTGCCTTGATCCGTGAATGGTGAAGGTGAAACCTTGGGATAGATCTCTGGATCTTCGACGACGTCGTAGTCTTCTCGATGCGGAAAAGTAAATAAAACATTCAATAAACAATCCAAAACAAACAACCATACAACATACATGTTTATGTTGGATTAAGTAAAGGAGATAGAGTCTTCACTTTTAGGTTTTTGTTACTTAAACATTTAAGATTAATTTTTAATGAGATTCCTTAATTCTTATAGCTTGATATAATTATTCTTCCTAAGGGGGTTTTATTTCTCCCCTTTTTAAAGTTGAAGTAAAAAGTTATAAAATGACCTTAATGTTTTTATGGCATCAATATAGTGACATTAGGTTATTTTAGATCTTCTGAAGTTTGTTATATAAGTTTTAGGATAATTTCATAAAAGGTTGACTTCTTCTTAAATGCCTTAATTAAATGTCCTAAAAGGGCCTTTGCAATATTATTTAGTGGAATAAAGTGGACAAGACGAATATTCTATGTTTATTAAAAATAGTGAACTCAAGTGGTTAGGTTTTCTGAAGTTATTATATAAGTTGTCATGACATTTTTATAAAGTGTTTAACTTTTATTATATGAATTACTTAATTTATCCTACAAGGGCTTTTGCAATATTAGTTAATAGATTAAAGTGGGCATAGTGAACATGTTTATTTTTGTTGCATTAAAACAGTAGAACAAAGTCATGAAGTCCTCTGAATTTATTATATAGTTTTTCATAGTATTTTTGTAGGGTGTTGTATTTCCTTTATATGAATTAATCATTTATTTTAAAGGGTCTTGGAAATGGTGGTTAGTAAATTAAAATGAGCAAAATGAATTATTATATTTTTATTGGCTTATAACCAGTGTACTGGAGTTAATAGATCATCTAAAATTAGTATATAAATTGTTAAGAGTTTTTCTGAATTATTTAATTGGAATATTAATTAAATCCTAAAAGGGGTCTTAGGAATGTTATTTAACAAAATGTCATGGACAACATGGTCATTCCATTTTTATTGTGTTAATAACAGTGAAATAGAGCCATTATATCGTCTGATATTACTTTATAAATTTTTAAGGGTTTATCTGAATTATTTTATTGCAATATTAATTAATTTCCTAAAGGGGACTTTTCTTTATTATTTAATAAGATTATTATGTGCCAAATAAACATATTGTTTTTATTGCATAAAAGTGTAGAGGATGAAAATACAAATTTTCCAGAATTAAAATGGTGAATTTTGGAGTTAATTTGAGCAAGATATGAATTTTTAAAGTTTAAAGCTATTTTCTGAATTTTATTTAAACCAGAAACAGCTGCGGGTCCACGGTGAGCCAGGTCCACCATGGACCCGCGCACTGTGCGCGTGGGCCGATCAGATCTGGACCGTCCGATCCAGATCCCATGGGCGGGCGTGATGCGGAGGTTTTAAAATAACAATTAACGGCTCAGATCAGCCTGTACCGGTTCGACTTCGATCGAGGGCCCAGATTAAATCCCGAGGGGATTTAATCTGCGCCGTCCGATGCAGATCGAATGGCCGGGACGGCGTCCGGCACGGTCGCGGCACGGGGAAGACAGACGTCTTCGTCTCCAGCGTCGGCCGAACGACGGCGAGCGGCCACCGGCAGCGGCGACGGCCTAGGGCCCTATTTTCTGGTAAAAACGGGTAGAGGGGAGGATGGG
Organism: Zizania palustris; assembly: GCA_019279435.1. Classification (NCBI taxonomy): domain Eukaryota; kingdom Viridiplantae; phylum Streptophyta; class Magnoliopsida; order Poales; family Poaceae; genus Zizania; species Zizania palustris. The sequence continues at coordinate 64,788,157 of JAAALK010000283.1, forward strand.
GAGTACGGGGGTACCAAAGATGACGGAGAATGACGACCGGCGGCGATCGGCGTTGAGGAGCAGGCGGCGAAGCCCTTCGGGGTCGACGGCGACGGCGTGATCCGGCGGTGATCTGGCCCAACAGAAGTGGGGCCGAGGTAGAGGAGGTGTTGGGGATCCCGACGGTGTCGATGGCGAGGGCGGCGACGTCCCGAGTCGACGGCGAATGTTTGCCGGAGCCGAGGCAGGGGAGAAATCCGAAAGAAGGAGGGCGGCGGCTTGGGATGGCAATGGCTTAGGCTTTGGTGGCGTGGCGTAGTGCGGTGAGGGCGGGGCTTAAATAGAGGGACGCCGGCGGTGCGAAAGGAAAGCAGAGGGAGGGAAACCCGAGGGGTTTCCATGGATACTCCGGCGAACTTTACCAAAGCTCGGGATAGCTTCCAAATAGGCGAAAACGCGTCGGAAAGTGAGGGAAAGGGATCGCGGGCGGATGGGGGGTCGAGATCCCGACTTGATTTGGTGTCCCGAGGCGGCCGGCGGCGAGATTTGGTAGGGGGGGGTCGCTGGAAGGAAGGAGGGGATCCCCTTCCGTCGGGGAAGAAGAACCTGACAGGTGGGTCCCACCTGTCAGTGAGTGCGTGCGAGGGAGTGAGGGGATGACGAGCGGGCCCGGAGTGGCAGTGGTCGAGGGGAATGCGGGAGAGGCTGGCGAGTGGGACCGGCTGGCGCGTGCGGGCGGGAAGCAAAGGGGGCGTGCCGACAGGTGGGCCCCGCCTGTCGGTGGGCGTGGCCAGAATGGGCTGGGCCGAAAAGGCTTTAGGGAGGGAAAATAGGGTTGCGGCCCAATAAGACTTAAAATTCCTTTTTCAATTAAAATAATTCCAGAATATTCATTATTTGATAAAGGCCTGAAGCACTGTTGCTAAAATTTTGAAAAAAATTCTCAAAAATATTTCTTGGTCTCTAGTTTATCCCATAAAATTTTCAAGTCCAAATTTTGAATATTTGTCTCTGTTTGGCTTTAATAAGGCTCTTTTAGGAGTTTTCTTTAATAATAAAATTCAGAAATTCATTTAATATTATTTTTCCTTTATTTTATTCCCTTTTAATTTTGGGGCTGTTACAATCCTATCCCCCTTACAGAGAATCTCGTCCTCGAGATTCGAAGCGAACCTCGGGAAAACTGAGGGACTGAGTTCTACTGGTGCTCCGGATTAGGAGGAGGAGTTACATCAGGAGTAGGCAAAGCGATTTCTGGATCCGGGTTGGTTGAGATCAAATTGGGAGTGTCCTTGGTTGTATCTGGTTTCTCTTTGTGGTGATCTAGAGTCTGTTTCTCTGAATTTGGGATGGAGGATGGTACCCGCTTGGGATAGGGGCAGTTGTTGGCGTAGTGTCCTCCTTGGCGACAGTTGTAGCACACAATTGGCTTGCCATTCCTGTCCCTCTTGTACCCGGTAGCTTGCGCTGGTGTCTTTCTAGCTGGCGATGCTTGGGGTGGGATGTCTGTGCTTGGCCCTCCGAGGGTGGTTCGTGGCTTGGCAGGGGTTGGGGCTTGAGGTGGAATCACTCTGGTTTCTGGTATAGTTGCTTTGTTCACCAATCTTTGAAAGTTGGCGAAATCCCCGTGGATCAGCTGAAGGGAGAGCTCGTGTTGGTGTTGTTGGAGACGGAACAACTGTGCCTGCTGCTCTTGCATCTGCCTTTGTAGTTGTTGCATCTGGGTAAGCAGCGTGGCGATCAGTTGATTCTGTTTTGCCATCATCTCCGTAAGTGTGGAATGATAGACAACAGGGGTCTGCTGGTGTCCAACTGCACCCCACTGAGGCAGATTGCCTGAGGTGTTTCCATCGTGTGGAGCTCCTGATCCTTGGTTGTTGGCCATCCTGAAGTTGAAGGGTTTCAAAGAGAAGGTGTCGTCATTAAGGGGGAATGGTTACTGATTTTTATTGCCTAAGATGGATAATTTGACCTAGATGCTTTATGTTAGTCCCTTATTACTTTCATACTCATGCCCTATATCATTTTTAATATAAATGGTTTATCATGTATTTTATTCACTCAACATTCGTGTTGTAATATATTTTATTAATTTGTGTTTAGAGGTTTAAGATGAAGTGATGTTGATTATATCTCATTGAATTCCTTGGTACCAAAATTCCAGAAAAAATTTTGGAACACAATTTGATGCTTAGGAGAATTTTTAGGAAAAATACTCTAGCTAATTTTAAATGAAATTTTTAGGCCCATATTTTAGCTTTCCTCTTTCTTGATGTATAGGGAATCCTTTCCATGAAATTTATTTATTAATTTATTTTATTTTTAATGCCTGGCGAAAATCAAGGTGTTACAACCCCTAGGGTTTACACTGTTTTTGTCTCAGCAAGCTGAGGGGGCACAGATGGTAGTCTACTTTATTTGGAGGCTTCTTTTGTCAGCTTCGCAGAGGAGACAACATCAACTTTTGCAGAGCAGACACGATCAGCCTTTCAGTTTTTTTGGAGTCTTATGAAGCCCCTCTTCGCACGCGAGGTGTGCGGTAGCTTCGGCGAGAATCTTGGAGCCAGACGGCCTTCGCTTCACTGAAGTCAGCCTTCGATACAGTGACAGTTTTGAGCCGAAGCCGTCAAAGCTCTTTAGCCTTCGCGCCATCACCCCCGGAGTGGACCACCACGGCTTCGCAGCTACTCCCAGCTCAAACTTCGTTAGTCCGTGTACCAAAGCCATGTATGGCCGAAGTATCTCAAGTCAGCCATACTCCGAAGCCCCACCTTCAGAGTACCTTTGCCACCTTTCGAAGTCCTTCAGTCCAAGGCCTCCGCATGAAGCATATCCATAATCACCCCTTCGCAGTGTCTCAGCCCCGAGCACACTCTACGAAGACCCTTATCAGAACCATGCATTCGATGCACCTTGACTTCCGAGACCTTCGTCAGGTGTCCCTTCGAGTGCCTCCATCCGGAGCACACTTTGAACGCCTTGCCTCAATGCTGAGGACTTCATCCACCATACTTTGGAGTCACTCCGTCCAGAGCACCCTTCGAAGTGCCTCGTCTCCGAGGACTTTGCCTCGGGGTACCTTTAGCCGGATCCACCCTCCACACTTTCTGCCTTCACCTGACGCACCTTGACCCGAGGACCGACCTCAACCCCACGCAGCCTTCGTGACCGACCTCCCCACTCGCCTGGCATCAAGCCTACCACTTGACCCAGGTTCACTTGCTGTGAACTGTCCGTCGCCTCCGAAGTCACCTGCGCACCACCGACAAACAGACAAGCATTTCTAGTACCTCAGAGATCTTTCCTGTAAACAACCTTCGGTACACACTTCGGTGTACCGCCCAAAGTACCGAACCCTTTGGTATGTAAGTCATCGTGTTCTGCCGGACCCCTCCGACAGACACACTCCGTTGCAACAGCCGCAACAACCAAACCCACCGAACCCTTCGGTGAAACACCCTCTAAATCCCTTCAGAGAGACCCCTTCGAATCTAGAAGGTAAATCCTGTCAATCACTCGTCAAAGACTCCGAAACCAACCCTTGGTTTCTTACATAGTTTCATTACATGCTTACTATTATTAATGCATAGGACTATTGCTTAATGAATTAGTTGTCACACACACATGTGAATTAAATTGTAGCCTAGTGACGGGGAGCTATTAAGTTAGCAGCCTGACATATGAGAGCAATTAGATTTAACATACATTAGGTTATATTCATTTGGTTTTATGCACTTTTTACATCGTTTCAAATATAGGACATGGTAAGTATGTGAAATCCTATGGTATCAACTTATGTTCCTGACAGTTGCCTCATAAAGATCAATCATCTAATCAATGGGGGGTATCACCAGGTTTATACTATATATTGTACATTGTATATATTATTTGTGTGGTACTAAATCTAACAAACTGATGTAATATTATCTTACTGTTTTAGTAATTATCAAGAATATTTAGCGATATCAATAACATTCGTACTAGTGACACTCTTAAGATTTTGACAAGGAATGAGTGTACTAGTGAGGTTGAGATTGTGAGCTATGGAGGCAGGATATGCCTTCACAAAGAGTGAGCCAAATTTAGTCAAAGAGGTGGCCTCATGCAAGGAGACTATATGGTCAAAATAATGGGACATACCCAATTGATAGTTATAGCCAAATTTTACACTAACTTTGGTGACGAGAACACCCTAATGGGTATAAAAGTGGAGGAAAACAATAGTAGTACATACATAGAACTGATATTACTTACTAGATATTCATGTTTTGTTTATGAGTCTGACATGATTTCATTATAATGTCAGGAAAGGGCTCTAGCAATGTTGTGGGCAGAAAGAGGAAGGGAATAGCTAGGGAGGTCGACACCGACCAAATGGAGCAACTGAAGCACATCTGTTATTTTAGCAATCCAATAGATGTAACTCTAGCGAGGAAGGCTCTCCTGCAAGACATCTCGATAAGTTTATCCTCTGATATTATGTTATATGTCTGCACAATAAATAAGGTGATCATCAATAAGAAGTTGGTGGTATGTTATTTGTACATGTTAGTGTTTACCTATATCATATATGCAGATCGTCTTGTGTAACTAGCTTTTGTTTAAATTTTATTGTTATAGTACTTTTTAAGACAATACTATGAGATGTACATTATACCTCACCTACACCAACATACCAACGAGATTCAAGTGACAGCGGTAGGGTCTGAGACAGACCACAGTTGGATGATGCTAGCTAACAAGAAGTATGTTAGAAATCGTTCTTTACCCGAGAGTTACATCACATAAGGTTACTCTAGTGAGAAAATAGTACAGTGGGATGTCGAGTACATAAACCCCGAATAACCCAATTAGTGTGCCTCACTCTAGCCATGAGGGTATACTAGCAGGTCAAGGACATGAGCAAGTAAACAATCACTCTGGATTCAAAGACACATGACCAAGCTTATTTCCTCGTGTTGCAATAATCGATCAAAGTGTAGAGAACTTGTCTCGTACCGAAGCTTAAACTGCAAAACAACAAATGAAAATGTTCAATAGCTTGTTTTAGAATCGGATCGCACGATCGAAAACCCTAATAAGTGAATCGACCAAGCAACTAACTATAGGTCCTATATACACTGTTACAACATATTGAGATTATCATATAAACAATTATACATTCTACAATTGATTAAAATAGCAAGAGCACAAATCAGAATAGTGGTGTTTGTATAGTTGCTTACGACAACAACAATGTAAATAACACATATTACGATCAGATAGATGATGCTTGGAAACTTGACTACCTAAGATTCAAGGTATCTCTATTTTAATGTCGTTGGGTCATCGGAATAAAAGAGTTGTTGTTTGTTACGATAAATGATATGCAAGCTCATCGTCACTTGTCTGTTTAAAGCAAAAAGAAAGGTCAATCTTGCCTATGGTGTTTGGAGGAAACATCAAACACGTGATTGAACCACGACGGTATACATATATCATCGATGTTTCTTTCTAATAAAACACCCCTACAAAAAATTGAAATTGCAGTTTAATGGCTTCGTAGAGAAGACCTCAACGGTATACATGCATTCGGTTGTGGGCAAATCCGGTTCGTGCGAAAATGGGCTCCGGCTTCCTCACGATGGAGCGTACCGTGGGCAATGCTGAGCCACCGTCGGCGACGGCGGACGAGGATAGTGGGAGAGACAGAGGAAAGTGGAAGATGCTGCAGCGAAGTGCTGGCCAGCCGGCAGCTCGCATCATGGCGTGCTCTATTGTCCACATGGGGTGCACGACGGCGATGAGCTAGCTAGGGGTGAGATCATCAATTAGCAGCAGTTGGTCATCGCCGTCGCTGCCATGGCGTCGTGTGGTGTACTGGTGTTCCTTGCCTGCCGTCGTAAATTTCTACATTTCTACTAGCTGTAGGTCTCGCCACTCTTCTTGCTGGTCCGATCAGTACACGACCTCAAGAACCGTCGGTTCATGTGAAAGAAATCAATACTCCCTGCGCTCTGCAACCCAACGAGTAAAATGTCACGTAGAATAAATTAAATCTGTGCCATCAACTTAGCTTTCAGTACGTTATTTTTATTATCCTCCTCCTGGCACAATCTTTTTTACGAATCTGTAAAAGGTGGTTTAATTTCATGTATTATGCTATTACTTGTGTGGAACAGAGTTTGTTTATCGTGCCTTTATCAAGGTTACCAATCAGGCAAAATTTGTGAATGGGATTGAATCTCATTTCTTTATGAAAACACTGAATTTACTGCGGTTTAATTCTGAAAATTCACTGCATGACATGAAATTTGATAAATCATATCGAGTATTCTCTCCCGTGAAATTTTATTTTTTTAATTCAAAATTACAGATCGATCTAGCTCGGCGTTAAAAATTACGAAACTAGTTCATTGTCAAAACACAAATATAAATGATTTTCAATAAAACGGGAATATTTTTTTAAAATAATCTTAGTTTTGAGTATAAGGTTATATGTAACACGAGCGATCAAGGATAAATATAGGGTTTCTTTGGAAAACACGATTTAAGAAATACGGGAATAGAAAAACATAGATTAGAATACCCTATACACATAAGTACTATAGGAATTTAAAACGTAAGAATTTTGAAAATGATGTGTTTGGGTGGATCATAAGAAATAATCATAAGAATTTATTGTAAGAGAAGAGAGACAAAGAGAGAAAATACATTCTTCTCGAAGGAAAAATAAAATGAGGCTCATGATCCAATTTTCTATGAAACTATGGAATGGGGTGGAGGACTTCATCAATCCTATGTTCCAAATAACCAAGATAGGAAAATTTTTGAAAGATTTGAATACTTTGAAAATTCTACAAAATTATTTCAATCAAAGAAGCCCTTGCTGAATGTAATGAGCTGAGTTTTTTTGGTTTGGTTGACGAAATATAAATTCCGTATGATAAGCCCAAATTTAGTAGATAAGGCTTGTCATACATATTTAATTACGATGAATATGATAAATTATGATGAATACGATGGTGTAATCGAATCATAAACTGAATAAATGATTTAAGAAAAAATTATTTAAAACTTATTAACCAAACATACCCACCCAACCAATCATAACAATCAGACCAAGCAATATCATAACTTTATCCTGTCAATTGATTTAACCCGTACAAAGGTTTATCATGGTACGTACGATCAGAGCCCAAAGCTCGGATGCTCGTGAAAGTTGCTGGGCCTCCGGCTAATGTTTTCTTTTGGTTGGGCCATGGACTTCTTTTTTACTAGCTGGTGTTTTTGTTTTTTTGCTCATTAGATGTTTTCTATTTTTCTGTTGGAAAAATGTTTTTGTTTTCACTCTCCAAATAATATGCACTATTATTGATAAATCGTTTTCTTTTTCCAATCAATTATTGTGATGAAAAAATTATATCCCATTAAACATGGAAATAATTTCATTGATTCTATTCAAGCTTATCAATTCCATCCTGGTACTTTCTGTCACTCAAACCCGGTATGTATCGTTCCACCTTAAAATTATATTTTGATTTTTTTAATATAGGTTACAAATTATTTATATTAAACTATATATTATATTGTATTTAAGTTATACACTATATTAAAGATATCAATGCAATAAAATATACCATATTTAATTATGATTAATATATATTTTAAATATATTTATATTATATTATTAGGTCCAAAAACGATATACCGGTATCAATCCTATACTTAAAAAATTATTCTAGGAACCAAATTGGAATCATAACCAAAGATTAGTTGTATCGCCGCCGGCACAGCGCGCACGTACGGCAGGGGTGTCGCCGTAGTCGGAGGCGGTGCTTGCTGAGAAGGAGAGGTGGAGGATGCTCCAGCCGAGCAGGGAAGGGGGCGGCTCGCACGGCGTGCCCTTGCACACACGGGGCGCGCGACGCCGGCAGGCGGCGCGGCACCAGTGACTGGTGAGATCAATTAGCAGCAATTCGTCGATCGCCGCCGCGCGCGGGGCGCATCGTCGACGGCGACGCGTGACAGCGAGAGAGCCGCGCAGGACTGCTGGCGGTTGAAAGGTAGGTGTTCCGTTCACTGCCCGGGTCAAATGGACTGCTCGCACGCCGGCAGCGTTCCTCAGCTCGCTGCATTGTCGCGCGCGGCGATGCGCCCGGCGTGGTGGCTCTGGACCTCGCCATCCGCCGTAAAATTCTACAAGCCCTCTCCTGTAAGTCAGTACACTACCTCATCAAACAGCGTCAATCCACGTGAAATGCATTTTGTGTGCTACCTTTAGGAGTAAAATCTGTAGGATTTGTTCTGGCAACTTGCTTGATAGTTGATACTGCCTTCCCTCCCATTCGAAGCTCCAGAATCCAGATCAAGGAAGCCAAGTCCAATGTGCCGGGTGGGGTTAAAGATGGTAATAGGTCTATATCCATCAGATTTGATCATCTCAAATTAATATCCGTTAGAAAAAAATATATCTATCAGATAACCCATATATATATGTATATGTATATATATATGTATATGTATATATGTATATATGTATATGTATATATATGTATATATGTATATATGTATATACATATGTATATATATATATATACGGGTATCATTTTCTTCCAAACCCATACCCATGCGGGTAAATATACTTATCAGGTACCCATATCTATCAATAAACACCACATACAAAACATAATAAAAAATAACAATTATGTATATATCCTCGCAAAAACAGTATTTCATCTAATTAGACCGATCACTTATTCAATTATAAGATCAAAATTATACATATATAAACTACTAAACATAATGATGGTGACATTGGTCAACCAAGTATAATATGCTTTGGTGTTTTTTTTATCTCTTTGGTTTAATTTTTATCTGATAATCATGGTTTGAAAGTATTTAATTATTGTGTAGAGCTCGTTTTCTAGATAATTATATAATTTAAATGGTTAAATTTAGAATTAAAATGAATTAGTTGTGAATTTCTAAATATTTCGGCATTATTCTGTCGTGTTAGACAAAATCATCGGTAAAACCACCTTTTAAAAGTGTAAATGAATTGTTTTATAATATCGTTGATGTTTTTGATAAAATTCTTTATAGGTTATTTTTTGAATATATAATTAAGATTTTTTTGACTCAGCTCCCAAGAAATGGTGACATTTTACTTCTTTCACCTAGCATCTTTGTCTACTTGGTAAAATTTTGCCGATAAATTAAATAATATTGAATCCTGACCGCATCCATGCTGCTAACAGCTACATCAACTTTTGTTAGGTGTTATCTTGTTAGCACAATCTTTTTACCGAACTGAAATGAGTTTCATGTCTTTTCTATTTCTTTTGTGGAGCAGAATTCGTTTATCATCCCTTTATTAAGGGGGTGTTTGGATCAGGGGCTAATTTAGCCCCTGTTACATCCAATGTTTAAATACTATTTTAGAGTATTAAATGTAGACTATTTACAAAACCCATTCATAATCGGAGGATTATTCACGAGACGAATCTAATGAGTCTAATTACACCATGATTTGACAATGTGATGCTACAGTAAACATTTGCTAATTATGGATTAATTAGGCTTAAAAATTCGTCTCGCGATTTAGTCTCCGGTTCTGCAATTATTTTTATAATTAGTTCACATTTAGTACTTCAAATTAATGTCGAAACATCCGATGTGACATGAGCTAAAATTTAGCCCCTGGATCCAAACACCCCCTAAGTTTATTAGTGAGAACAAAGGTATTTGATGAAACTTCCTGCTTTTTTTAAAAAAAAAGTGAATTTATTGCTGGTGCTAATTCTGTGAATTAAATATCATGGTAATAACAATAAATGAGCTATTTGTTGGAATATTGCCACATTGGTTGTGGGGAAGACTTGATCCAAGCTAAATAGTAAGGTAGCGTTTGATTCAGGAGTTAGGTTGAAATAAATGGCTTTATTTCACTTTATGTGTGTTTAGTATGGAATTAGGTGGAACCGAACGACTTCAAAAAAGAAATATTCCCTGTAAATTCGGAACCATCTCGTTACAAAAAAACGGCCGAACCGAGCGGCTCCATCTGCTACACGTTCCTCCTCGCTCGCCGTAGGCTCCACCTCCTTTCTTCCTCGGTGGCGGCTATTGGGTTCCTCGGCAGCCTCGACCTCCGGCTCAGCCGAGGCGGCTGGCTCGGGCCTTCCTCCTCCTGCCCCCGGTCTGCGGTGGTGACAAGATCCCTCCGTCGAATCCACTGGCACCAGATGCTGCCAAGTGTTGTGCCGATGGGGTTCCCATTGTCATGGGTGAGCCGCTTGCCGCCCCCGCTAGCGGCATCCCGCAGGAGAGCTGGAACTCGAGGTCATCTCTTGCCTCGGCCGCAACGATGAGTTTTGCAGTTGGATTGCATCGTTTCGTGGTTGATAGGATCTAAGAGAAGAACACGAGGTTTTGATTGCATCGATCGAGCTAGAATTTTAGCAGAAATAATTGGATTATGTAGAGACACTACAACAAAACAGAAAATTTTCGTCGGCCAATTTAACTTCCGTCAGCTTTTCACAGTGGCCGACGGAAGATAGAGGCATTTTTCCCCGCCCGGTATAAATCCCCTAACTTCCGTCTACCCGCTTCCGTCGACTTAGTCTTTTGCCGACGGAAGTTAGCTTCTTCCGTCGGGAAAGGGATAACTTCCGTTAGCTTTGGCCGACGGAAGTTTCCTGGATTGTTGTAGTGAGATCTTTCATTGACTTTGGCAATGCGAGGTCCATAAATTGCAACATTTATTTTCTTGTTGGATTTTTGGGTGTAGTACTTGAGATGATATTTAAACTATGTGTGGAAATATGTTTGTTGAACATTGCTATTGAATAATGTGTGTTAAACTATAAAATTACGTGCGTTGAAGTATGTTGAACTATTGAACTATGTATGTTGAATTATAAAATTATATATGTTGAATATTGTTATTGAACTATATGTGTCGAATCATTGTATTTTACTTGTACATGTTATCACTATTATATATTTGTTTCATATGTATCATGGTTATGCTCTAATCATTGTATTTTGTGTTTGATTTCTGCTCTTGAACCAAACAAGGAATAAAACCATTTCATTCTAACAGATTCTAGAACAGAGCGGCTTCGTTCTTGTTTCCAAATATGGAGTGGAGCCATTCTATTCTCAGAATTTGGAACGGAGTCATTTCGTTCTATCAGACTCCTGAACCAAATGGCACCTAAGTTAATTTCTCACCTCTTGAGGGTTAGCTTATAAGTTATAGATAAGACTCCCTTATATGCTCACAACTGATATCAAAGTCTGGATCAACAGACTCCAGTGCCCATCTAGTGGGACTGTGTGGTTGGTCTGAGAGTGTACTAAGATGATAAAAGCACTAGTGGATCGTGTGGTGCGGTTAGACCAAAAGACATCAATATGTGACAAGAGAGATTATTGAAATAGTTTCACATTAATTGTGGAGGGAGAGTTCATCCAATTTAAATAGTGAGGAATATATCACCTCTTAGGCTATTTTTTATGATATGTACAAGACCCCTCCTATTGTGTCCCAGAGACTGGATCAATTTCTTCTAGAGTGGAGCAATAAATGGTATGAGAGTTGGGTCAACAATCTCCAATGCCCATCTAGTGGGACTATGTGGTCGTTTGAGAGTGCACTAAGATGATGAGGGTCAGTGGACTGTAATGCATTCATGTCAAAAGATATCAATGTGTGACGAGAGAGATTATTGGTATAGTCCTATATTGATTGTGAGGAGAGTTGATCCAACTTAAATAGTGAAAGAGTTTTTTATTTCTTGGGCTAGCTTTTAGGGTGCAGATAAGTTTATCTTTCGACGTGTACTAGAGGTTGGATTAATTTCTTGTGTCATAGTCTGACCCTATCCGCTTTCTTCACGAAGAAATTGAAATAATACACATGCTGCCTTTTAACACAACTTGTGTGTCTGCTTTATTATCTACAAGAAAATATGTGCTTTAGCTTTTAAGTATTATCAAGAGGATACTCGATACTCTAAAGGAGACCATGATATATTGATATGTCATCTCTTGCGTTACGTTACCTCACTGAAGTGATTTTTTTTCCTGAAAGGTCTGAAGTGCTTTACAACCTATCATCAAATATTATCAATTGAAAGCTCAAAGCTCTTTGAGTCCATATATCAAGTTTGAGTATGGGTTAGCCGTGCTCCAATTTTCATTTGTGGAATAACGGAGACTGGAGTAGTGACATCAGTGGTGGACTCAAGAAATTTTTTGAGTCTAGACAAACATAACTACATTTAGTATTTATATAATGCCATGCCTATTTAATTAATTTCCATTCTTTTACTTTGGACTCCATGTATGTAGGATTATGGATCCAGCACTCTTTGCTGTTCTATTCAGACAGACAATCATATATGTAAAATTACTGAAAGTATAAGAAGGAATATTTTTACATCCATGTGCTTACGTTCAGAATCTTTCGAACAACATGCTTTACGTATCTAATATTCTAGCATCTTTCAAGAGCACATCTGTGGGGTGGTGATGTTATCCGGTAAAGCAGTTATTTTTTTCGTCGGTATTAATCTGCAGAATCATCATGCACCTTTTCAGCATGTCGGCCAAGTCTACTTTACTGTTTCGGAGGTGGCCGGTAGAGCCAAAGAGGGCATATCATACAAAGGAGAAGGGCTTTTGCAGCACATTACCACCTTTTTTTTGCATGTAGTGGGAAGAGCTAACCCGAATTGTGACTAAACAAATGCTGTTTGGCCTGAGGGGGGCCAGCTTGTTTATCCTTGAAAAAATAATGTCAAATCACTTTGGTACTAATTATCTTAACACGACCCTAACAAGAATAAACCCAGCGGAGATTGTGTTTGTTTATGAATGCACTTGGGCAAGCTGCAGTGAGGCAGCACCATAGTTATTAAAGCATCACTTTAGCGCGGTAGTGCGGTCAGCGAGGGCAAGGCATCCCGACGCCTTATCCTCATGTTGCATGTTGTGTGGCTAAGCGCAGATTTAGTGTGGATAAGTTGGGCACGAGATAGATCTAGCATAGGGAGGTCGAACGCGTGGTGTGGAGGGGTCGAGGACTGATAGGCGGGGCACAGCCCATGGTGAGGCCAATGTGGAGTGGTGGGGCTAGATGCGGTGTGGCACGCAAGAGGGGGGAGAGAAGAGAGGTAGAAAGAAAGGTGGTGACTAAGGAGCGGAGGCTAGGGCTGGTCATGAGGTTTGAGAGGTCTGGGATGAATTTAACCTTAGGAAGGCTTTGTTGATACACAACTAAATTATATATAAAAATAAAATTGATATAAAATAACACGTACATATTAAATTACCTCAAAAAATTTTGTGACGTTTTTTGATGCGCAATCATTGATTATGGTGTCAATATTAATCTCATCCAACATTTGCTTCTCAATGTATAAAGTTGTCAAACCATTTAAACTCTCGGGAGACATTGTAGATTTTAAATAGTTCTTCAGTAATTTTAATTTTAAGAAAATTCTTTCAATGCCAATATTGTACAACACACATTTAATTCAGAACTATCCAATGACTTCGAGTTTGTTGAACTCATTAAAAACTCAAATATTTCCTTGAATGATTAGGGTTCTTCAACTCTCATTTTCGATGAATTGATTCTTATATCAATCATAAGTAAAATTAAAATGTAATTAACTTTAAATTGTTTATCAACCTGCAAGATCATTTCCTCACTATTATTTTCATCAAAAAAATTCTAAGAGCAGGACGCTTTACCGGGAATGATGGCTCCACACTCATATAAAAAATAAAGTACTATATATAGCAGAACTTAATCTGAAATTTTATTTGATCTAATCAAGTAATCACTAATCAGTATTTAATTTAATCTATTATTATTGGTAGTAGATAGTAGTGAGTACCTTGCAATCTTGGCAGAACAGTCCAGGCGAACAACACAATATTTAGATTTCAAACATTGTAAATTTGCACCGATCGGTGGGCGTGGTAGGCTGGCGGACAGCAGTAGGATGGATATGGATGTCGAAATATCAACCGAATAACTGTAAATATGGATATTCGTATCCAAATTAAATATAGATGATATTCGAAAATATTCGAATTTGTTTTATAAATATGGATATAGAAACGGATATATAAATTTCTGCTGAATGTAGATATGAAAATGGATACATTCATTTTACATAGATTAAACTTTTAGGCACTCAAGATAATGTGGCATAACTATATTAATGGTTTATTTATTATTTATGTAATTATAGAATATTTAAGTTAGTGAATATTAATAAGTATGGTTTATTTATTTTTATATAATTATAAAATATTTAAGTTAGTGAGAGTTTTTTAGCAATACAAGGAAGTAAGACATTTGCAACTTTGTTTGAGCTTAAAATTTTTTCTAGGTCAATATATAACATAATTTATACTATGTATTTTTTGAATTTTTCTAGATCGATTTGCTATTTTTAACTCAATAATTATGTTTATATATACCAAAATTTATAGAAAAATAATATTCATGTTTTTGTGTGCATTTTTATTTTTATCCATTAGATTTTTTAAAAAAATAAAAATCTATGTTATCACTCGATCAGTAATGTGAAACTTAAGGATTTTTTTAATTCTAAAAAATCAAATAAAGTCTGAAAAATATGAAATTTCTCATAGTGTTATGATATTATATGTAGATGCTATAATAAAAAACTGAAAATGTTTCAAGAAATTTGTCACATAGAATGTTAAGAAATTTGAGATTCTATTGAAAGAAATTAGAGTTTTTATATGAAATAAGTTATGGTTAAAAATAAATTGATGGTTAAATCTTTATTTGAACTTGAAACTTTTTTATAATAAAAATACAACATATCTCATTCTATATTTTTTTATTTTTCTAGATCTATTTTCTATTTTTAACTCATTAATTATGTTTCTAGGATTTAAATTGAAATATGTGAAATTTGAACTACGTGTACCTAAAATAATGCACCACAATTTATAGAAAAATTATATTCATATTTTTACGTCCATTTTTAGTTCTTATCCACTAAATTTAAATAAATTTTTAAAACTCTATGTTATGTCATTCTATCGGTAATGTGGAGCTTAAGGATTTTTAATTCTTAAAAAATCAAATAAAGTCTGAAAAATACAAGATTTGTCACGGTGTTATGATATTATATAAAGATGCTATGATAAAAATTTTAAAAATTTTCAATAAAGTTATCACATAGGATGTTAAGAAACTTGATGTTCTCTTGAGAGGAATTAGAGTTTTGAGAAGGAATATATTATGGTTGAAAGTATATTATGGAACAATCCGACTCGATGCACCATAGTGGAGGGGGCAAGGGGCAACCTGCGGGTGACTTGTACCGACGTGGCTCAAGGGGGCTATGGTGTTGGCTCGACGCGTCGGGGCACCATATGAAACCCATAAGAGGGTGCTGTCGGGTCGAGGCAGACCATATGGAAGGTTTTGGCATGAGTTCCCGTGGTATGGGTCATCTCGTTACACTTTGGTGTATGGGATGAGTGTGTGCCTTATGGGTACAGTGGTACACCTCTGATCAGAGTTTTTAATCTTTTTGAAAAGCCGAGCCCACGGTCAAGGGCAGGTTGTGTGACTTCTCACAGTTAGTTTACAATTGTTTGAATGGTTGAGTTATTCATGGCATGTAAGGACTGTTGAGCGAGGGTGGGCTGACTGTACCCCTCGAGTTAGAAGATGATGCATACACATGTTTACATTTCTGTATTAATAACTTGATCACATTTAATTGCTTTACAAATATGCTTTTCCGCAAAGTTAGTCATTATCTCCCTTGTTATTACTCGGCATTATATTTGCATCCGGTAGCTTGCTGAGTACGATTGTACTCACCCCCATTGACTTACACCACCAGAGCCCGTCTACTATGAGGAGGATGAAGGTCTGGAGTAGCGACCCAGTCAAGGTGAGACTGGAAGGAGGCGTTCATCTAGGACCCTTGTTTTATTAGTTTCTCTTCACTTTATTCACTTTTGTACTAATACAGTCTACGAACCGTGAATGCTTGTCATATTGTACGTGGTCATGTGATGAATATCTTGATTTTCTATGGAATTTCAATAAAGGTCCGAATTTATTAAATTTGGGCGTTACAAGATGGTATCAGAGCCGACTTGATTGTAGGAAGCCAAATAGACCTGACCCTAGGACTTATAATAATCATATTTTCTTACAAAATTACTTACCCTCTCATCTTCTGGAGTTTCACAAAAATTCTCTCTCTTTTGTAGATGCCGGTCCATACCATGAGTGGGACTCTCCGCGACGAGGCCAGATTCATCCGTGAGCTCCGCATGCTCGTCAGTTTCCTCGGGTTCGAGCACGAGCCAATGTTTCACGAAGTCTTCCCCGACGAGGACGAGAGCTACTGCGAGGTCACCATCGTCATCCAGCCCACACTTACCGAGCCGGAGGACCCACCTTTTTGGTGGCCAGTCAGCGCACCGCCCTTCAGGCCCTCACCGAGCTCCGGGTGATCTACGACAGCCAGCTCTATGACACGGACTATCGCTTCATGCACATGCGCACTCCGGGGAGTCCACACAGCATCTACGTCAGCACACTCTCCCAGCACCACTCCGTCGTTGGCCACACTATATGCCTATTGGAGGCAATGGACGAGCTCCACCACGAGGCCCTGTAGGATGCCAACGGCCAGTGTGACACTATTGACTTCTATCGTCACTCTTCAGAGGATTTGAACCACGAGAACGGAGAACTTCGTCGCCGTGTCCAGCAAGGGCACCGGTTTGATGCCGAGGCTGAGGAGTTGAGGCGTCAGAATGAGCTCCTACGTCAGAGCGTCGCCGACACCGCACAACTTCGTCACCAGATCCGGGAGTTGCAGAAGGACCTAGAGGAGGTCGCTCCCCTTCCGCCCCGCAAGCGGAAATCACTCCGGATCCCCACAGTTAGGCCCAAGAGGATCTCCCACAATGCACCTCCTGCCGGACCCTCCAGCTCCACCACCCCTGCACCGACCCTCTCCACCGAGCCCATGATCAAGTCGTCTCCCGAGCTGCCTTAGACATAGTTTTTACGGTTGCTTGTCTCTTTTCATTGTTTTTGATTGTATTGCCACACATGTCAAATATAAGGCATGGGTGAAGATTAAATAAAAAGACTTATATGTAATAGTCTAGGATAACACATTTTGGAAATAAAACTTAGCCACATTTCCCCTAATAGTTTATTGTCTGTTTTGGAAACTTCAGGATGACCAACACTCAGGGATCCGATGCTCCCCAAAACGGAGGGGACAACGGAAACTTGCCCCAATGGGGAGCAACGGGGCAGAGGCAGGCCCCAGTCGCCAACCACCCCACCTTGGCCGAGATGATGGCCAACTAGAATCAGTTGATATCCACGCTGTTGAACCAGATGCAACAACAGCAAAACCAGATGCAGGAGCAACAAGCTCAATTCTTCCGCCTGCACCAACAGCAGCTCGAGATTCCTCATCCCGCCACTCCCGCTCCGGCACCTGCCTCACAACTGTCGGAATTTTTCCGAGTCCGCCCTCCCACGTTCTCTAGCACCACCAACCCCATGGAGGCTGGTGACTGGCTAAGAACGATAGGGAAAAAGTTGGACCTCTTGACTTGCACTGAGCAGGAGAGGGTAGCCTTCACTGCCCACCAACTCTTGGGACCCGCCGTAGAATGGTGGGATAACCTGCGCGAGACTCTGTCGGAGGGACACGTCCATACTTGGGCGGAGTTCTCCTCCGCTTTCCACGCAACCCATGTCCCTGACGGCATTATTGCCCAAAAGCAGCAGGAGTTTAGGGACCTACAACAAGGAAGCGGGTCCGTGACAGAATACCTGCACGAGTTTAACCGACTAGCCCGGTATGCACCGGAGGAAGTCTGTACTCATACGGCCTGGCAATCCAAGTTTCTCCGGGGGCTGAAGGACGAGCTTTCCCTTCAGTTGGTCTCTGGAGACTACGCGAACTTTCAGAAGTTGGTTAACAAGGCAATCATTCGGGAGACCGAGCAGAACAAGATCAACCTGAAAAAGAAGAGGATGATCGCCTTCCGCCAGAATCAAGGAATGGCGCAGAGGCCACGTTTTGCACCTCCCCCACCGGCGCCCCAATATCACCCGTGCCCGGTGTACCATCCCGCGCCACCCGCCGTCAACCCTGGAGTAGGACATCCTCGCCCCGCTCCTGCCGCACCAGCCGCTCCAACTGCCCCTGCCAAGAAAGTAGAGGTTCTACGCGACAAGCACGACAAGCCCGTGATTTGCTTCATCTACCGCCAGGAAGGGCATTATTCCCACCAGTGCCCTCACCCCAAGTGCCCTCAAGGAGTCGCGGCCAACCCTGTCGTCCGCGCCCACGTCAATCATGTCTCTGCCGAGGAAGCCTAGGCTGCACCAGAAATTGTCATGGGTAAGTTTATAGTACATTCGGCCCCTGCAGTGGTCTTATTTGATACTAGAGCTACACACTCCTTTATTTCAACAACTTTTGTGGAGAAATATAATCTGAACAAATGCGAATTAGCAAGACTAGTATTAATAGCCACTCCTAGCAAACAAACCCAAGCTCACTCTTATAGTCCAAGGGTATGGGTAGATATCCAAGGTACAATATTCTGGGCCGACCCTATCCTAATAGAATGCCAAGGTTTGGATCTGATTATAGGAATGGATTGGCTCAACAAACACCAAGGTGTGATAAGATGTGCCCGGAGGCAAGTAACTGTGACCAATGAAGAAGAGACTGTTGTCACCTTTCAGATGCCAAGTCAGAAGTCCGGAAGACCTCGTCTGCACCAGATTACCTTGGAAGAGATACCAGTAGTCTGCGAGTACCCGGACGTATTTCCAGAGGATTTACCAGGGATGCCACCCAAAAGGGACATCGAGTTCCGGATTGACCTAGTACCCGGAACCACTCCCATCTACAAGCGACCGCATCGGATGGCCGCCAATGAGCTAGCTGAGATGAAGCAGCAGCTTGAAGACCTTGAGAACAAGGGATACATCTGACCTAGCACATCCCCGTGGGGAGCCCCCGTGTTGGCGTAAAAGATTACGCTAACAGGTTTCTATAGAATAGAAACTAACAAACGAAGTGTTTGCGAAGAGAACTGTTCTAAGCCTCCGAAAGGATAACAACTTAGAATAGTTCGAATATGTGTATTGAATAACTTGTATTTGGTCCCTATTACAGGGTGAAATGGGGGGTATTTATAGGCCCAAATATTAAGGAAAAGACCTATTTACCCCTCTATTACAACCGTCATAGTGGAAACTATTCGGTACCCTTGATAGGGCTAAAATGGTAAAAGACTAATCTAATGATATAAAAGATAAATCTTCCATCTTAGCTGGCAATAAAGATCTTGCAGAACCTTAGTTCGAAGAAATACTCCGAACCAATGCCTATCTTCGTACTTCGAGCTCGACTCGGGGTATCTTCGAAGATGGACGTCTAGAAAACTTCGAATCCACTATCTGCTGTCATGCTGTTGCGGCAATAACCCCGAAGATGAGATATTTTCCCCCAATAGTAGCCCCTCGAATACGCTTCTCCGTTTAACCTGTAATGTTAGGAGAGCAGTATACGGAAGGAAAAAATAACCAGACATAGGGGTTATTAGATTTCAATTCATCTCCAGAATGTACGAAGATATAAACTCTGAATCAGTCTTAAGATAATTACTTTTTGAACTATCTTAGAACCAACTCAGGAAGTTCGAAAGTCTTTTAGACTTAGAGGAAATAGCCGTTAGCTTTCTGTTCCTAACGGAAACTGTAGAAAGCGTTAATTTCGGAGAAAAGTAACGGGCAGGAATGCGAAACGGCATGGACTAACGGTAAGAATGTAAAGTTTAGGCTATAAATAGATGGCCTAGAACTTACCCGGTTACCTTTTCACTGCTTTCTCGCAATCAAAAACCTTCTGATCCCTTTGAGTTCTTTGAGCCCTAGCCCCCATATTCCCCAAAGCAATCCAGCGACCGCAATGGTGAAGACCAAGGGATCTGGAGCTCCGTCGACTTTGGCCCGGCAGCACGCGGCTGCAGCAGCAACGGCTGCAGCGTTGGCGGCGGCATCTCCAGCATCTGCAGCGACATCCATGGCGGCAGGAGGAAGAAATCCCCAAAACGTCGATGATCAAAGTCTCTGCCCGCCATCAACGAAGTATCTGGACCAGTCTTTCCAACTGGGATCTTCTACCTGCAAGAGGGAATCACTGGCAATCGCGGTAGAAGGAAAGATCAGTACCAGAGTGATGATTCGCAAGCCCGGGAAAGAACTCATTCCGTCACCAAGGCCCGGAGAAGTAGTTGTATTCGAAGCCTTCTTTGAAGCCGGCTTGGGCCTCCCAACAGTTGATTTCTTGGCGGAGGTACTTGACTTGTTTCATGTCACTCTCCCCCAATTATCTCCGAATGCAGTAGCTAGACTGGCTATCTTCGAATGGGCATTGAGAGCCGAAGGCTGCGAGGGGAGGGCAGAGATCTTCGCTGCACTGCATAGGGCTTCATGCCAGCCTAAAACCTTCGTAGGTCCCGGAGGTGAAAAGGTAGTGGTTGCCTTCGGAAGTATTAATTTTAGGCTCCGGGACGAATATGCCCTTCAGTTCCCTGCTAAGGCCATCAATGCAAGATGGTACACTGACTGGGTTATGAGATGGTTCTATGCCGAAGTTGGGGCGAGTAATCCTCTGGCCGGACCTTTGAAAGAGATTCAATTTCGGAAGGAAGCCTTAGTGCATCCTGGCCAAGGTCAGCTCGAAGCTCGTCTCAACCTACTTCAGAGGATTAGCCGAAGGTTGAGCATACGAGACTTAGCCGAAGAATTCCTCGGGTTACAAATTTCTCCACTGATGGCCAACTGGCCTATCGTCTTCGAAGAGGATTCGGAAGGCGGTATTCGAAAAATTACCGTGACTTCGAGCCCTGCAGGTAACTTCGAAGACAACATGTATTATGCATATTCATTCAAAGAAAAAGCTAACTTGATTTATTTATTTATTTTTTTAGCTTCTTCAGCCCCTGTTACTTCGGAGCAAATCGTAAGGGCTTCGGAGAAGATTTTGGGCGCTCCAACTCCGACAGAAAAAGAATGGAGAATCAAGCTAGTCGGGAGTTGGGAGAGATTTAATAGAGTATGGGGAATGCTGGAAATCACTCCGCTTCCTTTGATGGATTGGGTGCCTTCGGAGAAAGGACCCAAGAAGAGGAAAGCCGAAGCTGGGACTTCGAGCTCCGCAAAGACTCCGGTGAAGAAGGTGGCTCGGAAGCCAAAAAATCTTGCACCTTCGAATCCTGCACCTTCGAGCTCAAGAGCTTCAGTTTCTGACTCCCAGGAGGAAACAGGGAGATTGCTTGTGCGTCTAATAGAAGAAGATGAAACTCAAAGGACTGCACAAGCTGAAGTACCTGCGAACGTGCCGGAGTCCCAAGATAATGTTGATCAACCAATGACTTCGGTAGTTCAGGAAGATGTGTCTCAGGACGAAGTTCCTGTGAATGAGAGTGGGGTTGAAGTTACTATAGCTTCGATCCCCGAAGAAGCAACGAGGACTGCTCAGGACGATGCTCCTGCAGTCCAAGACTTAACGGCTGATTCGGATGAAGAACTAGCCTTCGATCCACCGAACAGTCCGACGATGACTCCTCTGCAAAACGTCGAAGGTAGACTTCGAATAATCTTTTCATGTTTATTTTGAGTATTTATACAATGTATAATACTTTTCATTATTTTTTATAGAGTCCACTCCTATGGAAGAAGTCCGACAGGAAGAAATAATTCCTGGACCTTCGACAACTTCGGAGCCAGCCCAGAGAGTTACTCAAATGGGACCTGGAAGAGGCAAAAGACATATAGAGCCCCTCCCTGCTGTGAGCTCCGGATCAACTCCGTCTGATTCAACAGACGAGAGCCAATCTTCAGGGGAGGGCCAGTCTCCAGTGGCTCCGAAGACCACAGGACAAAGCTCCGGTCCTTCGCTGAACG
This sequence comes from Zizania palustris, assembly GCA_019279435.1. Classification (NCBI taxonomy): domain Eukaryota; kingdom Viridiplantae; phylum Streptophyta; class Magnoliopsida; order Poales; family Poaceae; genus Zizania; species Zizania palustris. The sequence goes on from JAAALK010000283.1 coordinate 64,810,157, forward strand.
AAGATGACCAACAGGCAATAAGCATGCTCCCCTTGTTGGCTCCTTTCTTAGGGCAAACAACTGGTCTTCGGATTTTGCTCAAACCTTTGGATCGAGCTAGCCGTGACATTGGGGAGACTAACTTAGTAGCCATTTTGAGCAAGGCGGATAGGACGGAGCTTAATGCCGCCATAGAACGTGCAACCTATCAGGTACGAAGCATCTGCGAAATATCATAGAATTCATCTACGAATAAATATTTACCTTAGTTTTTTATTTTTGCAACAAACTGTCTTGGCCCGGGCTGCGAATATATGCAATGACGAAGAGATCGCTCGTCTTCGGGAGGAAAATAGTGTCCTTCAAAGGAATTTTAACATCTCCGAAAGTCGAGTGGCTCAAATGGATAATATAATATCAACAGAGCGAAGGGCCAGGCAAAGTTTGGAGGCTGCGAAGAAAGAGCTCGAAGCAGAAAGGATTGTGCTTCGAGCAGAAGTTGAAAAGCTGCGGGCGGAGCACGCTACTGCGGGGTCCGAGCTCGTCCGACTCCAAGAGGAAGCTAGCCAATTGTTAAACCAAAAGAACATTTTAACCACTGAAAATGCCAGGCTTTCTGGGGTTTTGGGTGAAGTCACTTCGACGAAGGATGCGCTGAACGAAGACAAGTTGAAGTCTGAGAAGGTGGCTGCGGAAGTTATGAGTCAGTTGTTAGATGTCTTGGAGTACTTCGGTACTACTGGGATACTTCCTTCTGACGATAACATCACTCTTCTGCGCCGGTTAAAAAGGATCCAAGGAGTGGCGAAGCAGATGAAGGCAGCGGGCATTAGATATGGAGAACTCTCCGGACAAGTGTCTGCTGTTGGCCTACTTCGCTACTACGAAGATCTGGGCCGATCAATAACTCCGGACGCAGGAGGGGGTCCAATCACCTTCGACGACGAGCGACTTCTAAAACCTTCCGAAGGTGTGGCTGCTGCTTGGCGAGCCTTCCAAACCTCATGGAGAGCCGAAGGTCATTCTGCGATCAAGGCTTGGATCGACGAAGGCCAACGCCAAAAGCAAGTTCGAACCCAAGCTTCGAGCAGTCAGCCTCCTTCGAACCCACAGGTTTAGAAATACCTTAGGATTTTTGACCATGTAAAGCTTTATGCTTGTAAACATTTATCAATGAAAATCTTATTTGTCATGTTTTTAGGCTTTGCCTCTTACGGAAGATATCGAAGTGTTAGAGCTTAACGACGAAGTTCGCTCATTATGGACCACCTTCGATTTTCTAAAAGCTTACAAACGTCCTCGATTTCTAATTCCTCGAGATGACTCCGGCGTAATTGCGCCCGAAGTAATCAAAGACATACTGTCTTATATTAAAGAGGAAGAAAAAGAGGTTAACGTAAACACTTCGTCTTCTAAAGACATTATATGGTCTGAAGACGAAGATGAAGCTCAAAATAAAAGGCTTGAAGAACTTGGAAGCTGGGAAAGGAGCCCCGAACGGCTTCGAACTTGGGCCGAGCTTCAACAAGAACAGAAGGATTTTAGAGCTTCGAAGGGGAGCAAGAGAGTTAAACGCAAAGTTATTAGAACTCCCGGTGCTGGAACTAGTCGTTCCACCCCTAGCTCTAGAGACCGAAGAGGTCTTCGATTCCTTCTTGGTATAGATACCAATTTTTCATAATGTAATCTGTAAACACATTTGTTTGAATAATGAATACCGATTTAAAATTGTCTCCATAATAACTAGCCCCTCTTTGGTTATAAGCAACTTTGAACTGTATTCAAAGATGGTTATGCGCAAAGAAAAAACTTCGGAGTACAATTTTTTGGGGGTTCGGAGCCCCTCTGTAATTTGAAGATCTTTTAAAATCTTATAAAATGTCTTGGACTATTTGTAGTCTGAAGAATGGCAACTTAGCACCTTTGATTTTTGAAAGAAATCACTTGAGATAACTTTCAAGATACCTTAGTATCTTAGATAATTTGTCACTTTGGACTGTGTTAACAGACATTCGAAGCTCATGGCTCAAATTATGTTTTGCTTTAGCCACCTTCGGCTCTTTTTTGCGATCTCTGTCGAACCAATGGTTCGGAGTTTGCAATGGTCTCTTTGGACTCTTTTTACGGATGTCTACCAGCCAATGGCTTGGACTCCGTATATTTTGGCCACCTTCGGCTCTTTTTGCGGAAGTCTACCAGCCAATGGCTTGGACTTCACAGGTTTTGGCCACCTTCGCACCTTTTTACGGAAGTCTACCAGCCAATGGCTTGGACTCCGTATGATGTGGTTTTGGGCTCTTTTACGGATGCCTACAAGCCGGTGGCTTGGACTCCGGATTATGTCAGCCCCCACGTCGGAAGCTTCGAACTTGCAGGTTCGAAGTCCGAAAATACAACCCAGCTTCATGACACTTCCCTCTCGGTCGACCCCGCGGTTCCAGTGCGTCCACTCGGAAGCTGGAAGTCTATGAGGGGAAGGCACTATCAGGATCGTATGCTTTATTAATTTAGAAGATGATTACAAGCGAATTACAAGGAGCCCTTATGCGAAGTATCGCTTTAGGTGCTCCGCATGCCAAGTATGTGCTAACTCTTCACCTTCTAAATTAGCTAACTTAAAAGAGCCAGGGCGTCCTGAACGGACAATTAGGTATGGACCTTCCCATTTATTCCCTAACTTCCCTGGTGCTATAATGCTTCGGAGAACAAGATGACCCGGTCTTAGTTCATTGAGCTTAACCTTCGGGTCGAACCAAGCCTTCGTCTGCTGATGATACTTTGATAAATTTGCCACAGCTCGAAGTCTTGTTTCTTATGATAGATCTAGCGAAGCTTGTCTTTCTTCTTCAATGTCCGGTTCAGTGCTGCGAAATGATCCTCCTTTGAGTTCCGTTGGAGTCATAGCTTCATCTCCGAATAGTAGTCTGAACGGAGTAAAACCTGTGGACCTTGTTTGCGTAGTCCGAATGGACCACAAAATCTTCGGAAGCTCTTCGGTCCACAGTCCCTTGGCTAATCCTACTATCCTTCGATTTAGGCCTGACAAAATATTTCCATTGGCTCGCTCTACAGCTCCATTAGACTGAGGATGCCTCACTGCAGCAAAACATAACTGAATGCCTAGATCTTCGCAAAACTTCCTGAAGGGTTCTGCGTCGAACTGTGTTCCATTATCAACTGTGAGGTATCTAGGCACTCCGAACTGGCAAATGATGTTCTTCCAGAAGAATTTCTGTACATTGTTCGAAGTGATAGCTGTTAAGGGTTCTGCTTCCACCCACTTAGAAAAATATTCAATAGCTACCACTGCAAACTTCAGATTTCCCTTGGCTACTGGAAAGGGACCAATTAAATCCATACCCCATCTGGCCATAGGCCATACCAGAGCAATGACATGAAGAGCTGTTGGTGGGCGATGACTCCGTCGACCCATCCACTGGCATCCTTGACAAGTGCGGACTAAGCTCTCCGCATCAGCTGTTATTGTAGGCCAATAAAGCCCCTAGCGAAGTGTTTTTCCTGCCAAAGCTCTAGGGGCTAAATGGCTACCACAAAGGCCTTCATGAATTTCTCGAAGAATTTCTTGGCCTTCGGCTTGAGATATACATCGGAGTAGAGGGGAACATACTCCGGCCTTGTATAAAATACCGTTGATTATTTGATAATTTCTGGCTCTAAGCTTTAATCTTGACAGCTGTGGCTCTTCGGGCAAATTTGTTCCTCCCTGTAAAAGTTCCATGATTGAAATTTTCCAATCTTCACTAGGAATGCAAAGAATCTCTGCAGAGGGAATTTGTGGCACCGAAGGTATATTGAGCTCCTCATAGAAAGCTTCTTCGGGCACATCCACAGCTCCGGCCGCGGCTTTTGCTAAGATGTCCGCTTGCACATTTTCTGCTCTTGGTATACTCCGAATGGAAATACCCTTGAAGTGTGCTTCGATTTTACGGATTTCTTCTAAGTACTTTGCAAGCTGTGGATGTCGAACTTGGAAACTTTTATCTACGTGCCCTGCTACTATCTAAGAATCTGTCTTTATAATTATTCTTGTAGCCCCTAGAGCACGTGCTTTTCGGAGTCCCAATAAAATCCCTTCATACTCCGCTATATTATTGGTAGACTTAAAGTTGAGTCTTGCGGAGTACATTGCTCTTTGCCCTGAAGGTGAAATTAACACTGCTCCAATGCCTGCTCCGGATGCTTGGAAAGCCCCATCGGAGTAAACAATCCAAACTCCGTCACTTGACTTCTCCGGAACCAAAATTGTAGGTGGAGTCCATTCTGCTACAAAATCTGCTAGGATTTGCGATTTGATTGCTGTCCTTACCAAGAAAGATATGCCGAAAGGTGCTAGCTCAACTGCCCACTTCCCAATCCTTCCAGTGGAATCCTTGCTTCGAAGCATATCTCCTAAAGGATACGAAGTTGGTACAATTACATTGTGTGCCAAAAAATAATGTCTTAATTTCCTCGAAGCCATTATCAGAGCATAAACGAACTTCTCAAGTTCGGAGTATCTTGTCTTCGCTCCTGATAATGCTTCGGATACAAAATAAACAGGATTTTGGACCAACTTCCCATTGAAATCCACTTCTCTGACAAGGACTGCACTGACAGCAGAACCTGTAGCTGCAAGGTAAAGGAGTAGGGTTTCGTCCGCAGTAGGCACCGTGAGTGTAGCAAGATTACTGAGATACTCTTTAATATCTTCGAAGCTTTTCTGACACTCCGGTGTCCATGCAAAATCTTCGGACCCTTTTAATGCTTTAAATATAGGCAAGCTTCTCTCCGCAGACCTTGATAAAAACCTGCTAAGTGCTGCCAGACGCCCAGTCAGCTTTTGCACTTGCTTTAAATTTTCCGGAGGAGCCATCTTTTGTAGCGCAGTTATTTGAGTAGGGCTAGCTTCAATTCCCCTGCTTGAAACTAAATACCCTAACAACTTTCCAGCCTTAGCTCCGAAGATACATTTTTCGGGGTTAAGACGGATACCACATGCCCGAAGGCTATTGAATGTTTCTGCTAAGTCTAGGCTATGCTGGTGCTTTAAAGCACTCTTTATTACAATATCATCCATATAGGCCTCCACATTGCGACCTAGTTGATGACCTAGAGCCTTAGCAACTAACCTCGAAAAAGTAGCCCCGGCATTTCTTAAGCCGAAGGGCATTCTTACATAACAGAAGACTCCCGAAGGAGTTACGAAGCTTGTCTTGATCTCATCTTCGCGCTTCAACCATATTTGATGATAACCAGAATACGCGTCAAGGAAGCTTAATAACTCCGAACCTGCGGTGGAGTCAACCAATTGATCAATTCGGGGCATGGGGTAGGGGTCACGTGGGCATGCTTTATTCAAGGATGTGAAATCAATGCACATGCGCCACTTCCCGGAAGACTTCTTTCTGACGAAGACTGGGTTGGCTAACCATTCTGTGTGAGCCACTTCTCTGATAATCCCAGCCTTCAACAATTTCTCAACTTCGTCCTTCGCTAGAGCAGCTCTTTCTGCAGACATTTTCCAGAGTCCTTGCCGAACAGGCCGGGCCTTCGGGTTTACAAGTAAACTATGTTCAATGATATCCCGATCGACTCCGGTGATATCTTCGTCAGACCAAGCGAAGACATCCAAATTCTCTTCTACCACCTTTTCCAAGGAGGTTGCAACTTCTGGAGGTAAATCTTTACCAAATTGAAATGTATACTCTTTACCATCTTTAACGATGACCTTCGTTGCAATCTCTCCTTCGGGGCTTGGTCTCGGAAAGGACTTCTTCGAAGCTTCGGAGGAGGCTGAAAAAATTTCTTCATTATCTTGTACACTGTTTACTTTTCTTGGATCAAGAGGGGGACCATGACCATATTCCGCTCTCCGAGCAATAGCTTGATCTCCGAAGACAGTAAGGACTCCCGCTTGTGTGGGCATCTTCATGCACAAATAATTGTGATGCGCCACAGCTCCGAACTGGTTTAGCATGCCTCTTCCGAAGATGACGTTGTAAGCATACGGGGCATCTACAACATCGAAGATTACTTCCTCAGTTCGAGCCAACAAACCTTCTCCGAAGGTAACTTCCAGGACTATTTGGCCAAGTGCATCAAGCGGAGGTCCTGCAAAGCCTTGCAAAGGATGAGCCGCTTGAAGGAGATGTTTCCTGGAGATGCACAATTGATCGAAGGCTTGAACAAAAATGATATCTGCCGAACTACCTCCGTCAATCAACACCCTTCGAACTTCAGTGCCCGCAATATCAGCAGTAATAACAAGTGGATTTGCATGCGGGAACTTAATGCCAGCTGCATCCTCCGCAGAAAAGGATATCGGCACATGAGACCACTCCGGCATTGCGGCTGCAGATGACGAAGTTCCAATATGGCCTACTTCTCTGACATAGTCTCTTCGCTGTCTCTTCGACATGCTTCCGAGGGTACCTCCTCCGGAAATGGGGAGGACTACTCTTTTCCCTCGATCTTGCCCTTCATCTTGCTTCGGAGGTGGCATAACATTGGCCACTGGAGGGTGTCTTGCAGCATCAAAGTTTTCTATCCGCGCCACAACCTGGACCGGCTCCGGGCGCGTTGCAGCTGGAACTCGGTCGGTAGTACCTCGACCCGAAGTTCTTTCTAGGTACTCTCCCCTTAGGGTAAGTATAGCCTTGCAAGTATCAGTTGCATGGCTTCGATTTTCTCCATGGATGCAGCAGAAAAGGGTCTGGCCCTTGCTAGCCGTTTTCCCTGGCGGCCTCCAGCCGCTGGTCTTGTTCCCCGAAGACTATGGAGCTCTCTGCGTAAACTTCTGTGTGGGTGCAATATTCATGACTTCAGAACGAGGGTGTTTTTGTCCTCTTCTCCGATCATGTTGAACTTCGAAGACTGGTTCTAGTGGCTGTGCCGAAGTTTTCACTTCTACTTTAACTTCTTGCAATATGGACGAAGTGGCAGCAGTTCTTCGGAGCCAACCCTCTTCTGACCTCGCATACTCCTCGAAGTATGACATCAACTGAGATACCGAGGAGATGCTTTTCCGATGAAGCTTATCCAGGAGGCCTTGATGAGTGACGCCTTCCTGAGCTGCATCAACTACCGAAGATGCAGACAACCCCCGAATTTGCGACTTCGTATGAGCGAAGCGCTTAAAATATTGCCTCAATGTCTCTCCGGGGAGCTGTTTCAACTGGAAGAGGCTTCCTGTTGACATAGGAGGCACGAAGGTGCCTTGAAAATTGCTTATAAACTTCTTCTTCAGCTGCGACCATGAATTAATTGATCCTGGCTTCAAGGACCAGAACCACCTTAATGCCACTCCTTGAAGAGCTAAGGGTAAGCACTTCGCCATGGTGTCTCGAACTCCTCCGCTAGCTTCAATTGCTAGGGCATAAGAACGAACGAACTCTCCGGGATCTTCATCTCCGGCATACTTATAGAGCTTCGAAGTTTTGAACTTTGGATCAAAGCAAACTTTCTGCAGCTCAGGATGCAGCGGAGATTCATTATCGAAGGAGGCGTTCTCCGGGGCTTCGGGATAATCGGGTTCATCGTCTTCGGGCACTTCTGGAATAGTTGGGATGGCTTGATAGCGAAGCCTGTTCGCAGCTTCCTGTCGCCACCTTGCTACTTCAGCTTGAAGGTTGGCCATTTGAGTGGCCATATCTCCAAGATTGTCTTCATCTCCTCCGGAAGGATCTTCCGGGTCTTGAGAACTAATAGGATCAGTTCGAATTGGGATGGAAGGTGGAGGGGGGACTCCAGGTGGTCGAAGTATAGAAGGGGTTGGCGGAGAAGCTTCGTATGTTCGAGGGTTGGAAGCCCCTTCTGGAGTTTGCGGAGGGAATGTCGAAGGCCCTCCGACTTCAACCGTGTCAAATGGTATCTCTCCGGTGATCCGAGAAGACCTCCGAACGAGATTGCGGGGTGCGCTCCGCTTAGGAGGCATGATGTAAGAAGTTGGTAGAGAACGAAGTTTTTCGGACTAGGTTCCCCACGGACGGCGCCAACTGTTGGCGTAAAAGATTACGCTAACAGGTTTCTGTAGAATAGAAACTAACAAACGAAGTGTTTGCGAAGAGAACTGTTCTAAGCCTCCGAAAGGATAACAACTTAGAATAGTTCGAATATGTGTATTGAATAACTTGTATTCGGTCCCTATTACAGGGTGAAATGGGGGGTATTTATAGGCCCAAATATTAAGGAAAAGACCTATTTACCCCTCTATTACAACCGTCATAGTGGAAACTATTCGGTACCCTTGATAGGGCTAAAATGGTAAAAGACTAATCTAATGATATAAAAGATAAATCTTCCATCTTAGCTGGCAATAAAGATATTGCAGAACCTTAGTTCGAAGAAATACTCCGAACCAATGCCTATCTTCGTACTTCGAGCTCGACTCAGTGTATCTTCGAAGATGGACGTCTAGAAAACTTCGAATCCACTATCTGCTGTCATGCTGTTGCGGCAATAACCCCGAAGATGAGATATTTTCCCCCAACACCCCGTCATCTTCATTGAGAAGAAGGAGGACAAGGCTAAGCGTATGTGCGTAGATTATCGAGCCTTGAATGAGGTAACCATCAAAAACAAGTACCCATTACCTAGGATCGATGATCTATTTGATTAGCTGAAAGGAGCCACGATGTTCTCCAAGTAGGGATGGCAACGGGGAGAATCCCCGGTGGGGAGGGGTCCCGTCCCCGTCCCCGCTAGTCAAAAAATTCCCCGTTCCCCATCCCCATCCCCGGCTTTGGGGATAGATTTTCCCCATCCCCACTCCCCGTTGGGGATTTGGGTACCCGTCGGGGAGAAAATCCCCGTTTAGGTATATATATACACACACATATATACATATACATATATATATATACAAATATATACATATACATACACACACATATATATATACATACATATATACACACATACACATACATATACATACATATGTATATATATATAATATGGACGCACATTCAATTTTCGCGGGTATATTAACGGGGAACGGGGATGGGGAGTAGAGGAACGTCCCCGTCCCCGCTTCACCCGACGGGGATAGATTTTTCTCCGTTTGCCCCCCGCGGGGATGAGATTTCCCCATACCCGTCCCCTAATAGAGGAAATCCCCGTCGGGGATCGGGGAACGGGGCCCCATTGCCATCCCTATCTCCAAGATCGACCTACGGTCCGGTTATCATCAACTGAGGATTCGAGAGGAAGATATACCCAAGACGGCATTCACCTCTCGCTATGGACTTTATGAGTGCACCGTCATGTCCTTTGGATTGACCAACGCCCCGGCTTTCTTCATGAATATGATGAATAAGGTGTTCATGGAATACTTGGACAAATTTATAGTGGTGTTTATAGATGACATCCTCATCTATTCCAAGGACAAAGAAGAGCATGAGACCCACATCAGATTGACCTTAGGAAAACTAAGGGAACATCAGTTATATGCCAAGTACAGCAAGTGTAAATTTTGGACGGCGGAAGTAAAGTTCCTTGGACATATCATCTCCGCACAAGGTATCACAGTAGATCTCGCCACCGTGGAAGCAGTTACTGATTGGTTGCCACCTACCAACGTATCAGAGATACGGAGTTTTCTTAGTTTGGCAGGATACTATCGGCGATTTATCGAGAACTTCTCCAAGATAGCCAAGCCTATGACCAAGTTGTTGCAAAAGGGAGAGAAGTTTGAATGGACTCCCGAATGTCAAGAAAGTTTTCGCACCCTCAAGACCCGGCTGGTGTCAGCACCCATACTGACACTACCAGATATAAGGAAGGACTTCCATGTCTATTGTGACGCATCTCGCCAGGGATTGTGATGTGTTCTTATGCAAGACGGGAAGGTTGTCTCCTACGCCTCTTGGCAACTGAGACCCCATGAGCTAAACTACCCTACACATGACCTAGAGTTGGCCGCTATAGTGCACGCCCTGAAAATATGGAGGCACTATTTGGTCAGAAACCGTTGCGAAGTTTTTATGGGCCACAAGAGTTTGAAGTATATCTTCACGCAGCCGGATCTCAACCTTAGGCAAGACGATGGTTAGAATTGATAAAGGACTACAACCTAGGCATTCACTACCATCCCGGCAAAGCAAACATGGTAGCTGATGCATTAAGTCGTAAAGGATATTGCACTGCCATCGTGATTCACGATCACGTGCCTTTGTTATATAACGAGATGGAAAAGTTAAATCTCGGGTTAACCACAGGAGCCTATCTAGCCACCCTGGAGACCCAACCGGTCCTGTTCGAGCAGATCCGTGAGGCTAAGTTAGAAGACCCGGACATGGCAGCTATTAAGAAAAACATGAGACAGGGCAAGGCCCCAGGATTTTCAGAGGACGAGAATATCACCATATGGTTCGGAACCAGGATCTGCGTACCCGATAAACCAGAGATAAAGACCCTTATTCTAAGAGAGGCTCATGATACTCTGTACTCCATCCATCCTGGGAGTACAAAAATGTACCAGGATTTGAAGGAATGATATTGGTGGGTTAGCATGAAGAAGGAAATTGCTCAATTCGTCACAGAATGTGACACCTGCCGTTGAGTAAAGGTAGAACACCAGAGACCCGCAGGGCTATTACAGCCACTTAAAGTGCCTGAATGGAAATGGGAAGAGATCGGTATGGACTTCATCACCGGACTCCCAAAGACCCAACTTGGATATGATTCTATATGGGTAATCATTGATCGGCTAACAAAGGTAGCTCACTTCATAGCCGTCAAGACGACCTTCAGGGGCCCTGAACTAGCAGAGTTGTATATGGCCTGCATAGTATGCCTTCATGGAGTACCCAAGAAGATAGTCTCCAATAGAGGGAGTCAGTTTACATCTCGGTTCTAGAAAAACATTCAAGAGGAAATGGGAACGAGACTAAACTTCAGCACAGCATACCACCCTCAGATTGATGGACAGACTGAGAGGGTGAATCAGATATTAGAGGATATGCTCCGGGCATGTGTCCTAGATTTTGGAGGAACTTTGGACAAGAGTTTACCATACGCCGAGTTTTCGTACAACAACAGTTATCAAGCCAGCCTACAGATGTCCCCGTTCGAAGCTTTATATGGACATAAGTGCAGGACGCCTCTACTTTAGGATCAAACCAGTGAATCCCAAGTGTTTGGAATAGACATCCTTCGGGAAGCTAAAGAGAAGGTACGGATTATCAGAGACCGACTCAAGACAGCCTAATCTCGATAGAAGAGCTATGCGGACAATCGTCGTCGAGATTTAGCCTTTGAATAGGGAGACCATGTCTACCTCCGAGTTACCCCTCTCCATGGCACACAACTGTTTAACATGAGAGGAAAGTTGGCACCTCGATACGTTGGACCTTTTCCCATTGTTCAACATCAAGGCGACGTCGCTTATCAGTTAGAGCTACCACCCTCATTGGCTGGGGTACATGACGTGTTTCATGTGTCACAACTAAAGAAGTGTCTTCGAGTCCCAGCAGAGCAAGTAGACCTTCAGCAGTTGAACATTCAAGACGATCTGACCTATGTGGAAAAGCCCGTCAGAATCTTGGAAGTCAAAGAAAGGACCACCAGGAGTCGCGTCATCCGCTTCTGTAAAGTTCAGTGGAGCAATCACCCCGTAGAGGAAGCTACATGGGAAAAAGAGGAAGAACTCAAAGCACAGCATCTAGAGCTATTCGAGGATTGATCCGAATCTCAAGGACGAGATTCTCTGTAAGGGGATATAGGATTGTAACATCCCAAGATTTAAAAATAAATAAAATAAAGGAAATACATTTTCAGGGAATTAAAGGAATTATTTAATTAAAGAAAACCCTAAAAGAGCCCTACTAAAGCCAAACAGAAGGAAATACTTTATATTTTAACTTGGAAAATTTATGAAGGAATCGAGAGGCCAAGATATAATTTTAGGAATTTTTACAAATTTTTACCAACAGTGATTCAACTCTTAAATAAATAAATGAATTACTGGAATTAATTTAATTCAGAAAAGCATTTTAATTCATGTTGGGCCGCAAACCTCCAATCTACCCCGGCCCAGCCCAGTCCAAGCCTGGAGTCACTGACATGCGGGGTTCGCCTATCGGCGCTCGCACCCCCTCTCTCCTCCCTGCACCCGCCTCTGCCTGGCCCACCCGTCAGCCTCGCTAACGCCTCCCTTCGCCACTGACAGCCTGGGCCCGTCTGTCGGCCCATTTCCTTTTTCGATCGCCGGCTGACAGGTGGAGCCTACCTATCAGATCCTTCATCTCCGTTGGAAGGGGATCTCTCCCCTTTCCTTTCCGGCGACCCCCTTTCCATTTCCCGCCAACGACCGCCCCTATCCACCTGGGTCAACCTCGGACTCCCTTCCTACGACCCCGACGATCTCTTTCCCCCTTTAGCTGACGCGTGCCCACATATATGGAAGCTAGCCCACGAAAATGGAACCCTCACCGGAGAAGGAAGGAAACCTTCGGTTTCCTTCCGTTTGGCCGCCGCCGCCGACCCTATAAAGACCCTCTCGGCTCACCGCACTTCGCCCACCCCTAAAGCCCTAGCCAGAGCACTCTAGAGCGCTGCTGCCGCTCTTTCGGCCTTTATCCCTACTTAACCTCTGGCCACCGCTCGCCACCGTCTCGGGCCTCCTCTGTCCACGCCGCCGCCACCTTCGTGACCGCCAGAGCCCGCCCATCCTCGGCCACGCCTTCCTTGGCCGTGAGGACCACCGGATCATCGTCGCCGTCAAGCACCCGAGACGCCTTCGCTGTCTACCCTCACCGCTGGTCGCTATCAGTCGTCCGCCGTCGCCATCTCTGGTACCATCGCACTCCTCTCACTCCCCTCTTTCCATTTCCACCGAGAACTAGGCCCCTAGGCCCTCGCCGCCGTCGTCGCCGCTGCGCCCGAGCCCCGCCGTCGCCGGAGACGAAGGGTAAAGTACCCTTAGTGCACATGCCTTGCCAGATTTCATCCTGTCCGCACGATCGCGATCTGGATCTGGGCCGTCGATCTAACCTGAAAGGGTATCGAGGCCCCACAGCCGTCCGTTGCCACTTAAGCGATCCCGCCTCGCGCCTGGCCACCGGATCCAGATCCAACGGTCCAGATCGATCCAGTCCACGCGCATAGTAACCCAGTCCACCATGGGCCTGGCTCACCGTGGACCCGAGCCCATTTTCTGTTTAAAATAAAATCCAAAAAATTGTTTAAACTTTGAAAATTCATAACTTTCTCATTTTAACTCCAAATTTCACCATTCAAATTTTGTAAAATTCCTCTTTTTATTCTCTACACATTAATGCCATAAAAACAGTATGTCCCTTTAGCCCAAAATATTCTTATTAAATAAATAAGTAAAAACCCCTTAGGGATAAATGGTTAATTCATAAAATAAATTAGGAAAAAACTTAAAATCTAATCTTTAATGTTTTTCAACATAACTTCAGAATAATAAAGTTTAAATCCACATATTTAAGATCATAAACTTGTATGTTTATACTTTGTGCTACTTTGATTGTTTATTGAATGTTTTATTTAATTTTTCCGTATCGAGAAGACTACGAGATCGTCGAGGAGCCGGAGTTTTACCCCGAGGTTCCACCTTCACCATTTGTTGAACAAGACAAGTCACAACCCCCATTTTGATCATTATTGAGCCCATGTTTTAATAAATTATCGCTATAACTCATAGGATAATATTGCATTAGTCTAATCTCAAGCCCTACGCTATATTTATTAGATCCCCGTCCTTGTGTGTAAACCCAAGCCATGCTTATTGAGCCTACACTCCTTGTCACTCTACAATATTATATTAGCTAGTGTCCAATGTACCGACACAACTGCTATAGGATAAAAAGAATGAGTCGTAGATAGATGGATTCTACTATATAAATTTCCCCGTTATTCTCGTCTCTGGACTCTGTTGGAGTTGGATATGTTATAAGTATGGTGGATTCCGGGTGCAAGCTAGGGCATTGGTTGGTCGCACCCGGGGCACTATAACGATCGGTCCGCGGGATCTGTTGCAAAGCACTTCCGTACTAACTACAAGTCTAATGGGTAAGTCCTAACTGGAAGTATGGAACAATCCAACTCGATGCACCATAGTGGAGGGGGAAAGGGGCAACCTGCGGGTGACTTGTACCGACGTGGCTCAAGGGGGCTATGGTGTTGGCTCGATGCGTCGGGGCACCATATGAAACCCATAAGAGGGTGCTGTCAGGTCGAGGCGGACCATATGGAAGGTTTTGGCACGAGTTCCCGTGGTATGGGTCATCTCGTTACACTTTGGTGTATGGGATGAGTGCGTGCCTTGTGGGTACAGTGGTACACCTCTGATCAGAGTTTTTAATCTTTTCAAAAAGTCGAGCCCACGGTCAAGGGCGGGTTGTGTGACTTCTCGCAGTTAGTTTACAATTGTTTGAATGGTTGAGTTATTCATGGCATGTAAGGACTGTTGAGCGAGGGTGGGCTGACTGTACCCCTCGAGTTAGAAGATGATGCATACACATGTTTACATTTCTGTATTAATAACTTGATCACATTTAATTGCTTTACAATTATGCTTTTCCGCAAAGTTAGCCATTATCTCCCTTGTTATTACTCTGCATTATATTTGCATCCGGTGACTTGCTGAGTACGATTGTATTCACCCTCGTTGACTTACACCACCAGAGCTCGTCTACTACGAGGAGGATGAAGGTCTGGAGTAGCGACCCAGACAAGGTGAGACTGGAAGGAGGCGTTCATCTAGGACCCTTGTTTTATTAGTTTCTCTTCACTTTATTCACTTTTGTACTAATACGGTCTATGAACCGTGAATGCTTGTCATATTGTACGTGGGCGTGTGATGAACGTCTTGATTTATTGATTTTCTATGGAATTTCAATAAAGGTCCGGATTTATTAAATCTGGGCGTTACAGCCAGCCTACGAAGCAGGCCGCTAAAAGGCCCCCGAGGCCCCATGCAGGTGGGCCTCCAGCACTTTAGGGCTTCGGCCTGTACCAGTAGTTGCATATTTTTGGCCCAAATTACCAAAATTAATATTTTGACAATCTTGGCCATTAATGCCATTTTTTGCTATCAACAATTTGTATCCGATCCGAATCATCCTTAGGGCATGTACAATGATAACTTTGGAGTTGCCTTTAAGCTGAACATTTTGCAAAAAAACCATTTCGCAGCAATAAATGATGAGAGAGATGCAAATCGTCTCTTGGTGAAGAGACAACAAGAGTTCGTGCTCCCATGCATATTTAAGTATCTATGAGTCATGATTACATATAACTATTAAATATTTTATAGACAATTAGAGCATGTACAACCCATAGACAAGGTATTGTCTATAAGTTTTGCCACATCACGTATAGACAATTAAAAAGATAACTTCTACAATGGTTTGTTTGTTTGACTGTCTACAAACTATTTAATGCATACATGTAAACATCGATCAAATATGACAATATATATATACACAATTTTATTTATTTATTGTCCTTTATATATATTATTTTTAAAAAATAAAAAGGAGAAGAAAGTTGTGTGTTTGAGAGGATCGAACATTTAACTTCAAGGGTTAAATTTTATGTGCTATCCACTACACCAGCGCTTAGTGTTTAATAATTTTCTGACATTTTGCTTTTTGTTTTAAGCTGTGCACAGTATGTAGCACGGCGGACGCAGGAGCTTCGTCAGAACACGAGCTGAGGCGTCATTCTCTCTCATAATTAATGCTTAGCCACGTCAGATTTTTTTGCTTCGTTGGCTTCTTACAGACGGCAAAAGCACGGTCGTTGTACATGTCCTTAAATAGACAGCAAGTTATACTTATTAACTATTTAGCTGTTTGTTTTGTAAATTTCAAGAATTTACCGTTTTAGACGGCAGCCTGCAGGCGGCGCCGGCACAACACACAAGTACGGTGTGTGGCACAGCTGTCGACTGGCAGCAGGAATGTAGGATCGGTCTAGGCATCGGGAGGCGATCGGGCACTGCGCGCATGCGCCGCTGCGTTGCCAGTAGGGATGAAAGTGGTTCGGATAGTTTCCGACCGTATTCGGAAAAACGGATTCGGATTCGGATTTTTTGATTCGGATACGGATTTTTCGGATACGGATTCGGATTCGGATATTTTTTTGGATACGGAAACGAATATGATCTGCCTGATATCCGTCGGATTCGGATACGGATTCGGATAATCCGGATAGTTCTTATCCGGATATCCGGCCCATTAAAAATGTAGGCCCAGTAACCACACTGCTAAAGCCCACAGGCCATGCTTGCACAAATGTTGACAGCCCATGAGGAGATTAGAAATTAAAAAAATATTTTTTAAAAAATAACGTTTCAAAAAATAAAGAAGATTTTTTAAAAATATATATATTTATATAAATGGGATAATTTCTATAATTTTAAACAGAAAAAAAATTAACCAATAAAATAAAAAGATTTTTTTAGTTCTTTCAATTTAAATTTTAGAAACATAATGAATTAACTAAAAATAGCAAATTGACATATAACAATATCGAATTTTTTCATAAAATAATATATATTGTATTTTAATTATAGAAAAAGTTTAAACAAAAATTTAACTATTAATTTTTTTTAAACCTAACACATTCCTTCTTAACATCCTAATTCTAATTTGTTACTCTCAAATCTCCATCTTTTTAACATCGTACATGAAAACTTTGTCAAAATAATTTTAAATTTTTATCACAGAATTTATGTATCATATGATGATATCATGAGACGTCTCGTATTTTTTAGACTTCATTTGAATTTTTTAGAATTAAAATTTTATTAAGCTCTATATTGTCCATAGAGTGTCGTAATATTTTCAAAAAATAAATCTTTCAATTTAGTGGATACTGACTTAAAATAGACTCAAATGCATGAATATGATTTTTCTAGAATTCTTAGTTCATTATTTCATGCACTTGTAGTTCAAATTTGACAAATTTCAATATAAATCAAAGAAACATACATAATGAATTAAAAATAGCAAACTTATGTATAAAAATGTGAAATTTTTTTATAAGATTAGATATGATGTATTTTGATCATAGAAAAAAATTAAGTTTAAACGAAGATTTAACTATTGATTTGCTTTTAAACCTAACACATTCCTTCTTAACATTCTAATTCATTACTCTCAAATCTTCATCTTTCTTAACATCGTACATGAAAACTTTGTCAAAATAATTTTAAATTTTTATCACAACATCTATGTATCATATGATGATACCATGAGACGTCTCGTATTTTTCAGACTTTATTTGAATTTTTTAGAATTAAAATTTCATTAAGCTCTATATTGTCCATCGAGTGTCGTAACATTTTTTTAAAACAATATCTTTCAATTTAGTGGATACTGACTTAAAATAGACTCAAATTCATGAATATGATTTTTTAGAATTTTTGGTTCATTATTTCATGCACTTGTAGTTCAAATTTGATAAATTTCAATGTATATCAAAGAAAGATACATAATGAATTAAAAATAGCAAACTTATGCATAAAAATATGAAATTTTTTTATGAGATTATATATGTTGTATTTTGATATTAGAAAAAAATTCAACTTTAAACGAACATTTATATTTCAAATTTACAATTTTAAACTTTATCTCTGTCACTCTAAAATAAGTAAATAGTCAACTTTGACTAAAACCCTATCAACCCTAATTTTTATTTCTCTCTCCTGGTCTCTCCTACTCCTGCCACCTCTCTCTCCCCGTTCGTGATGATTTATGTGATGTTAACTATTATTTGTCATTTGTGTATTGTGATCGTGAATAAATAAATAAATTATTGATATTCGGTAAGTATTCGTAACCGTATTCGTATTCGATTCGTATCCGCTCCGTATTCGTATTCGATGATATCTGACTCCATATCCGTATCCGTATTATCCGAATCCGAATTCGAATCCGAAAAAATATATGAAAAAGGATATGATATTAGTGATATTCGTCCGTATCCGATCCGTTTTCACCCCTAGTTGCCAGCGTTAGGACTTGGGGCGGACGGTTACCTAGGAACAAAACAGATGAGAGCACTTTGCGCTAGGGTAGATTGCTGATCACTTAATATTGAATAATTGCTTACGTTGCATGTTGGTTGCTTGCCAAATCCTATTATTCCTATACATGTACACAACTAAGTAACATATTGTTGGCATGCTTTTTGGTCACACACTGAAACACGCATGATTTGAGAGATTTGTTTGACTCCAGTATAGGTCCTACGTCTTAGAAAAGGGTTCGGGACGTGCCAGTCAGTTTGACCCTGCAACTGATAAGGGATCGGAAAGTACAGACGTTAGTAGCATAGCCGATCGGTTGGCCAGCCGATGACTGTAGCGTAAAAGATAAAACCGTGAAGCATCGCGTGATCGGCCAGACGGCCGATAGCCCGGATTAACCCAATCGAACATGCGTGCCATTGGCCGATGGAGAAAACAGGACGTGCATATAGGTCGATGAGCACCCTTCAACGGTGAATATGATTCGAAGATAAATTAAAGATAACCTATCAGTTTATACTCTGATAGAAATAAATAAAGCATGCCAAATAACAGATCTATATCACAGAAATCATCACAATAACTAGATCGGACCTAACCGAGACAGTAGCTAGTCACGATGATCTGAACAATATATCAATGAATCGGGAAAACTTTATTTAGATGAACAGTATACGACATGAAAAAGATACAACAACAAGAGATGTCAGACTTAATCGATGAAGCCTCAAGCTATCAAACCCAGATCACTTCAATCTAAGAAATCAAACCCAACTGATGTAGCCTTAGACTTAGCCAAATACACTGAGAACAACCGACGACCGTGTTGTTTTACTATTCTCCTCAAGAGATCAGACCGAACTGATGTAGCTGTGAGGATACTAACCTAGTTAGCACGGAAGCCGGGGTGGCGGGACTCACCTCTTCGCCGGAGATCAAACTGATGCAGCCCAGCTCCGAGAGCCCGAGTCCCACCGGATAACCTTGGGGCATAAGGGTGGCAATGCTCCGATTGTATATTGAACGAGAGTTAAATTAAACCTAACCTAGGTGATACATATTTATAGTCCGTAGACTTGTCGTCCAAGTAACCTATCAACTGATTTCAGATAGATCTGTAACCAACTCCTACCACTCTTATCTCCATCGGCCCTCTTCCCAGCCATGTAGTTGTTGCGGACGAGCTTCTTTGACTTTCTTTGACCAAATCTTTCTTGACCATCTATTGTCCATGCAACAACTCATAGTGGACTCCTAGGCCTTACCAAATCTTAGCGTCAACATATATATATACATACATATATATACATACATACATACATACATACATACATATACATATATATATATATACATATATATATATATATATTAGGGGGCTCACCTGAATGTGGGGCCGTGGCAGTGGCACCGGTGGTGTGGCCCCTTAGGGCCGGCCCTAGTGGAGGCTGAGAGTGAGTGAGTAGTGGCGTGGGAAAGCTTTTGAGATGAAAACAACTAATGGAGTAATGTAATTTAAATGGGTTGTTGGATCAAATATATGAATGGATTATTGAACTGAACTTTAAATATATTATTAGTCATAATTTTAATTATGTTATTACAATTTTAACTATATATTGTTTAGTTTTATATGGTATCTAAAGTGACATTATATTGTATTGCTATTTTTATCGTACTATATTGCTATTGATATTTGGCATTTACTATTTATCTATTGATATTTTCCTTGGATCCTATATTTTCTATCGATGTGAGCCGATGCCTCACCTTACAAAATTTTAAGGGCTGGTTTGAGAGCCCATAATCCGGGTTCATTCTCTGGGGATGGGCCGGAATTTTAATTCAAAATCTCGATCCATCTCCAAGGAATTGATCGGGATTGTGGGCTTCCAAACGAGCCCTGAGCTTGTTTTTTCTAAATAATCACATACTAGTTGAGTGCTGCATTTTTTCTTTTTTATCACCACAACCGGCCACATGGTTGGAAATGTACTAAAAAAATGTACGCCCAGATTCTAGCCACTGCTAAGTCCAGGTATGTAGTGACATGAATGTGAAGGAAATTTATAAGTGTTCATGTCATGCGCAACAATTTATTTGTGTCGTTTTTGGTCATACGTGTGGCTTAAGAGATCTGCTTAACTCCAGTACAAGTCCTAAAAATTTTGGGTTCTAAACGTGTCAATCAGTTTGATCCTATAACCAGTGTTGAAAAAAATCGGCTGATCAGCCCCAGCCCATGTAATTTATAAGAAAATCGGCCAGAAATCGGTGGTCAACCCGATTAATCGGTGCCACCAATTAATCGGTCTAGTACAAAAAAATGGGGTTTTGCCACCCCACCCACCACTTTCCCTCTCTGTTGCGCACTTTCCCCTTTTCCTCTCACCTGCGCATGCTAAAAATATGGCCAATATTATACGTGAGCAAGAGCTAAGAGATGAGGTTACAATTGAGGATAAAGAAGATAAAGAAGAGATGAATGAAACTAGTTTTAGTGTTAGTGCACCAAAGAATATTGGTTCTATCAATAAATTTGTGAACCCGGTTGATCCTTCTATCCCTATTAGTATGACAAAGAGGCAAAAAATATTAATGATGCTATTGATAAGGAAAGAACTTATAATGTAGGGCAGTATTTGGGTAGATGGATGTATAAGAGAAATATTCCTTTCAATAGCATTGATGATGATGACTTTAAACAATTTTGTGAGGCTCTTGATCATTATGGTCCAAATTAGAAGCAACCATCTCAATACATTTTTAAAGGAAATATGTTGTCGGAGGAAGTACAAAGAACTAAGGAGTTGTTAAATCCACATGAAGTTGAGAGAGTGCAACTTGGATGCTCTGTTATGACTGATGCTTGGACAGACAAGAAAAGAAGGATCATAATGAATTTGTGTGTGCATTGCAAGCTAGGAACTTCATTTATAGAGTTAAAAGAGGCTTCAGCTGATGCACACACAAGTTTATACATATTTAGTTATGTTGATAAATACATTGAGAAAATTGGTCCTCAATATGTTGTACAAGTAGTTACTGATAATGCTTCTGATAATATGGGAGCAAGGGAGATGTTAAAGGACAAAAGACCAACCATATTTTGGTCCTCATGTGCAACTCACACTTTGAACTTGATGGTGGAGGCAATTAGTAAGTTGAAACAATTCTCACCTACAATCACTAAAGCCAAAGAGATGACTATTTTTATATATGCACATCATGATACTTTGTCTTTGATGAGACAACAAACTAAGAAGAGAGATATTGTTAGGCCGGGTGTAACAAGATTTGCTTCCGCATTTCTTACTTTACAAAGTTTGCTTGCTAAGAAAAAACAACTAAGAGAGATGGCTTGTAGTGAGGCTTGGGAACAATGCAAACACACAAGATCAAATAAAGGAAAGTTAGCATATGCTACAATCATGAGTAGAGGATTTTGGATGAATGTTGCTCTTTGCATCAAGGTCTTTGAGCCATTAGTGAAATTGCTTCGCTTGGCTGATAGTGATAGTGCATCTATGGACACTATATATGGAGAGCTTTTAAAGGCAAAGAAGGCCATCAAGGTTATCGTGGGAAATTCAGAAAGATACTATAATATGATTGTTTCAGCCATAAAAAGCAGGATGACTGGAAGGCTAGATTCTACATTGCATAAGGCAGCATATGTCTTAAATCCCCATTACAGCTACATTGATTTGTCAATCTTTGGAGATGTAGACCTCATGTTTGCCTTTATGGATGTTGAAACATTTTATTATGATGATGGTGATAAGCAAAATCTTGCTCTTAATGTCGACTTGCCTATGTTTAAATTTCACCAAGGCATGTTTGGAAAGATAGCTACCACAAAAGAACTTCACAATGATAATTTCTCTGCTGGTAAGTTTGTGTGTACTTATAAAAATCAATATTATTGCAATTAATACATAGAGCACATATTTTTGTATTATTGACTTTTTGATTACTTGTAGCGACATGGTGGTCAACTTATGGATTGCAAAGTCCTACATTACAAAGAAAAGCTATTAGGATTTTAAATTTGACCTCAAGTGCATCCAGATGTGAAAGAAATTAGAGTGCATTTGAAATGGTAATCATCATAACTCTTTTTCATTTTGCTATAGCATTAACATTTTTTCCTAATTTCTTTTCATTTTACAATTTGAAGATGGATGCAAAGAGGAGAAATAAATTAGATGGGTGTCGTGTGAACAACTTGGTGTTTGTTCAATTCAATGGAAGAATGATGGATAAAAGGAAGAAGTGTTCTATCTCTAGTGGTGTTCTTCTAGGAGAAGATGCTTCACATGCACAAGATTGGATATGTGAATGTGATGAAAAAATTGATCCAACAAAGGGATTATCATATGATCTAATTGATGAAGTAATTGGAGCTACAGAAGCAATGGAGGCTCGTAGGAGCAAGAAAGTGAGAGAGATTTATGAAGTAGAAGAATTTGTTTCTAATGATGAAGAGATTTAATTTGAGTCTGATGATGGAAGGGTGGTTTCAACTAAAGAGAATGAAGAAGATGAATCAATAGATCTTTGATCCTACAACCTATCTTATTTATTTCTCTTATAATGTGTTAAACTAATCAAACTATGGACGATTGTGCGGTTGTGACTTTGATGTTATTGTGTTGTTGTGTGTTGTTTTTTCTTTATTGTTGTAATGAACAATAGACTATTGTCATATTGTGTGCTGTTTTAATTTAGTAATGTGTTGGTTTGGCTATGTTAACTTATTGCAATGTTGGTATAATACACATTTCAAACACATACTTATGCATTGTTGTGTATTTTGTAGGTTTATCAACTCCAACCAACCTTTCAAGTACATACATATGCAGAAAAAACTCATAGGTATATCATATGCATTGTACTTGTATAATTATATTCATGATCTTATAGAAAATATACATAGATTTGCATATTACATATGTTATGTTGACCAATTAGTTATTCAACCAATTAATTCAGTTAATCCTTCGATTAACCGATTAATCCCTACTCGGTGGTCGAATGATCATTTACCAATCATCAATTTTTCTAACACTGCCTACAACTGATAAGGTATGGAAAAATCAGGCCATCAAGACCGATTACGCGACCGGACGATACGTAGACCCGCACCATCGGGTTGATGGATGGGCAAACAATGCACTATACGCTCGGATCGATTGATAATTACCGATGCCGATGAGATGTGACATGGAATTAAAGGTAACTTACCAGTTGTACTCCGATAGAACCTAAATCTAACATACCAGAAGATGCATCTATACTATTAAATCATCATAATAATAAGATCAGACTTAACCAAGATAGTTGCTAAATCACGAATGACTCATAATATTTTGACATATCGGTCATACTTTATTCAGATGAACGATGTATAACATAAATCAGATACAATAGATCAAGATATCAGAAATAACCGATGAAGCATCAAAATACGATATCTAATCAACATCAATCTAAGATATCGTAACGATGCAGCCTTAGATGTAGCTGATACATCTAGATAAACCAACGATTATACATACCAAACCAGTGCACTTCAAGAGATAGAAGTGATGCAGCCTTAAACAACACCAATCTAGTCCGATTGAACCTTGAATAACAAGGGTGGCGATGCGCCGAGAGTAGTTTTTGGATTGGTTGTGTATTCTTCTATCTACCTAATATGTACATATTTATAGTCCGGAGACTTGCCGTTTGATACGATCCGTATCATAACCGATTCTAGCTCTCATATCTATCTCTTTATCATAATCGGTTTCTTCATATCTGGTCATGCACAACAATACAAACAAACTTCTTTGACCAATCTTTGACCAAACTTCTTGACTTTCGTTGACCATAGGCCTTAACCAACTTTTGCCGTCAACACAACTAAGTTGTCACGTGCAGCGGAATTTCTAGAATACATGACTAGAATTGGCTCCTACCCTTGTCGGTGCTATAGCCTTCGTGCCGGCGAGGTAGGACTCCAACCTGACCTATTTTATTTTTTATCTAATTCTTGATTTGCTTTATTTCTTTGGCCTAGGTCATATTTATAATACAAATAATCTCCTAGTAGTTACTCTTAAGAAAATATGACTCTTAATGAAAGGAAATATGACTCCTAACCCTAAACTCAATACTCCTAATTCTCTACAATACCAAGCGGGTACTGTTTATGTAGGTACTAATCATACGTCTAGGCTAGACCCAAAACCCTAGCCAATGCTATCTACATATACCCAATCCAGTCTTCTTTGATCTAATTCTTGACTTGCCTTATTTCTTTGACCTATGACCATATTTATAATACAAATAACCTCCTAACTACTCTCAAGGAAATATGATTCCTAACCCTAAACCTAATATGCTACAACTCCTAATCCGCTAATGGGTACTATTCACGCAACTGGTCTAGACTCAAAACCCTAGTCCATGACGGTTCATGGCTATGTCTCCTATTGTTATACTTTAGAAACTTTGGTAATTAACAAATCTTATGTTATTTCTTCATAGGAAGGTTGTTTTGGAGCATAATTCACTAGTCAGAGAAAATTCTCATCTCTCGTTAAATCTTACCTATCTTACCTTTAACTGTTGCTGTTGATTGCTTTATCACTTTTATTATTGTTGAATGCTGAGATTGTGTGGTTATGTCCCTTTTACTCTCCGCATCATGTTATGGCATCTACAGAAACAACGTTCTTGATATATGTTCCATCACATCTTTTAAAATGAGATTGGATTGCCAAGATACCTGATGTCCTGATCTTATTCTTTCCAGTATTCCTAATCATTTATGTGAATACATTTCCTATCACATAATTTGCAGATGTCCTCTCTCTAGTATATTGCTTGCTTGGCTGGGCCTAATCACTACGGGAAACGGCATGTTTGCCGAGTGCCTGAAACTTTGCCGAGTGCATTTTTTTGGGCACTCGGCAAAGCTTGGTTTGCAGAGTGTTTTTTGAAAAGCACTCAGTAAACTAAGGGTCCCTTTGGTTTGGCTTCCGGAAGCGGCTTTTGCTTCCTGGAAGCAAAAAGTCAAACCAAAGGGTATATTTCTACCCAGCGGCTTTTAGTAAAAGCAGCTTTTGGTGCAGTGTAAATGTGAAAGCTCCTCCAGACCTGCTTTCTGTGGCTTTTGGCTTTTGGCTTCGCAACCATACAAAATTTCATAAATTGACATTTCAAATTTCATACAACCATACAAAATTCTATAAATTGACATTTCAAATTTCATACAACCATATAAAATTTCATAAATTGACATTTCAAATTTCATACAACCATACAAAATTTCATAAATTGACATTTCAAATTTCATACAACCATACAAAATTTCATAAATTAACATTTCAAATTTCATACAGCCATACAAAAATTCATAAATTGACATTTCAAATTTCATACCATACAAAATTTCATAAATTAACATTTCAAATTTGATACAACCATATAAAATTTCATAAATTGACATTTCAAATTTCATACAACCATACAAAATTTTATAAATTGACATTTCAAATTTCATACACCCATACAAAATTTCATAAATTGAATTTTTACACAGCTCACAGCTCAAAGCAGTTTGTTCACAGCTGACTTCCCACAGAAGCTTTTCCACAGCCCACAGCCCACAGCAGCTTTTTCCCACAGCCACAGCTCAACCAAACACACCCTAAAAATACTCGGCAAACACGATACTAACGAGCGTCATGACGGCGTTCTTGCGCAGGCCTATTTTTTTCAGGTTTGCCGAGTGGTTTTAAAAATACCCTCGGCGAACCCAATATTTTTTCTGTGTGTAAACCTTATTTCGATCCTACAAGATATTCTCAATTTGGTTTTATCTTGAATTTTTTCTACAATCCAAATACAACATATGTTATCTCATATTAAAAATTCACATTTTTTTGGTTCAGTTTGTTATTTTTAATTTATTAAGTATGTTTTTAGAATTTAAATTGAAATAGGTGAAATTTGAACTACAAGTGCCTAAAATAATTAAGAAAAAATATATAAAATTCATATTTATGTTTCATAGTATATTATGAGTTTTAATGCACTAAATTTAAATAATGTTTGAAAAATTTATGTTGCAACACTCTATCGGCAACGTCGAGCTCAATAGTTTTTTAATTCTAAATAAATAAATTGAAGTCTGAAAAATATGAGACTTATCATGGTGTTATTTTATGATACATAGATGTTGTGATAAAAATTTAAAAAGGTTTCGATGAAATTATTACGTAGAGTGTTTAGAAATCAGAGATTGTGGGAGAAAGAATTAGGGTTTAGAGAAGAAATGAGATTGGTTTGAAAGAAGTTTCATGGTTAAATCATTTTTATACTTGAAAATTTTTATACACTCAAAATACAACATAACTTATCTCATGTAAAAATTTCACTTTTTGGGGGGTTAGTTTGTTATTTTAAATTTATTAAGTATATTTCTAGGATTTAAATTGAAATAGGTCAAATTTGAAATACAAGTGCCTAAAATAATTAAGCAAAAAATATATAAAATTCATATTTATGTTTCATAGTATATTATGAGTTTTAATGCACTAAATTTAAAGAATGTTTGAAAAGTTTATGTTGCAACACTCTATCGACAACGTCGAGCTCAATAGTTTTTTTTAATTCTAAACAAATAAATTGAAGTCTGAATAATATGAGACTTGTCATGGTGTTATTATATGATACATAGATGCTTTGATAAAAATTTAAAAATGTTTTGATAAAATTATCACATAGAGTGTTTAGAAATCGGAGATTGTGGGAGAAAGAATTAGGATTTAGAGAAGAAATGAGATTGGTTTGAAACAAGTTTGATGGTTAAATCATTTTTATACTTGAATTTTTTTTCTACACTCAAAATACAACATAACTTATCTCATGTAAAAATTTCAAATTTTTCTAGATCAGTTAGCTATTTTTCATTCATTAAGTATGTTTCTAGGATTTAAATTAAAACATGTCAAAGTTGAACTAAAAGTGCATAAAATAATAAAATAAATTATTCAAAATAATTCAACTAAATTAAAGAAAAAAATCATATTCATGTTTTTATTCTATTTTTATTATTACCCATTGTATTTTTACAAACTTTATTAAAGAAAATAATGAAAAACAAATTTGATCAAATTTGAAAAATAAAAAAATATTTGCCGAGTGCCATATTCAAGACACTCGGCAAATATAAATGTTGCACTCGGCGAAGACAAATTTTCGTTTCCCGCTCATATTTCCCGCAAATTTTCAAAATCGGCGCCAATTTTTTTTTCAAAAATTTCAATCTCTTTTTAAATACTTCCCTACACCTCACCTCTCTTCTCCATTCTTCTTCCTCCCTCCTCCCCTTTTTCCTCATTGACCACTAACCGCCTACGGGTCACCGTCATCGTCGCCCCGCCGCCGGCGCCGCCCCGCCCCCGGCCTCGCCGCGCCGCCCCCGGCCGCGCCCGCCCCGGCCACGCGCCGCGCCACCCAGTCGTGCTCCGCCCTGGCCCGCCCGGCCACGCGCCGCCACGGCCTCGCCGCGCGGGACGTCGCTGTCGCCACGCCCGCCACCCGTTCGACAGAATGGCGCGAGCAGGCGGGCGTCCTTTTTTTCTGTTTTTATGTTTTCCAAGTGCCACATTTTGTTACTCGGCAAACCCCCCGTCACGGCCATTCTTCTCCCATCAAGTTGGTTTTTTTACCGTATGTCTTGTGTAGCACTCGGTGAAGGGTTCGCCGAGTGTCCCGAAAAAAAGCACTCGGCAAAGATGAATTCACTGATGATGTTTTTATTGAGTGGTGTTTGCCGAGTGCAACACTTGGTGAAGCATTTGCCGAGTGCAAACAAGGTTTTGCCGAGTGCAAACACTGTGTTTCCCGTAGTGAATAATGGATGCTGATAGCTACGCTATATCATGGTGGCAAGAAATGAATAGTATTTTTCTTGAGTTAAAGACATCCCTATCATATGGTGCATGCAATTAACAAAGAACAAATTCCCTTCTCCAATAAGGAAAAGGGAAACAGACTGCCAGAAACAAGATTAATTTCTTCAAAAGCTTGGCCCTTTGGACACTCTCTAGTTACTTGTTTGATCTAAAGAAGATCAGACGTATATGAGTACCAAGAAAGTACCCTTGTCGATCTCCCTACTTTTGCATGGCTAGCTTCTGCACACATATTGCATGAGCGTCTTTCATTTCCTTGTCTCTGGTGTACGTACGTATCTTCTATTCCCAATTGTATATATATTTGTATGAACTGTATCTGTCCAAACAAGATGAAAATACATTGGATGAATCTACTTTGCCTCCTGTGCAACTCCACCCAGTCCTTTTTTTCCTTTGGTTCGTTTTTTTACTTTCTTTTAAGGAGGAATGGACATCTACTCATTGTCACAAGAGGCTCTGCCATTGTGGTTGTAGCTCTACTAGTGCTTAATTACTTTATGCCCGCACCACTGTTGTCTTTAAAAAGGGAAGCCTGATACTCATATTGTAATCCCAGAGCACTAGGAATTTGTGATGGACACCAGCATTCCTCCAAAGTCCGGGACGAGCTTCCTCAAGACTTGCTTCAATGGAGTTAATGCTCTCTCAGGTTTGTTCCATTCTGTCCCTGACTTGAACGATCAACAGTTCAGATAGCTAAATCCATATATCCTGGTATTTGTTTTGTGTTTTGCAGGGATAGGGATATTATCTATTCCTTATGCATTGTCCCAAGGAGGATGGATGAGCCTAATTGTGTTCATAACCATAGCAGTTATCTGCTGCTACACTGGGATTCTCCTGCAGAGGTGTATAGATTCTAGCTCTCTTGTCAAGACATATCCTGACATAGGTGAGCTGGCTTTTGGCCGGAAAGGGAAGATCATAGTAGCAATATTCATGTACCTGGAGCTGTACCTTGTGGCGATCGATTTCTTGATATTAGAAGGTGACAACCTGGAGAAACTGTTTCCAAATGTCAACTTCCATGTCTTTGGGCTGAAGATTGGAGGCAAGCAAGGGTTTGTGCTGGTCTTCAGCCTGCTGGTCTTGCCGACGACATGGTTTCGGAGCCTGAACATTCTTGCGTATGTCTCTCTTGGAGGAGTCCTGGCTTCCATCGTCCTCATCGCCTCTGTTGTTTGGGTTGGAGCATTTGAGGGTGTTGGTTTTCATGACAAGGGTGTGCTTGTGAACTGGACTGGCATCCCAACTGCCATGAGCTTGTATGCCTTCTGCTTCAGTGGTCATGCAGTTTTCCCTATGATATACACAGGCATGAGAGACAGGAGAATGTTCCCAACAGTAAGTAAAGCTGAAGAATCTACACCCTGATCTGTGTTGTGTTTGCATGTTTGACCAACAAACAAGATAAACCATGAAAGTGATTGTTATAAAGCACTTTAACTGTATGCTGAAAGTGAAAACTACTACTATGGATAGTTTTTCGTTTTAGGTTCTTACTTCTTTGTTCTTAGTAAAAAAAGTTTAACCTTTTTTATGAGCAGGACTTTTTATATTCTGAGGAGACGTGAAATCATACGTTGCATGTCCTCTATCCAAAATAGTGTTCATGCAAAATTTAACCTGAATTCTAGAAACTGATATCTTTAATTTCTTTTCCAACTTCAGGTGCTGCTCGTCTGCTTCATCATCTGCACCCTCGGCTACGGCCTCATGGGCGTCGTCGGCTACCTGATGTACGGCGAGTCGCTGAGATCGCAGGTGACGCTTAACCTGCCGTCGAGGAGCCTGACGTCCAGCGTCGCCATCTACACGACGCTGATCAACCCGTTCACCAAGTTCGCGCTGCTGGTGACGCCGATCGCCGAGGCCATCGAGGGCGGCCTCGGCCTCGGCCTCGGCGCCGCCGGCGGCAAGCCGCAGCGGCACTACAGGGCCGCCGCCGTCGGCGTCGCCGTCAGGACGGCGCTGGTCGTCAGCGCCACCATCGTGGCGCTCGCCGTGCCCTTCTTCGCCTACGTCGTCGCGCTCACCGGCTCGTTCCTCAGCGCCACGGCGACCATGCTGCTGCCGTGCGTGTGCTACCTCAAGATCAGCTCGAGGATGTCCAGGAAGCTCGGGTTGGTGGAGACGGGTGTCTGCGTGATTATTATCGTGGTTGGGGTAGGAGTGATCGGCATAGGCACTTACAGCTCACTGAAGCAGATTGTGCAGAGCTTTCAATGATTTATGGGCAGGATCATATTAATCTGGTGCCATCTACTAAAAAAACATGAGCAGCCAAGTAAATACGAGTTAGGTTCATACAGAACTAGTGATGAATTGTGGCAAGAAAATCGTGTGATTTAAGCCTTACTGATACATGCTAATCTGTTAATAATCAGATCATATCCACCGTGTTATAAATAAATAAATAATGCTCTTTTTCATCCTTCTTAAGGTATGTTACCCCATCTTTACCTCTACACTTGATATATATACGTGATGTTTAATGTTTACATGAATAATGTGTTACGAAATTAAGCATAGGATCAAACATGAAAGACACGAGATTTAACGTGGAAACTCTTACGGGAAAAAAACCATGGACACCGGACGACAAAACTCACTATATCAGGAGAAGTTTACAGGAATGTAGAGGATCACAAATGACTGACTTAATTCCCTCTACGGTATACAAGAGATATTTATGGGTGGATTAAATGGGTCTAGGCGTCCCTGAGCTCCATGGGCCTAAACTAGCTTGCCCAAAAATCACTAGGATTCAAACTGTAACACCAACTAAGCTTGAGCATAGCTCAAACTTAGTCACTGGAACTGTCTTGGTCATCATGTCTGTGGGATTATCACGAGTGTTGATCTTGTAAACTTTAACATCACCTTGAGCAATGACATCTTGAATATAATGATACTTCACATCAATATGATTTGTCCTCTCATGATACATCTGATCTTTAGTGAGGCAAATAACACTTTGATTATCACATAAAATAGTGATGCAAGAAACGCTCCCGCAAAGCTCAGCATAAAAACCTCTCAACCAAATAGTTTCTTTACATGTTTCACAAATAGCCATATACTCAGCTTCCGTGCTAGACAACGCTACTGTAGCCTGTAAATTTGCTTTCCAACTAACAGCACAACCACCAATGGTGAAAACATAACCTGTGAGAGATCTCCTTTTATCCAAATCACCAGCATAATTAGAATCAACATAACCAATAAGTCCATCTCTAGATTTCCCAAACTGTAAACAAACACTAGAAGTACCACGCAAATATCTGAAAATCCACATAACTTTCCAATGCTCTTTACCAGGATTAGCCATATATCTACTAACAACACTTAAAGCATGAGACAAATCAGGTGGAGAGCAGATCATGGCATACATAAGAGAACCAACTGCACTAGAGCATGGAATTCTAGGCATATAATCAATGTCATCACTTGATTCTGAACATAAAGCTAAAGATAACTTAAAATGTGGAGGAAGTGGAGCACTCACGGGCTTTGCATCATGCACATTGAAACGACGAAGGACCTTTTCAATATAAGCTCGTTGACCGAGATAAATCTTACCTGATTCTCTCTCTGGTAATTTCCATATCAAGAATCTTTTTGGCTGCTCCTAAGTTCTTCATCTCAAATTCTTTACTCAATTGTGCTTTCAACTTAGCTACTTCTGATTTATCTTTTGCTGCAATTAACATAGAGCAATAGATAAATGAATGAACTACCAACAGGTTTCAAATAGACACAACTATCATAATTTGACCGTTTAAAACCATGAGAGAGCATAAAAGAATCAAACTTCTTGTACCACTGTCTAGGGGATTGTTTCAAACCATAAAGAGATTTCTTTAATTTACAAACCAGATGTTCTTTTCCAAGAAAAACAAAACCTTCAGGTTGGTTCATATAGATGTCCTCTTCTAAATTTCCATGTAAAAATACAGTTTTAACATCCAACTACTCAAGTTCATAATCATGCATAGCAACAATACTCAACAGGGTACAAATTGAGCTATGCTTCACAACAAGAGAAAAGACATCATTATAATTAATACCTGGAATCTGGTTGTAACCTTTGGCAACCAACCCTGCCTTGTATCTTGCAGGCTCACTAGGAGTGATATCTTCCTTTCTTTTGAAAATTCATTTACAACGGGCATTATTCTTCTCTTTAGGCAGTTTTACTAAATCCCAAGTGTCATTATTTTTAAGTGACTCCATCTCATCTTGCATTGCGGTCATCCAATTCTTATGATCAGCACCAGAAATAGCCTCAAAATAATTTGAAGGTTATGCATTACCTTCATTCTCTTCTACAACACTCAAAGCATAAGAAACAACATTACACTCTTAAATAAATCTTTTAGGTGGATTAATTGTTCTCCGAGGTCTATCAATGGTAATAGACTATTGTGGAGGCTGAACAACAAGAGACAAAGGCTCAATAACAGATGCATCTTGAATATCAAATCTGGTAAATTTTCTGCATCAACAATGTGCTCCACCTACACACTTATTTTCTCTTGAACTTCATTGGGAACAGTAGGAAGAGAGTCATAAAACATGATAAATTCATTAAAGATAACATTCCTACTGATAATGACCTTTGAATTCTGAGGATCCCATAATTTGTAACCTTTAACACCAGATTGATAACTAAGAAATATGCATTAAACAACTCTAGGCTCTAATTTCTCATTATCAACATGAGCATAAGCAGTGCAACCAAAAACTCTCAATTGTGAATAATCAACAGAAGAACCAGACCATACCACAATTGGAGTTTTATTATCAATAGCAAGGGAGAGTGACATGTTAATAAGATAGCAAGCAGTGGAAGCGGCTTTGGCCCAAAAACGCTTATTCAAGCATGCATGTGACAATATACAACAGGCCTTTGAGATGATAGTCCTGTTCACGAGCTCAGTTATACCATTTTGTTGAGGAGTACCAGGAATATTGCAGTGTCTGATGATGCCTTTAGACTTACAATATTTCTTAAATTCATTAGAACAAAATTCCATCCCATTTTCAGTACAAAGTACTTTTACCTTCTTTTCAGTTTGTCATTCAACCATAACCTTTCATTCCTTGAATGCTAAAAGGCAGCCCATTTGTGCTTTAAGAAATATGCCCACATTTTTCTAGAATAGTCATCAATAATTGTTAGCATATAACAAGCATCTCCTAAAGATCTCTTACGAGAAGGGCCCCATAAATCAGAATGAACATAATCAAGAATACCTTCTGTGGTATGGACAGAAGTATTAAATTTCACCCTCTTGTGCTTACCAAATATGTAATGCTCACAAAAATCCAATTTACCTCCTTTATATACATTAAGAAGCTCTCTCTTGCTTAACTCTGCCAAACCTTGTTCACTCATATGACCAAGACGCTTGTGCCACAAATTTGAAGCATCAGATGAATGTGACATCACACAAGCATTGCTTGTAACAGTAGTGCCTCGAAAATATACAAATTAGCATATTTCAAATCCCTTTTCATAACAATGAGAGAACTTTTTGATACTTTCAAAATTCCAGTGTCACCCAAATAATTATATCCTTTTGTGTCAAGATAGCTCAAGGAAATAAGATTTCTTGTCATACCTAGAACACATCTCACCTCTGTCAAGGTCTTGACAATCCCATCAAACATCTTTATTTGGACAGATCCAATTCCAACAATGGGGCATGGAGAATCATCTCCCATCCTAACACAACCAACACCTTGAACAGACTCATAAGTGATGAACCAATCTCTATTAGTGCAAATATGAAAAGATGCAGCAGTATCAATGATTCATTCATCACTACTACTAGTACATCCAGCAAAAACGACAAGAACATCACCATTATCATAATTTTTATCACCAGAAGCAACATACACATTAACATTGTCATCCTTTTATTTGCTAGGCCTTTTTTCCTTATTCTTTAACTTATAACATTCAGATATGGTGTGATTATCTTTCTTGCAATACCTGCAGAATTTATCATTACTTCTGGATTTTGAATGTTCCCTGGAACGACTTTTGCTCCTACTTTAGAACCATTGTTTGATTTCTTTTTCTTTGTTCTTCCTCTAACATGCATAGCATCACCATTTGACTCGGAAATTTCAGAAGTTACCATTGACTTCATCTTTTCTTTTGCATGCAACGCATCATAAACTTCAGGAACTATTAATGTATCACGACAATATAGGATAGTATCTCTGAAATTTGAAAATGATGGTGGCAAGGAACACAAAAGAATAAGAGCTAGATCCTCATCATCAAACTTTACCTCCATAGACTCAAGATCAGAAACAATCTCGTTGAAAGTCGATAAATGATTCAAAATGAAACCATCATCTTGCAACTTGTGCGAGAATAATCTCATCTTCATGTGCATCTTGCTGGTAAGATCTTTTGTCATACGGATCGATTCCATCTTTAACCATAAGGCAGCGACAGTTTTCTTCTGCAAAACCTTTTGCAAAATATTATTTGATAAATGAAGATGAATCTGAGATAAACCTTACGATCTTGTCTCTTTTCTTTATCAGTCCATGTACTCTGCTCTTTGTTGCCAAATTTATCAAGTGCATCATCGAAGTCATTCTGCTATAAAATAGCATGCATCTTCACTTGCCAAAGTGAAAATTGTGTATCACGATCCAATAACGAGACATCATATTTAATAGAAGTCATGTTGCAAAATAAATTCCCCAAAACCGGCTAAAAAACAGAATTAATGCAGAAATCCTGGTATGCAGATTGGGGTACTATTCATTTCCTACCCGATACTGCCGGCTCCCCACGCCGCCATCAGGGATTCTGCGCCGCCGACAGCCCGCTGCCGTCGGCTCTTCCCCTGTCGATCTGACGTTGCGCAGGCCACAACCACGTGCGCCCGACACCTAGGACCTAGGCACCGGATCTCCCTACACCACCGGATCCCTAGGATACCACTTGTTACGAAATTAAGCACAAGATCAAACACGAGAGACACGAGATTTAACATGGAAAATCCTTATGGGAAAAAAATCACGGGCGCTAATCGGCAAAACTCATTATATCAGGAGAACTTTATAGGAATGTGGGGATCATAAATGATTGAGTCAATTCCCTCTACGACATACAAGAGATATTTATAAGGTGGATTAAATGGGTCTTGACGTTTCCTGAGCTTCATGTACCTAGACTAGCTGGGTCTAGTCTGAATTCGAATCAGAATATAACATAATGCATATGATTCTATCATTTGTTTGGGAATATTCTATTAGGATGTGGTTGTCTAAGAGAACTGTTTGTAACTTTTCACAAGTAAATTATCACATTAAATTATAAATTAGACGACTAGCCAAAGACATATGTATCAATCTGTAAAAATAATTTCTATACTAATCTACCCTCCCACTCTTCTGACCACCCTTATTTAACGAGAGTATTATAGTATTTTTCTTCATTATTTAATCTTTTAAAAAACTAAAAGTTATTGTATTTTGGGAGAAATGGAGGAGAATTATTTAAGTATTTCCACGTGACATGAGATCCAGCTAAACACAAGTACACGACCCGAGCCCAGACACTACGCCCGGCTCCAGCTGGTGCCTTGATGCGGAGATGGCCACCTCGCCCCCCAGTCGCCGCTCGCCGCCATCAGGGATTCTGCGCCGCCGACAGCCCGCTGCCGTCGGCTCTTCCCCTGTCGATCTGACGTTGCGCAGGCCACAACCACGTGCGCCCGACACCTAGGACCTAGGCACCGGATCTCCCTACCACCGGATCCCTCGGATACCACTTGTTACGAAATTAAGCACAAGATCAAACACGAGAGACACGAGATTTAACATGGAAAACCCTTATGGGAAAAAAATCACGGGCGCTAATCGACAAAACTCATTATATCAGGAGAACTTTATAGGAATGTGGGGATCATAAATGATTGAGTCAATTCCCTCTACGACATACAAGAGATATTTATAAGGTGGATTAAATGGGTCTTGATGTTTCCTGAGCTTCATGTACCTAGACTAGCTGGGTCTAGTCTGAATTCGAATCAGAATATAACATAATGCATATGATTCTATCATTTGTTTGGAAATATTATATTAGGATGTGGTTGTCTAAGAGAACTGTTTGTAACTTTTCACAAGTAAATTATCACATTAAATTATAAATTAGACGACTAGCCAAAGACATATGTATCAATCTGTAAAAATAATTTCTATACTAATCTACCCTCCCACTCTTCTGACCACCCTTATTTAACGAGAGTATTATAGTATTTTTCTTCATTATTTAATCTTTTAAAAAACTAAAAGGTATTGTATTTTGGAAGAAATGGAGGAGAATTATTTAAGTATTTCCACGTGACATGAGATCCAGCTAAACACAAGTACACGACCCGAGCCCAGACACTACGCCCGGCTCCAGCTGGTGCCTTGATGCGGAGATGGCCACCTCGCCCCCCAGTCGCCGCTCGCCGCCGCGCCGCGGCGGCGGCCCCCGCCGACGAACTCGTCGTGCAGCATAACCGCTCCCTCAACGCCCTCCTCCGCGACGGCCGCTACAATGCCGCGAGACGGCTCTTCGACGCCCTCCCCGCCCGCTCCGTCGTCACGTGGAACTCGTTCTTGGCGGCGCTCGCCCGCGGCCACGACGTCCGCGCGGCACGGGACTTCTTCGATGCTATGCCCGTCAGGGACGCCGTCTCGTGGAACACGCTGCTCGCCGCCTACTCTGGCTCGCCGCACCCGGACCATGTCGCGGCTGCGCGCAGACTGTTCGACGAAATGCCCCAGCGTGACGTCGTCTCGTGGAACACGCTGCTCGGCTTGCACGCGCGCCGAGGGCTCATGGACGAAGCGCAGAAGCTGTTCGATGAGATGCCGCAGAGGAACAGCACTTCTTGGAACACTATGGTCACTGGGTTCTTCACTGCTGGTCAGGTAAAGAAGGCCCTTGACCTGTTCGATGCAATGCCTGTCAAGGACTCCGCATCTCTCAGCACGCTGGTGTCTGGGTTTATCAAGAATGGTCAGCTGCATGAAGCTGACCTACTGTTAACAAAGCGCTTGAGGGTGATGAATATGGACAAAGCTGTTGACGCTTACAATACTCTGATTGCTGCATATGGACAGGCTGGGAGGGTTACTGATGCCAGAAGACTATTTGATATGATACCCAAAGTACAATGTCAGCACAATATGCTCAAAAGGAGGGTGTTTGAAAGGAATGTCATTTCATGGAACTCAATGATGATGTGCTATATCAAGGCCGGTGATGTTTGCTCAGCTAGGACACTGTTTGATGATATGCCAGTTAAGGACTTGTTTTCATGGAATACTATGATTTCTGGGTATACTCAAATGTCAGATATGAAAGAAGCAGAAAGACTGTTCTGGGAAATTCCATATCCTGATCCAGTGTCATGGAATTTAATAATACAAGGATTCATACAAAAAGGAGAGGCTAATCATGCCAGGGGATTTTTTGATATGATGCCAGAGCGTGTAACCATCTCGTGGAATACAATGATATCTGGTTATGAGAAAAATGGGGATTATGTTAGTACAGTCAAGTTGTTTTCGGAGATGCTTCAAGTTGGTGAGGTACCTGATCGGCATACCTTCTCTTCTGTTCTAGCAGCATGTGCATCACTCCCTATGTTACGCCTTGGAGCTCAGATCCACCAACTTGTTGAAAAATCTTTTGTGCCAGATACTGCAATCAGCAATGCCCTTATAACAATGTACGCTAGATGTGGGACACTAAACGATGCAGAGGCCATCTTCAAACATATGCATACACAAAAAGATTTAGTGTCTTGGAATGCACTCATCGGAGGTTATGAGCACCATGGTTGTGCTACAAAAGCCTTGCAACTGTTCAAAGATATGAGGAGAGCCAAGGTTAGGCCTACGCACATAACCTTTGTTTCTCTCTTGAGTGCATGTGTAAGCGCTGGTCTTGTCTCTGAAGGATGGATGGTATTCAATACCATGGTTCATGAGTATGGCATTGTTGCTAGAGTTGAGCACTATGCTGCACTGGTCAATCTCATAGGACGTAATGGCCAGCTTGATGATGCATTGGAGGTGATCAATAGCATGCCAATGGCTCCAGATCGATATGTTTGGGGTTCATTCCTTGGAGCATGTATGGCTAAGAAGAATGCAATACTGGCTCAGATGGCTGCAAAAGAATTATCCAAGATTAATCCTGACAGTTCTGCTCCATATGTACTCATTCATAACCTACATGCCCATGAAGGGAGGTGGAGAAGTGCGGCGGTGGTAAGAGAACAGATGGAATTGCACGGTGTTTATAAGCAGCCAGGGTGCAGCTGGATTGATCTCAAAGGCAAGGTGCATGTCTTCATCTCAGGGGATGTTTGGCATCCCCTTGCCATGGAGATTTTTTCTGTCCTAGAAAGTTTTGACAGGTCATGTAGAGATTGGAGTTAGAAGATACCACTTTTCCTCCTGCAATTCTTTTTGACCTGTACTGTACAAATATCTCAATTCATATGTATTGTTTCTACTTTACTAATTCAACAAACAAGCTATTTTCGATCTACTTGTAATATTGTGTTTGTATAGCAATCTATTGTACTCCCTCTGGTTCATTGTATAGCACCTTTTGAGTTCAAAATTTATTCCAAATACTAATATTTGTAAAATATAACTTTTATCTATCTATAAAATATGTATGCTACCTTTAAATTTTATTACTCATTACTTTACTCATACACACCTAGGTCGTATAGACTCACTCATCCTAAAAAGGGTATTGCGATTTTTTACATATATTTCCTTAATACATATGCTTAAGTCTATAGCACCCTATATTTTGGGACGGAGGGAGTATGTCGTTTTGTATTTATGCACAAGAATTATGAAATCAACTCAAGTGATTGTATTGTCTGTCATTTATTCTGCTTTAAAAAATGCTCAAAAATTCTAAAACAACTTATATTTGAAAATAGTTGAGAATGCTAAATGACTTATATAAGTAATTAGAGTATTTTTTTATTTATATACCTGTTAAGGAGTACTCTCCTAGTGAAACATTCAAAATTTTGATATTTATGCTTTGACAGCAAAAGCAGTCTAAATGTAAATGATTTGTTTTCCACAGTGCGGTCTTTTCACAGGCTTTGTGCAAGTTGGCAGTAACACAATCCAAGAAACTTGGAGGTGAGCCAGGCAGCCAGCTAACTCAAGTAAGCTTGTGCATTAGTAGTACCTTGTGTTGGCGCACCTGTGTGTTTTGGATGCTACCATCTCTTTTCTATGTGTGAATTACTTCTTTATTTGCACTTAATCATGAAGACATAATTATCAGATGCTTGCTCTCCCATAGATTGTACAAGTTGATTGTTTCAGATAAAGATCCCATGATGTTCTTGCGGTTTTAAACAATATCAGTTCAGCTGAAGTTATCCTACAGCGGAATGTGTCCACAGCTCCTCATCCCCAATGTGTATACGCATTTTATCTGTGAAAACTGAAAACTAATATGGCCGGACTATCCACTATGCACAAGCCCCAAAGACATGCTCTGCAATTACCAAAACTAATTATTACTTGGCAGCAAATTCCATTATTATTTCGGTTAGCCACACATTGCATTAACTCCCTGCATGGTTTTAATTACTAGCAGTTTCCATTGCGTCATGCACCCAATGATATCAGGATTATCCAGTCCATATATATTCTTTGCTGCTCAGCAATTGAATGTCATTCCAGAAAAAATGGAGCCCAACCAAGAACATAGGTAAGCTCAGTTTTGCCTTTCATCATGCATATGGTTAGCCTTGCTCGTGCCTTCGAAAAATTGATAGTAGTACTATAGTTTTCTTTTTTAAAAGCAAGTTAGAGTCTTTGATTCAGATTATCTGTTTATTGATCTAGCCTTGTTCTTGCATGAACTAGCATGTGGCCTTATTGTAGTCTTTGGCCTGATACTTGCAAGCTTGAAGAGGAAGCGATTTTCTGTAGTCTCTCCTTTCCGAGCATCCATGCTCATCCGGTCGTTTTGAAAGGTGTCTCTTTTCTTTCTTGTTGGATTTATGCAAGAATGGTGGGTATGCTCTCTGAACTTATAATGCTTAGATACTCTTGTTTTCTTGCGATGTAGACGAATTTGATGCCATCAATGATCTGGTAACATACTGGGAAGAGATGGAGCAATCTGAGAACAAGAGAGGAGAAGGTGAGAAGGGGTTGCCGCTGCTGTGTTCCGGGGAGGAGAAGAGAGCAACCTCCAAGATCATGAGAGGCGACGACGCCAGATCACTGACGTTCGAGCTCGTGTCACGCTACTTCTACATGCCGATTACGCAGGCGGCGCGAGAGCTGAACGTTGGGCTCACCCTCCTGAAGAAGAGGTGCAGGCAGCTGGGCATTCCAAGGTGGCCACATCGCAAGATGAAAAGCCTGCAGGCTCTCATCGACAATGTCCAGGTCGTCACCTCTTTCTTCACAGTTCCATTTTTTCTTGCAAACTCTCTGCGTCGTCTCGTCTAAAACTCCGTATCTGTTTCAATCCGCTGTGAGATCAGGCCCTGCAGGAGGCTAGCAAGACGAACGGTGAAGAGCAGCTGAGGATGTTGGTGGAGACGCTGCAGCAGGAGAGGAAGCTGCTGGAGCAGAAGCCATGTGTTGAGCTCGAGGAGAAGACCAAGAGGCTGAGGCAGGCCTGCTTCAAGGCCAGCTACAAGAAGAGGCGCCTCTTGGCACCTGAAGCTGGGGAGGCATCTGCATCACCATCACGATGAACAGATGAAGCTCAAAGTTTCTTTGTGCCAAGTAGCATAGCATGCATATACGTACAGTAAATTATTACATGATACGATGCAAATCCTCTTTTGCAAGTGGTAAATGTCCTGATGGGATTGTAGCATGTCCCGTCTGCAGGCCGTCACCCGTGTCTGCTACTGCTACAGTTCAGTTTAGTTCAGTCAGTCAGGTACTATTATAGTAATCCCTCCAACTGGTATGGGAAAGATGAGTTTTCCTTTTAGAGTAGCCCATAGGTGTTTTTTGGTTTGCTTTGTTTATTCGTAACAAATTCAGTTTTTATAACAGAAACCAAAGTGGTCTAAAATAGTAAAAAAACATAATAAATAACTGAAATGTTTTGGTTCGGTATTTTTCGGTTACTTAGAAAGCTAGATTAAATTAAAATTATATTGCAAGTTAATATATCAGCAAATCAAAACAAGACGTGAACGTTAGATAATTCTAAACATCTTTGGTTTTTCGTTTGTTTGTTTTTTAAGTCCGAAAATCGAATCAAAAACTAAATTTCCTTGAAATAAAAACTGTTCTTAAAAAAGCGAAAGACTTCAAGTTTGGTATGGTTAACTTCGGTTTTTGTTTTATTTTTGTCCACCTTTCAGATATCCTTGTGATTATTGGTTTCATTTATCGGCCGCAAATAGTGGTGGTTAGTATAGTATTGAAGAGCAGTTAATTAGGCCTGGTGCATGTTAAATCTAACTCTACAAAATTTTACGTCTTAAAATTTTAAGTAATTTTATTTTATTATACAAACTTTAAACCAGGGTTAATTTCTTCCATACCACCATTATTTTTCAATTCGGCAGAAATGTCATTAAAATTTCGATATTTTCTCATATGTCATTACTATTTCAAATCTATTCTTTTATGTCATTTGGATCCACCTACAGACTCTAAATATTTTCTTATATGTCATTACTATTTTCAATTCACCATTTTATGTCATTACTCTTTTATGAATATTTGGACCTAAATGACATAAAGGATTGAATTTGAAATAGTAATGATATGTGAGCAAATATTGAAATTTTAATGGTATTTCTGATGAATTGGAAAATAACGGTGGCACAGAAGCAATTAACCCTTAAACCCTAGTATGCATCTTACAATTGGAGCTCATCTGTTAAACAGTATGTTAACTGCACAGATAATTTTTCAACAGAATCCTCCTATTCATCTTTAGGCTTCACATTCAACTTTAGATCAGATAATATAATAGCTGTTATATATATGTATAAATTAAAGTTGCTGCCGTTTTCTCAGAACTACAATTGGTTAGTACTTAAATCAAATACAACCAAAAACAAGAGAAATTAGGTTGAAACTCCTGCTTGCCTTGGAAAAAGGGAAAATTACTCACATGCCATTGTAATTTTCAGAAATTGCCTACATGCCACTGTCAGTGACTGTGGCGGCCCCCATCTGGCAATGACACAACGATGGCATTTTGGCAAACCATAAAAATCGTAATGGCACAGAAAAAATTAACCCTTGGAAAAAAGGTTTATCGAATATGTAAATATCATGTAAAACTACTTTACAATTTGCGTATTTACACTGTGCTTTTGTAAATATATGTACACTACCCTATACTACTACTTCTCTGACGTTTCGTTTCAAGTAACCAGCTCTGTCTGATCGAGCTGGCGTTTCCCTCTTACTAAAAGTTAGCACTCGGCGAAAAAGAGGGGCAAACGGAATGGTAAAATTTTAACGGTTGGTTTGTCGAGTGCCAAAAGAAAGTACTCGGCAAAGAAATTAGTGTAAAATAAAAAAAATTTGGGCGCGCCACGGGCGCGGGCGTGGACGCGGCGTGGTCGCGAAGCGCGGGCGCGGGCGACGGCGCGGGCGCGGGCGACGGCGCGGGCGCGGGCGACGGCGCGGGCGCGGGCGACGGCGCGGGCGCGGCGTGGCCGCGTGGCAGGGCGGGGCCGCGGAGTGGGCGTGGCGCGGCGAGGCGCGGGCACAGCGTGGCCGCGGCGGGGCCGCAGCGTGGGCATGGGCGACGGCGTAGTGGCGACGAGGAGGCGGAGCCGGGGCGGCGACGGGGCGGCGGCTGGGGGCCGAGGCGGCGACGCGGCGGCGGCCGGGGCGGCGGCCGGGGCGGCGGGAGGGGCGACAGGAAGGAGCTGGTGGGAGGGAAGGAGGGAAGAAGTGGAGGGAGGTGATATTTTAAAGTGTAGGTATGAAAATTTTGAAAAAAAAGTGCGGCAAACTTTAAAATTTCACGGAAAAGCTGTGCGGGAAAAAAATTTGGTTTGCCGAGTGTTGCACTCGGTAAACCCAGCATATTTGCCGAGTGCCTCAAATTTGGCACTCGGCAAAGAGTTTTTTATTTTTTAAAATTTTGTATAATTTGTTTTACAATCTTTTTATTGATAAAAATGGTATAACTATAGTATATAAGGACTAAAAATAAACTCAACAACATAAATATGATGTTTTTTAATAATATTTTGTTTATTATTTCATGCAATTGCAGTTCAAATTTAATCTATTTTTATTTAAATTCTAGAAAAATACTTAATAATTTAAAAATAACAAATTGAACCAAAAAATGTGGAATTTTTACATGAGATAATATGTGTTGTGTTTTTATTGTAGAAAATAATTCAAGTATAAAAAATGATTTACCCATCAAACTTCTTTCAAACCTATCACATTTCTTCTCTAAACCCTAATTAATCCTCTCGTAATCTCCTATTTCTAAACACTATACGTGATAATTTTCTCAAAATATTTTTAAATTTTTATCATAGCATCTATGTATCATATAATAACACCATGACAAGTATAATATTTTTTAGAGTTAATTTGATTTTGTTATAATTAAAAAACTATTAAGCATCACGTTGTCGAACGAGTGTCGCACCCTAAATTATTCAAAATTTCTTTCAATGCAGTTGATAAGAACTATAAATAGACTTAAAAACATGAATATGATTTTTTATAAATTTTTGTTTATTA
Source organism: Zizania palustris (assembly GCA_019279435.1). Taxonomy (NCBI): domain Eukaryota; kingdom Viridiplantae; phylum Streptophyta; class Magnoliopsida; order Poales; family Poaceae; genus Zizania; species Zizania palustris. The sequence goes on from JAAALK010000283.1 coordinate 64,853,897, forward strand.
TTTGAGGCACTTGTAATTCAAATTTCTCCTATTTCAATTTATATCCTAGAAACATACTTAATAATTTAAAAATAACAAACTGAATCAAAAAAAATGTGTATTTTTTACTTGAGATAATATGTGTTGTGTTTTTATTGTAGAAAAAAATTCAAGTATAAAAAATAATTTACCTGTCAAACTTCTTTCAAACCTATCTCATTTCTTTTCTAAACCCTAATCACTTCTCTCATAATCTACGATTTCTAAACACTATATGTGATAATTTTATCGAAATATTTTTAAATTTTTATCACAGCATCTATGTATCATATAATAACACCATGACAAGTCCCATGTTTTTTAGACTTTAGTTGATTTTTTTATAATTAAAAAACTATTAAGCATCACGTTGTTGAACGAGTGTCACACCCTAAATTGTTCAAACTTTATTTTAATTAAGTTTATAAGTACCATAAATAGACTTTAAAACATGAATATGATTTTTCCATATTTTTTGGTTTATTATTTTAGGCACTTGTAGTTCAAATTTAACCTATTTCAATTTAAATCCTAGAAATATACTTAATAATTTAAAAATAACAAACTGAACCAAAAAATGTGTAATTTTTACATGAGATAATATATGTTGTGTTTTATTGTAGAAAAAATTTCAAGTTAAAATCAAATTGGAAATATCACGTAGACTCGAAACAATGGGTCAGAAAAAAAATGGGTTTGCCGAGTGTTTTTTTAAAAACACTTGGCAAACCCTCAAAAAACAATTTGACGCATAAGCACGTCGTGACGACGTCCGTTAGTAACTTGTTTGCCAAGTGTTTTAAAAAAACAATCGGCAAACATAGCTTTGCCGAGTGCCCGAGATATTGTACTCGGCAAAATCTCAGGCACTCGACAAACACTTCGTTTCCGATAGTGTCTGCTCTGTGCCGACGTCGACCTACTCTGACAAGATCACCCTGAACTCGTCGTCGGCGAGCTAGCGTCTCCTTCTCCATTGTAGGACCGAAAGTAGCGACCAGAGGGGGGGTGAATGGGCGCCTTAAAAATTCTTTCGAATCAATGGCCTGTTCCCAATACCCAACGCACCTCAAAAAATACTACGCAGCAGAAAATAAACAGAAGGCCTAAGTCTAAAGGTTTCTAACCTAGAAGCATCTGATGATAAACAGTGTAAAACTAAAGTAGTGCAATCTAGGCAGATGAACAAATTATAACAGGGCTAAACTTCTCAAAGAAATGATCTAAGTATGTATAAAGTGAAATGAGAAGTTACTGTCCAAAGTTGTCTCCTGTTCGGTACTTGGCGAAGCCCCCTTCGCACGTCGAGGTCTGCTTCGGAGGTTGATGACGGAGTCTGTCCGAAGTGCCGAAGGTGTCACTGTCTAGCCTAGTTCGAAGTGGTAAGAAGCGAAGTGCACTTCGGAGCGAAGTAAAAACAGTGTCGGAGCTTGGTTCGAAGTAAGCACTTCGAAGACAAGACCTAGAACACAATTTCAAGTTACGAGCTTCGGAGCGAAGTAAACCAGTGCCGAAGCCTGCTTCGAAGTGTGCACTTCGAAGACAAGACCTCGAACGTACTTCGAACCGAAAGCCTCGGAGCTAAACCTTCGAACACGAATCTTCGAACACAAAGCTTCGAACACACAAACAGACAACCTTCGAACGTAGGAGCGAAGTCTGTCACGTGACAGAGAAACAAGTCCGAAGCCTACACTCTATCTTCGAATAGGGAAAACTTCGGGAGGAGAATCGAAGGCAGACACGTCACAAAGAAATCCAAGCGAAGTCTATCAGAACAGACAAACTTCGAACCCAACTTCGAAGCCTAATGAAGTGTGCACTTCGAACAGATAGATTCGGAGTATGCTAGTTCGAAGTATGCGATGCTGTCCATACAGGAAGAACTTCGAATCTAGCAACTCAGACTCAAAAACCGGCGTTCGAAGTCTGAGCGAAGCCTTTAAAGAGGTTCGATCGGAGCCTGCCTCACAGAGTTGAGGGGCTTCGCACGGAACCGAGCTTCGCCAGACACACCAGGAAAAGGCAAAAGTGACTGTCAGCTTCGATCAAAAAGCTGGGCAATAGAAGGTGAAAAGCTGCTACAGGACACTGTAGCTGCAGCAAAGCAGTACTACTTGCAACAGCAAGAACTAGTACTCCCACCGTGAAGAACACACCCAGCCGAGGAAACTTCTCTTCAAGAATAAATTCAACAGCCCGTAGGTGAGGCAATAACTCCCCAAACCGAACAAAACGCAAGCAATAAATTCACCAGAGTTCAAAAATTAAATGCATCCAAAAGATTTGAGCCAAAAGAATGCAAGAACAGGGAGAGGAAAGCCTTGGCGGCGCACACAGGAGAGAGAAGACAGTGACCCAAAAAAAGGTGGATTTGATTTCAGCACAAAGGGTAGTCCAAACCCTAGGGATTGGGGTGCTATTTATAGGCAGCCCAACACTAGGAATATTCTACCAGTCCCTTAGGGTTTTTACAGACTCAAAAATACAGAAAAAGACTCTACTGCCCTTAGGTATTTTTACAGACACAACTGACTGACTGTGGGCCTAGAGTAACAGATGACATATCCTGAAGCTATTCTTCTGGACAGTCGGATACAGAATCAACGGTTGTCAGTTTTACGCCGAAACTGACAAAGCCTCCACCAGCTTTGCACCAGGTACCCGGATTGGGCCGGCCCGACCCCGCAGCTCTCTCAGCCCGGCAATCGCTCACCGCCCGTGTACCTAAGTCAGTCCTGGTCAACAGCCCAGTGGGTCTGCTACTGCTTCTGGCCCATGCACCCGGATTGGGCCAGCTCGACTTCGCAGCCTCCTCTGCCCGACAGTCGCTCGCTGCCCGTGTACCTGAGTCACACACGGCCCATGAAACAGCAGATCTCTTCTCTTCTTCAGTCCTTGTTGACTATCGTTGACAATGACTCATCACTTCTAGAGCCATGAGGCCCACGCTATTCAGCATGGCTCCTCAATCTCCCCCTTGATGAGTGCATTGTCAACATTCCTCAATTCTCAGCTCTTCAGCACCTGTGAACAAATGTGGAAACACGAAAACAAAACACAAAAGAACAAAGAAGAAGAAAAATAAGGTAAAAGTTTAACCTTAATGACCAAAAGCCAAACAAAAGCAAGAAACGGTCATTATGGTTAACCAAAACACAAAAGCTCAAAATGAGTGCGATTTCAGAACAACAAGGATATCAACAGAGTAAGAAAACCCCCTTAAACTCTGATCCCAATTTTCTCCCCCTTGTTGACAAGTGAACTCATCAAGCACTCAAAAGAGACACAGACTCCCCCTGAAATGCAACTCCCCCTCAAATTATGCAGTGAATGCAGTTGGGGTGCAGGTGGAGTGTAGAAAGCATGCTTCTCAGATATGATTGACTACAAATACAGTATCTAACAGGTATAGCAAAAGAGATACTGTCTAAGACACATGGCATGATCAGTGCAAGAGATGATATCTAAAGAAAGTCATTTAGCACGCATTTGTCAATTTTTGCAAATAAAAACATCACCACATTTTCTGGTAAACAAGCAAAGTAAAGCAGGAGATGCAGAAGCTAACTGATATCTACCAAGATAAGCATTTGTTCAAAACAAAGTGCTTCAGCAAACTTGTTATCCTTTTTAAAGTGCAGGCTTTTTCAATTTCCTTTGTCATTTGTGCCAAGGGTTATTTGCATGTCAAACCTTATGCTAACCGACCAAGTCAAGCCTAGGCCAGAACTGAGCCATCAGAAGCTTAAGACATTGGTCTCGGCATACATTACACTGTCCTAGTTCATACCAAAGTGCGATGGTAAGCAATCCAGAACAATATAATGCGACAAAGCAAACCCACTTGGATCTTTTCAACTTAAGCATAAAAAGGTATGGAATTTTTCATTCATTTTTGATTTTTATCATTTTTATAGCACATTTTCCATGTTAAAGCATAAAGATGTCCAAGTTGCATATCTGCATCTATGTGATGAACTAGCTACAAGGCATGTAACAAATAGCAAAAGCATTCAGCCTACACATGCTAGTTACCAGAAGCAATGGTGATCATTTTTCAAGTTGAAAGCATAAAAGCCATGCATATGACAGATATCAAACATGTCAAGCGAACTGAATCAAAGCATGATCATTGACAAGTAATCAAAAGCATGTACCAGCTAGAATAAGTAAAGCAGTTCAATCATATAACAGAAGCAGACTCAGAAGTGTGATATGTGAATATGTATGATATGAACACACACAAAAAGACTCAAGAAAAGAGTAAAAAGGAAAGAAAACTGACGCAAAATATCCTAGAAAGGATACACAACACCCAAATCCCCTCGTAAACGCTCAAATGTAGACTGATCTAGGGGTTTGGTAAAAATGTCAGCCAACTGATGATGGGTATCAACATGAATAAGGTCAATGACACCTTTCTCATATTGATCCCGCAAGAAGTGAAAGCGCACATCAATATGTTTGGTTTTTGAATGGAGACATGGGTTTTTCCCTACACTAATAGCACTCGTGCTGTCGCAAAACAATGGAACCCTGGTAGGAAAGAGCAACCCAAAGTCTCGTAGAGTAGAAATCATCCAAACCATCTGTGAGCAGCAGCTGGCAGCAGCTACGTACTCGGCCTCTGTGGTCGAAAGAGCAACTCCAGATTGCTTTCGAGAAGACCAAGATACAAGGGAAGAACCAAGAAACTGGCAAGTACCGGAAGTCGACTTGCGATCCAACCGGCACCCACCAAAGTCGGCGTCCGAAAAGCCAGATAAATCAAGTGATGATGATGCTGAATAATAAAGACCAAGATCAGGCACATAGGTGAGATACCTGAAAATGCGCTTGACAGCCTGCCGGTGAGACGCGCGTGGTGAAGACTGAAAGCGCGCGCAAAGTCCCACGGTGAACTGTATGTCCGGTCTTGTTGCCGTTAAGTACAGCAGCGAACCGATCATCCCTCGAAACTCTCTCTCATTGACCTTGACACCGCTCTCGTCCTTGTCCAGACCCCCAGACGTGCCCATCGGGGTCATCTGCGGCTTCAATTCACCACCAAAGTCAAATTTCTTAAGCATATCACGAGTGTACTTACCTTGGTGGATGAAGGTGCCGTCCTTGGTCTGTTTGATCTGGAGCCCTAAGAAATACTTGAGCTCACCCATGAGGCTCATCTCAAACTCACTGTGCATCTGCTCAAAACACTTGGACACAAGAGAATCAGTAGTACCGCCAAAGATAATATCGTCCACGTAAATCTGAGCAACTAAAAAATCTGAAGCATCTCTGAGCAAGAAAAGAGTTTTGTCCACAGAACCCATCACAAAGCCCTTCCCCAACAAAAATTGCTTTAACCGGTCATACCAAGCCCTGGGGGCTTGCTTCAACCCGTATAAAGCTTTGTGCAACTTAAAAACATGTCGAGGAAACTTAGGGTTCTCAAAACCAGGGGGTTGCCTAACATAAACCTCCTCCTCTATGAACCCGTTCAGAAAAGCACTCTTAACGTCCATTTGAAAAAACTTAAAACCCTTCGAAACGGCAAAAGCTAGAAGGATACGAATGGACTCAAGACGGGCAACAGGAGCGAAGGTTTCTTCGAAGTCAATACCTTCCTTCTGGCAATAACCCTGGGCAACTAGTCGAGCCTTGTTGCGCACCACAACCCCATCTTCACCTTGTTTGTTCTTGAATACCCACTTGGTGCCTATGGGGTTGCATCCTGGTGGGGGCTCAACTAGTGTCCAAACCCGATTGCGGACAAAATTCTCAAGCTCTTCTTGCATGGCATTAATCCAATTAGAATCAGAAAGAGCATGAGAAATGTCTCTGGGCTCAAAAGATGCAACAAATGCAGATTCAGCAAACACAGCAAGAGAGGCAGAAGAACGCAAAGTTCTCTCAGACAAATCACCAATGATGAGCTCTGAGGGGTGGTCACGCTGAACTGCTCGGGTTCCCTGGTGATCTGAAGTCACCTCACCGGAGTCAGCAGCTGGCACCTCTGGACTCGACTGAGGGGGCTCGATCGAAGTGGAAGAAGTGATCAGAGGTCCGCCCTCATCATCAGTCGAAGTCACAGAGGGTGTGGGCTCTGCGGGGGATGCAGAAAGCCCGCCCTCAACAGCAGCTGGAGTATCCTCATCTTCCTCGAAGATGGATTCTCCGAGCTCATCATCACCAGAAAGCTCAAACGAAGGAGTCAACGAAGGCAAAGACTCATCAAATGAAACCTCACACGTCTCGACAAGCAGCTGGGATTCGAGATTCCAAACACGGAAGCCTCGAGAATGCAATGCATAACCAAGAAAAACATCATCCCAGCAACGAGACTCAAATTTGTCCAAATGCCCTCCCTTCTTGAGCACAAAGCACTTGCAGCCAAACGCTCGCAAGTGGCTCACCTTGGGCTGTCTGCCAAAACGCAACTCATATGATGTCTTACCAATGTAAGCTCTAAGAAAAATGCGGTTGGCCAGATAGCAAGCCGTGTTCATGGCTTCAGCCCAAAAACGCCTAGGAGTCCTGTGCTCATCGAGCATCGTCCTGGACATCTCAACTAGCGTGCGGTTCTTTCGTTCCACAACGCCGTTCTGTGGGGGAGTGTAAGGAGAAGAGAACTGATGGTCCAGACCCTGATCACCACAGAAGCTGACGAACTGAGAGTTCTTGAACTCAGAGCCGTTGTCGGAGCGAATTGCTCGCATCCGGCCATTGTTCTCATTCTTCAGCTTCAAAATCAGGTCATGGACAAATTGAAAAGTTTCATCCTTAGACTCCAAAAAGAAAACCCACGAGAAACGAGAAAAGTCGTCAACAATCACAAGTGCATACCACTTCCCACCGACTGAGCGTACCCGAGCTGGACCTACAGTGTCCAAATGTAAAAGCTCGCCTGGATACGAAGTCATCACCTGAGTCACAGGTGAGTGAGAAGCGGCAACCATTTTCCCATGACGACAGGGATGACAAACTAGATCCTTCTCCATTTTAAGCTTGGGCAATCCTCGGATGAGGTCCATAGAGCTTAACCTGACTAGCAGATCAAAACTCAAATGACCTAACCTCCTATGCCACTTCCAGAGCTCAGAAGAAGATCCAGCAATCAAACAACGAGAAGGGCCAAAAGAACTAGAGAAGTCAATTCGAAAAACTTTACCGAAGGGTAAAATCTGACAAACCAAAGACCCTCTAGAATCAACCACAGAAGAATTGCCCTTCTTAAAACGCACTTCCAAACCATCCTCAAGAAGTTGCGAAACAGAGATTAAATTAAAGTTCAGATTTTTAACCAAAGCAACATTCTTTAAAGAGAAATAGTCTGAAATGCTGATTGAGCCTATGCCACTTACTTTCCCTTGACCGCTGTTCCCGAATGTGATGTACTATTTGGAGCTCGGGGGAGTGAGACTGGAGAACCATCTGCGATGTCCCGTCATGTGGCGAGAGTATCCTGAGTCCATGATCCAAACATCCTCCAGTCCCCGGTCCTGCACAATCAATGTCTATAAGTGGGAGCAAATGGTCCGGCACCAGGTTTAGCAAAAGAGCTAAACCAGTGTCGAGCCATCTGCTCAAAAGATGGAAAGCGAAAACCATCATAAGAATTTGGACCAAAACGCGGCTCAAAGCGCGGTCCTCGGTTTTGCCTAACCCTACGGTCACGAGGTCCAGAACCGTACTCAACTCGGTCTGGAACTCTACCGGAACGAACACCACCAACTGGAGCACGGGCACGAAAACCGTCTCCTCTACCACCACCTACACGACGCGGCCTGGCCTCCAGCCTCTCCCCGCGTCGAGGAACACGCAGTCTACCACCCTGCTGGTAGAACTGCACCTGATCACTACGAGCCCTCTCTGCTCTCTCAACCCGCTTCCTCCTGAAGCAAAACTCCGCAAGATGCCCGTCTCTCTGACAGAACTCACAATGATAGGTAGGCTTCTTGGGATGTGGTTGAGGCTTGGGATTCTTGGGCTTTGTAGCGTTTGGTGTGGTCTTCTTGGGCTGAGAGGGTCCAGGAAGAGAGTCAAGCGTAGTGTGGAGGTGTTTGGGCTTAGGAACCCAGATAGGCGTCTTGGGTGGAGCTTTGGGTGGTTCATGGATCACTCCATCCTTGGGCTGACAAGCCTGGGAGGTCTCAGTGGAGTGAGTCTTGGGATACCTCTGCTCTGGAGTCATTTTACTCCACTCCACTGCCCGGCTGAGGGCACTCTCAAAGTCAGCCTTGGTGTAGGTGTAACCTACTCCAAACCCATCCTTCCTCTTGAACTGCTGGATCATCATGCCAAGCTGTGGCTCTCTGGCACTGATCCAACTCAGGATAGAACGGAGGTAAAAGTTCTCATTCTGAGAATCTGCTAGCTCCTCTCTCAAGGAAGCTAGAACCTCCACCTGAGACAAGCAGGTCTCACACTCACTCTCTTCTTGGACAGACTTCCCGGCTTTTAGCTTAATCAGCTCCATTCTAAGAGACAGGCAGTTCTCACAGACAGTGGGTGGAACTGACAATGTCTCAAGCTCTAGCCTAGTCTGCGCAAGCTCAGCTCTCAACCTCTCTAAATCACCCAAATGTTCATCGCCCTTGGATTTCATCTCAGCTAAGGTAGCTAGATGAGATGGGCAATCAACACAGGGTGTGACGACAGTGGCTTGAGCATTTTTCAGCTCCTGCTGAGCGCTTTCAAGCTCAGTGGCCAAAGCGTCCCTCTCATCAACCCTTTCTGTGTACCTGGACTTCAGAGTCGACAGGTCACGCAGAAGCACCTCACACTTCGGGCACACACTGCTATCACCCAAGCAAGGTGAAGAGGATAGACTTTCTATTCTACCGTTGGCTACGGCAAGCTCACTTTCTAACTCGTCTATCCTTTTCTTAGCCCCCCTAAGCAGTTTCTCCCGATACTTCAACTCCTGACGATTGCTCTCAAGTAAATCAACAATTTCGCGCTCATAAGATGATACCTTGCTATCGTCGTCGTCGGAGTCGTCGGAGGAGCTCTTTTCTTCTCTATCCCCAAGAGCCATGGAGCAAAAGCTCTTGCGGGATCTTCGGCGCTGGTGAGAGCGGCTCTTCGGCTTGTCTCCGAAGGCCATGAAGCAGAGGCCCGCGGGATCATCCTTGTCCTTCCCCTTCTTGATGGCGATCTCCTCATCGCTTGAGCTCGATGAAGAGGAAGAAGACGTGGATCTCTTGGAGTAACTCTTCTCCATCTCGGCGAAGAAGGCCTTGTCGCGCTTCTTGTTCTCTCGCCGGTAGTCCTTCAGGGCCTTTTTGAAGAACCGTGTCTTCGGCTTGCCCTTGAAGGAGGAGGGGCTCTCATGCTTGCCGGAGTCGTGGAAGCTGCTGCCGGTGCCCTTCTTGAAACCACTGCGCTTGGGGCAGTCGTTGATGAAGTGTCCTAGATCACCACATTCAAAGCATCCGGATTTTGTGCCGTGTCTTTTGAACATTCTTTTATCATAGACACGACGCACCCGGTTGTTAAAAAGACACAAATCATCATCTCCCAACAACTCAAGCTGGTCCTCAGTGATAGACATCAAAGAGAACCCAGCACAGCTCACAGCAGAAGAATCAACTGAAGGTGCAGCAAGGGCCAGGGATTTTGATCCAGAGCCAGTGAGATTTGATCTCAACTGGATATCTACCTCAGTGGCCTTTAGCTTGCTAAACAACTCAGAAATGGTCAAGGTATCGTGAGAAGTACTCTCAACGATAGATGATACCTTGATCTCCCAGATCTTTGGGTCCAAGGTATGAAGGACCTTGAGCGCCTGCTCATGATCTGAGACTAATTGAGCACCCTCAGCCTTGTTGTCCCGAAGCTTGTTAATGATCGACTGAAAACGACCAAACAAGGCTTCAACAGATTCACCCGGCTTCTGTGTGAAATTCTCATATTCACGCCGGTAGGTCTGATAGAGCCGAGCCTTGACCTGTGCTGTTCCCTCATGGTGTGCCTTGAGGGTAGCCCAGATCTCTCTCGCAGTGGAGAGATGACTCACTCGCTCAAATTCAGTGGGACCTAAACCAGAAAATAAAATGTTCACAGCCTTACTGTTGCTCAGATGCTGAGCAATGATACCAGCAGTACCTTGCTCAGTAACTGGCAGAATGACAAACGTGGTGTGAACGCAAATGTCCCATATGTCCGAACCCTGGCTCATGAGATAGGCTCGCATGCGAGTCTTCCAATAATTATAGCCATAGGCTTCCAAGGACGGGACCTTGCCAGGAGACGTCATAGTCACTACTGGGGTTTAGAACCGGTTAAGGTATGGAAAAACCCTAACCTTGCTCTGATACCACTTGTAGGACCGAAAGTAGCGACCAGAGGGGGGGTGAATGGGCGCCTTAAAAATTCTTTCGAATCAATGGCCTGTTCCCAATACCCAACGCACCTCAAAAAATACTACGCAGCAGAAAATAAACAGAAGGCCTAAGTCTAAAGGTTTCTAACCTAGAAGCATCTGATGATAAACAGTGTAAAACTAAAGTAGTGCAATCTAGGCAGATGAACAAATTATAACAGGCCTAAACTTCTCAAAGAAATGATCTAAGTATGTATAAAGTGAAATGAGAAGTTACTGTCCAAAGTTGTCTCCTGTTCGGTACTTGGCGAAGCCCCCTTCGCACGTCGAGGTCTGCTTCGGAGGTTGATGACGGAGTCTGTCCGAAGTGCCGAAGGTGTCACTGTCTAGCCTAGTTCGAAGTGGTAAGAAGCGAAGTGCACTTCGGAGTGAAGTAAAAACAGTGTCGGAGCTTGGTTCGAAGTAAGCACTTCGAAGACAAGACCTAGAACACAATTTCAAGTTACGAGCTTCGGAGCGAAGTAAACCAGTGCCGAAGCCTGCTTCGAAGTGTGCACTTCGAAGACAAGACCTCGAACGTACTTCGAACCGAAAGCCTCGGAGCTAAACCTTCGAACACGAATCTTCGAACACAAAGCTTCGAACACACAAACAGACAACCTTCGAACGTAGGAGCGAAGTCTGTCACGTGACAGAGAAACAAGTCCGAAGCCTACACTCTATCTTCGAATAGGGAAAACTTCGGGAGGAGAATCGAAGGCAGACACGTCACAAAGAAATCCAAGCGAAGTCTATCAGAACAGACAAACTTCGAACCCAACTTCGAAGCCTAATGAAGTGTGCACTTCGAACAGATAGATTCGGAGTATGCTAGTTCGAAGTATGCGATGCTGTCCATACAGGAAGAACTTCGAATCTAGCAACTCAGACTCAAAAACCGACGTTCGAAGTCTGAGCGAAGCCTTTAAAGAGGTTCGATCGGAGCCTGCCTCACAGAGTTGAGGGGCTTCACACGGAACCGAGCTTCGCCAGACACACCAGGAAAAGGCAAAAGTGACTGTCAGCTTCGATCAAAAAGCTGGGCAATAGAAGGTGAAAAGCTGCTACAGGACACTGTAGCTGCAGCAAAGCAGTACTACTTGCAACAGCAAGAACTAGTACTCCCACCGTGAAGAACACACCCAGCCGAGGAAACTTCTCTTCAAGAATAAATTCAACAGCCCGTAGGTGAGGCAATAACTCCCCAAACCGAACAAAACGCAAGCAATAAATTCACCAGAGTTCAAAAATTAAATGCATCCAAAAGATTTGAGCCAAAAGAATGCAAGAACAGGGAGAGGAAAGCCCTGGCGGCGCACACAGGAGAGAGAAGACAGTGACCCAAAAAAAGGTGGATTTGATTTCAGCACAAAGGGTAGTCCAAACCCTAGGGATTGGGGTGCTATTTATAGGCAGCCCAACACTAGGAATATTCTACCAGTCCCTTAGGGTTTTTACAGACTCAAAAATACAGAAAAAGACTCTACTGCCCTTAGGTATTTTTACAGACACAACTGACTGACTGTGGGCCTAGAGTAACAGATGACATATCCTGAAGCTATTCTTCTGGACAGTCGGATACAGAATCAACGGTTGTCAGTTTTACGCCGAAACTGACAAAGCCTCCACCAGCTTTGCACCAGGTACCCGGATTGGGCCGGCCCGACCCCGCAGCTCTCTCAGCCCGGCAATCGCTCACCGCCCGTGTACCTGAGTCAGTCCTGGTCAACAGCCCAGTGGGTCTGCTACTGCTTCTGGCCCATGCACCCGGATTGGGCCAGCTCGACTTCGCAGCCTCCTCTGCCCGACAGTCGCTCGCTGCCCGTGTACCTGAGTCACACGCGGCCCATGAAACAGCAGATCTCTTCTCTTCTTCAGTCCTTGTTGACTATCGTTGACAATGACTCATCACTTCTAGAGCCATGAGGCCCACGCTATTCAGCATGGCTCCTCATCCATGAGCACATCGACCAGCTGGTTGATATGGCCGCGCCCTCGCGGTTCCTCCTGATGTGCGCCTTGTCCACCTCGTACTCTCATAGGGTCCTGCACGATGACGACAGTGAGCTTCCTTGGCGAGGTGATATACTGATATGGCTGTGTCACGTGGAAGAAAACAAGGTGAGAGGAGAGGACGTGTATACTTACGCGCGCTCGAAGACAGCGTGGCCAATCTCGTCGACGAGCATCTTGATCATGTCGTCGGTCATGTTGGTGCCCTCGAGGCCAGCGACGATGCGCGCGGTCGATGGACGCGCCGATCTCCTTTACGGTGATGCGGTCCTTCCGCGACGGCCGGCAAGTATGGCGGCCTCGTTCATGAGGTTGGCGAGGTCGGCGCCGCTGAACCCCGGGATGCGCATGGCGACCACGCTCAGGGAAACATCGGAGTCGAGCCTCTTGTTGTAGGGGTGTGCAGCCTGAGGCCCTGTTCTCGGTTGAGCCAGGAATGGTGGGGTTTGGGCCAAATTTCACAGGGATCATCTTGTCCTAATAAAATTCTCAGTCCATGAAAAATTGTCTGTTCGGTTAAGGCCTAGAGGGATTGTAACCCGTCCCACTTCTCCTTTTTCCTTAGCCCAGTCTGGGATTCCACCCCTAGGAGTGAGGCAGCTACGCGACATAGGCGACGGCGTGGCGGAGCGGGCAGCAGTGGTGCTAGGCACGCGATCCTCATCACTAGCGAGCTCCGGCTCCCCTCTCTCTCTCTCCGGCGGTCCCTAGCCTTCCCTGGCTCCCCTCTCTCCCTCTCCGCCAGTCGGTGAGCACTTCTGGTGAGCTTTGTGCTCCTTCCTCGCCTCCCCTCTCTCACTATCCACTGAACTTTCCAGATAAAATGCTTTCATATCGTGCAAGGCACAAAATCACTAGAGTTTTGGAGGTGTGAGCTGACCTCAAACTAGAATAAGCCTGCACTCACAAGGAACCTGTTAGCTTTGATCAGATCGAAAGTTCAATTACAGGACCCCAGAAGGCCGGAACCTAATATAATGGTCGATAAAAACCTTCAAGCAACACACAAGACTAGTAATAGCTGGTGTATCTGTATGCTATGTATGCTAGGCAAGGTGCTGGAGCTGATTGGGCATGTCCACTGCGATTAGCTGGAGCCTAGAGTTGATGCAATTGGGTTGAGAAGCTCATAAGCACTCGCAACTTGAGGCATTGAGGGATGGTGGGATGCAATGTCCTCCACTGTGAGAAAAATTTAATGTCCTTCAATATAACTTTAGATTGTTAACTACAAGCTTGCTTTGTTCTTGGCAAGTGGATAAGAGATTGAAGATGTTAAAAACTTGTGATTTGTGAAAAAGGAAACTGATCTCTCAATGTAATGATAGTCCTATCCAGAATTTGTCTACGAACAGTGTTATCTGTGGGGGTTTAGACTGTACTTCCATCTACATTAGGTTGGACCAATGCCATCATAGTCGTTACCAGTTGATGTGAAGTGCCATATAAGTGAGATAACTAGAGTAGTTGAGTCGATGTAATCTCACATAATCTACTCTTAGCAGAAATTGATTGGCTTGCTTGGAAGATTACTAGATAGTTTACTTTGTTCATTTAATTTAACTACAACTCTTCATGAGTAGTCTTTTTTTCCTGTGGAGAGTAGATGTTCATCATTATGTTTTGTTGGATGAGTTTTATAGTACAATGTGATCACTGTGTTGGAGACTAGATGTTCAACGCAATGTTTTTTGCATGAGTTTTACAGCACAATGTGATCACTGTATTCAATGCAACCAGTTTTTGGTACTATTTAATTTTTTGGTTTTCTGGTTCATTTTTGGCCCTGTGTGATGGTTACCAGATGCATTTTCAGTAGAGATGGCAACGGGTACGCACCCGCTGGGTATTACCCATCCATACCCGCACCCGCCAGATAAAAATTTACCCGCTACAAAACTCGTACCCGCTCGCGGGTACAAAAACTTACCCACACCCGTACCAGCGCGGGTATTTGTACCCGATGGGTAACCTACACCCGATTTCAGACCCGCCATGAATCATAAATATATCACTAAAAAATGGCATATGCATCTACAAGTAACAACAATTTACACTAACAAATATAGTCTAATAGATCATTGGAGCATATTACTTCCACACTAATATCAAGTCACCACCGGCATATTATGAATGAGCTGAATTTGTAGGGAAATGCACATGGGCCTTCGGGTGTATTTTACCCGTGGGTAAGTGGGTACGGGTACTATGCAGCCGTATCCGCACCCGCTCTGCCCGTTGGGTAAAGGTTTTTGCCCAATAAGACACCCGCAGATGAAGATATTGTTCCACATCCGTCTTTTTTCGGGTAAAACCCATCGGGTACTCGGGTTTCGGCTACCCGTTGCCATCTCTAATTTTCAGGGAACACTGTGTCTGCTTGCTGCTGGGCAACCAACCGAACCAAACAAGGCAATTGCTAAATCATTGTGGGGATTAAACCCCAAAGAGGATTAAGTTTATAGACTCAATCCCTGTGGGGAATTGTTCCTAGGTAAGCAAACATAGCCTGATGAGGATCTCTTCCTGGCCGCGCCGAGAGGTTGACGGAGACCAGCTGTCGGTATGTATGTATGTATGTATGCATGTATGCATGCATGCATGCATGTATGCATGCATGCATGCATGTATGCATGCATGCATGCATGTATGCATGCATGCATGCATGCATGCATGCATGCATGTATGCATGTATGTATGTATGTATGTATGTATAATTATTCATTGTGTTGTTGTTCACGTGAGTCGTGATTTATGATCGTGTGATGAAATTTTTATATGTAATTCAGTAAAAACATTTTTCTAATTAGCTAGATACTTATTAAATTTATATCATATTTCAGTATAAATAAAATAAATAATATGATAATTCTTAAATTAGAAACATTATACTAATAGGGTTTACCTCAAACAAGCAAAAATAAAGAAAAACAATATGTTGCAATCTGAACAACCAAACGAGCTAAGGAAAAGAAAAAATATTCGATGTAATTTTAGAAGAATAATTATCTTCAAATTATTTATAGAATAATATTTTGCTTGATATCTACTAGGATTAGGCAACTAATTTAGTTATTCTAAGTAATATTATGTTTGGTGAAGACTCTAATACACATTGACACGAACATGTATTTCCAAAGAAAGCACTCACAATAATTATCTTCAAATTATTTATAGAATAATATTTTGCTTGATATCTACTAGGATTAGGCAACTAATTTAGTTATCCTAAGTAATATTATGTTTGGTGAAGACTCTAATACACATTGACACGAACATGTATTTCCAAAGAAAGAAAGCACTCACATTGCGGTGCGAAAAAAACAGAGAAAAACCATTAAAATTGTGAGAGAGTTAGGGATCGAATCTAACATATCTCATTTCAAGAATGGCATCTTCTCCACTACGCTACCCATATTTTACAACTGAAAGATGCAAAGCATACGTAATTATTAAAATAACTATGTGCAGGGCACATAGCACCGCCTGCCCTAACTAGGGATGACAATTTTACGTGCGGGTGTGGGTACCCGACCCGATAGGTATGAGTTTGGGTTTAATTTTGTGCCTACTGGTTCGCGGGTTCGGGTAACCGTTTAATTTCGGGTCAGGTTCGAGTTTATATTTAAACCCGTGAGTTTCGCGGGTTTACCCGATTACTTAAAATTATATAGAATTCATCGCATTTCCTATTCATTTCCCGTGATAATGTTATGTTGATTTATGTTAAGTGATTTCATCATTTCAAATTATGTGTTGTTAATGTGATAATCTTCTATTTGTTATGAATTTTTAATTATATTTATGTTGTAATATAATTCATGTACGGTATAAAATTGAACCCGCGGGTTACCCGTCGGGTTTCGGGTACCCAACGGGTTCAGGTTCGGGTTTAGCTTTGAACCCATGGGTTTCGCAGGTTCGAGTTTCCATGGGTTTTGCGGGTTTGCTTCGCGGGCGAGTTTTAATCAAACCCATGGGTTTTAAACCTGTTGTCATCCCTAGACCTACCCCGCACCGGCCCTAGAAGAGGTCGGGCCGGAGTAGCGCGGCGTTGAGGAACTCCGGCCGGTTGGTGTCCACGATGAGCCGATGACGACGACGCCACTAGCTATTGCCGCTGAATCGTCCATCTCGGTCAGTAGCTAGTTCAGCTCCTACTCTAGTACTCCCTCTTTCCCTCTTAGCTAGCCAACGACGTTGATCTCGTCGATGAAGACCATGCACAACCAGTGGTGGAGCTAGAGTAAAATTGAAGGGGGTGCACCGCTTTAAGCGGTACACCAAATTAAATCTGAGGATGTGCACAAAAGGTGAAAAATTAACAATAATAACTAAAATTTTTTTGCAAGGGGTCCTAGGAACCCCACCCCAAACCTTGGCTCCGCCCCTGTGCACAACCCGTTTGTCAGATCAGCAGTGTGTATAGAACTGATCTCAGTTCGGAAGAGAGTGCACGAGTGTGTTACATGAATCAGTGTGCATATGTACGTGTCAAGAGTTGTGGCTGAAGTCTTATGGCCTATGGCAGACCCATGACAGAGTCGCTTGGTCGTCCATCTCAGTGACGGCCACGGTGCTGTTCTCGAAGAAGTCCACCTTCTTGAACATGCCACCATCGAGATGCTCCATAGGAACTGGGATTAGGACATCCGGTTAATTCGATGTCATCTTCCTCCAACGCCGCTAAAAAGCCCAATTTTTAATCACATTGTACTATAGTATTATAAACTAAAATAATATCAGAGTTGATCTGAATTTATTATAATATAAAAAATATATGGATAAATGGCAGAAAAAATGGTTGCCTTGAGGAAAATATTAAAATGTTGGAATATAAACTGGGGAGGTATTTATAAAAAAATTGATAAAAAATGTGAAAGAGTTGGTATGACTTGGAGTGAGAGGAATGAAATAAGAGATCTTAAATTACAATTGAAAGATTTAATGAGGGAGGAACAATTGAAATGGATATAAAGAAATAAAGAAAAAGGTTTATTAGAAGGAAATAATAATACAAAATATTTTTATGCCAAAGCAAATGGCAGAAGAAGAAAAAATGTGATCCCTTATCTGTAAGATGGTAATAAAGTTCTTACTCATTAGAGAGAAATGATTTCTCATGTGACTAACTTTTATAAGTTAAAAGGGAAAAGGATGTCTCTAAAATTATTTAGAGGAGAAATGATTCAACTAAAAGAAGTAAATAAGATTGATCTATTAAAACCTTTTACTGAGGAGAATGTTAAGAAAGCAGTTTTTGGAATGGAGAATAATAAATCACCCGGTCTTGATAGTTTTACAGTTGAATTCTATAAGAATTGTTAGGATATTGTGAAAGAGAATTTATTAGGCATTATGGAAGATTTCCATCAAGGGAAGGCTGATATCAATAGACTTAACTTTGGAGTAGTTACATCCATTTGCCTGCTTAATGTTAGTTTTAAAATTTTAACTAAAGTTTTAATGCACAGATTGGAAAGTGTGATTGATTGTCTGATTGCCAAAACCCAAACTGCTTTTATTAAAAACAAATACATACTTGAGGGGGTTGTTGTGCCGCATGAGATTTTGAATACTTTGCATTATAAGAAGAAGATTGGGATTCTTTTAAAGGTTGATTTTAAAAAAACCTTATGATAAAACTAAGTGGCTCTTTCTGTACCAAATGCTAGAATCTAAGAGTTTTCCTAGTGTGGGGAATATGATCCCGGGGTACTTCCAGAGTGGATTTGTGAAGCCCTAGTGGAAGAGGGGCTACTAGACACAACATTAGAGATAATCAATCAACAGTCAACGTTAATCAGTCTGCTAGTAGTCGGTAGTTCAAGGGTTCCCAAGTTCAGTATTCGAGAGTCATTCCCGACTACACGCAATCGGATGGTCGCCATCAAGACCCATTCCACTCTTTAAATTCCATAATTATATGGTTAATATAGTCATTACTGCATAGAGTCATTAACCATGATATGACTATTATCTTCATAATTGGTCATGAATAAGAGCAATAATTCACCATTTGTAATCCCCGATCCCTCGAGTATAAAGGGACCGAGGGAGCCTATCAAAGGTAGGCACACTGGGGGACACACATATCTCTTAGACACGTCTTTACACACACGTTTTCTCAGATTCTCAAGAGAGAGAGCTCTTTCTCTCAATCATACACACACATGAATAGGGTTATTATCATCTGGTAGCCCGAACTTGTCTAAAAAGCATTGTATGTGTCTCTTTACTAGAGATAATCATTGAATCGTCACACAACGCCCCCATTAGCCTAACCTAAAAACTCACTACGGGCACCCCCGTAGTGTGAAGTTGTTCAAACACAATGACACTTAGTAAATGGAATGATTGAATTATAAGAGTTGTGATTGGGGAAATGTGAGTATTAAGCTAAATGATCAAATTGGGCCTTATTTCAAAACCCATGGGGGTTTGAGATAAGGAGACCCTTTCTCCCCTCTCCTGTTTGATTTGGTAGCTTATGCACTTTCAATTTTGATGTATAGAATTGTAGGTAATGAGCTTATAACTGGTTTTGGGGTGAATTTCTTACGTATGGGATTTCTATATTATAATATGTTGATGACACAATTTTAATTTTGCAAGATAATCTAAATAATGCTAAACATTTGAAATATATCTCATGTTTGTTTGAGCAAATATCTGGTTTGAAAACCAACTTCAATAAGAGTGAAGTTTTCTATATTAGAATGGATGAAGAGAGACAAAAGGAATACTACCACGTTCTCACATATAAAATGGGTATTCTACCTATTAAGCACTTGGGATTACAAATTAATAAAACAAGAATCTTAAATAAAGAGTGGAAGAGTTGTGAAAACAAGATTGAAAAATGGGCTGTTGGCAGGGGAGGTTGTTGGACATCGATGAGAGGCTTTTGTTACTTAACTCTTGCTTGAGTAGTGTTCCTCGTTATATGTTATCTTTCTATTTCCTTCCCAAAGACGTGAGAAAGAGAATGAATTTTTCAGAGCAAGAAGATCAAGGGATAAAAAATACCATTTGGTAAAGTGGCCTGTGATTTGCATGCCAAAATATTGTGGGGGTTTGGGGGTCTTAGACTTACAGATTATGAATGTGGTCTTGATGGGCAAGTAGCTCTGGAAACTTGAAAATGAAGAAGGGATTTGGCAAGAATTTCTACGGAATAAATACATCTCTAAAAAAACTTTAGCTCACAGAAATCATAAGCTTGGTGATTCCTAGTTTTGGAGTGCCTTAACTAAAATTAAAACAATTTATATGTAATTCTATGTGAAGAAGGTTAAGAATGGTAAGAGAACGTCGTTCTAGGAAGAAAATTGGATAGGGAAAAAGAATCTAGTGAACAAATTCCTTTATTATATAATGTTACTTTCTCCAAGAATATTACTGTGGCAGATGCTCTGAAAAATAATTTGACTAACATTAAGTTTAGAAGAGATCTTACTGGGGGAAATAGCATGCTTGGGTGAACCTATAAAAGATTTGTCAAGATGTTATCCTAACTGATGAGGAAGATTTTGTCATTTGGACTTTGACAAAAAAATGAGTTTTTAGTGTGAAATCCTTTTATACTGCTTTGAAACTACAAACTGCTCATAGGTCTTTTAATGATATTTGGAATTTGAAGGTTCCTCTGAAAATTAGAATCTCCATGTGACTAGCTAGCAAGAATAAAATTATGACAAAAACAAATTTGCTAAAGAAAGGTTGGAAGGGGAGTTCTAAACACTTCCCTTTGTGTAGAATGGATGAAACAGTTCAACATTTGTTCTTCAAGTGTAGCATTTCTAGGTTTGTTTGGACAATTGTCAAGATTTGTTTTGGCATAGGCCCCTTTATCAACATGGAGCACTTATGGCAAAATTGATTTATAAAGTTGGGTAAGGATGATAAAAAAATGGTTGGGGTAGGGATTGTTGTAGTTTTCTGGAGTATCTGGAAGAGTAGGAACAATGTTTGTTTTAGGGAAAAAATGGTTAGTGATCCTACTCAATTGGTGAGCTTAATTTGCTTTTAGACATCTTCTTGGTCCATTTTACAAAAATCAGTGGAAAGAGAAAGAAAGTTGTAACTGGGGGTTCGTTTGCTCAAGCAGGTGGTAAATGAGGTCTTTGTAGTGAGGCATGGATGGAGCTTCTCAGGAATCTATCTGTGCGAGTGATCGGTTTCTGACTGTTGTGGTTTTTTTTGTTCTATTGTCCTGCGTTGCTACTTAGATAGAAAGTTATGAGAAAATGCGGGTTGTGTTATGTAATAATTGGTTGTCTCTAAGTCTCTAAACTCTCTCTGTTTAGAAGCACTTGTCTGACACTACGTTGTTTATGTTGATGTATGAACTTCTACATGTTTCTTTAATAGAAATGGGAGAGGGTTTTCCCTTTTTTTAGCTTAAAAAATATTAAATCTGATTATTACAATAGAGAGTAGTCAAGTCGAGCTTCGCTTGCAGTAATTGTTGACATGTGGGTCCATCACCTAACTGAACAGGCAACAGCCTAGGCTTTGATCGCCTTCTATTCATTGAGTCCTAATGCTATTCTTGAAAAAAAAATCAAGAATAGTTCCTACGCAAAATTAGGGGGCGTTTGATTTCATGGATTGGAGTTTAGTCTATATTACATTGAATATTTGAATATCAATTTGAAGGATTAAACATGAAATAATTATAAAAATAATTATATAATCGTATGATTATTTGTAATATGAATTTATTAAATCTAATTAATCCATTATTAGCAAATATTTACTGTAACATCACATTGTCAAATTATGACGTAATTAGGCTGATTAGATTCGTCTCGTGAATAATCTACCAATAAATAACATATATTTAATACTCTAAAATAACATCTAAAAATCAACCGAGACTAGACTAACTTTTTGACCAAATAACCGGAGGGGTATCAAGGGCTTGCGTTTTAGTCCCGAGTTTAGCCGTGCCGTTCTAAACTTCTCTAGCGGCCCATCCCGGCCCGGTACGTTTGGACCAACCGTCCGGGCCTCCATAGGTTTATGAGTAATTAGCACCAGTGCTTGCTAGGCCTGGAAATCAAGGAGCAACAGCAGGATAATCAAAGGCCGAATCACGTTCTTCTTCGCTATAGCCCTTGAATTGTCCCGGCTGCCGTTAAAGGAGAAAAAAAACAGATGACCTGCACAAGTCTTACGTTTATGTTAATTTCTGTAAAAAAATGATGTCATTTCAAAATCGTTCCGTTTCACCTAATTTCAAGGCAAATACACGAAAAATAGAATAAAGTCATTCGCTTCCACTTAACTTCTGAACCAAACACGAATAACCGCCTAGCGGAGGCTAAGAGCATCTCGAAGAGATTACCTATATGACTACTTAAATTTAAATTTAGGTATTTTTATGAAAAATAAAGCTCCAAAAATTCCTCTAAATGAGTTTCTTTCCTAATCCATTCCCTAAATCATCATTCATCTCTCTCAAATATAGGATTAGTTTAGCAAATCTCTATTTTCATTTGTACATATATTTTTCTTGCATATGCATTATTTTTTCCCTTATGTGTTGTTATAAGTTGGATGATACACATATTTGAGTGCATTATAGTTTTTCACAAAATTATTACGTATTATAGACCATATTTATAGGATTTAAAAAAAAATAGGAATTGAGATTATAGAGAAAGTGTTATAGATTAATTAATTTTTAGGAAGAGATAGAGTTTAGAATGATCCCTATATGTGATTTAGGGACTAAAATTTAGAAAGCCGGAGATGTTCTAATGACACGGGAATAGTTGTGCCAACCTAAGCGTTTCTAAGAGAAGATCTAAATAACATCTTTCACTGAATTTTTTGTATTACAACTAAAAATCATTTTAACAGATATTTTAAATAATTCTTAAAAATAAATCATTTTGCTCACTAATTTTAGGAAACATATTCATATATTCAAATTTAAATACTTTACGGTTGTCCGAGTTAGAGAGAAACATATTTAAAGTGATTTATATTAAAAATCTCAAAAAATTCATTTTTAAGCTACTCTTAGAAATTCTAGAAAACAACATCGGACACGCTTGAGATGGATGGTGGCATCCTGGATCGGATCTGGTTCTTTCTCTCCTCTGGGCTGCAGCCTGCCGTTGCGATCCATCCTACCAGTTTAAAAATCAGATTTGACCACGAATACCAGAGACTATGTTCCCATGTTTTACATGATTAAATACTCCAGAATAATAGCGCCGTTTCAAACTGGTTATGTGAATCAGACGCAAACAGAAGAATCCAAATTTGACAAGTAACAAATGTTTGCGAGTGCTCGACTGACCGGAACTTCCGTTTCTAAATGCGAAAAGTATACGATCTCCTTGTTGTTCCGAAGAAAAAATGGGGAAAAAGATTGTGCACATCTACCGTACATTCTACTAGTAGTATTATATTATACTAACAGTATAGTCACTATTAGCCATTGATTTTGGAGGGTAAGTTAGTACTTTAATTGATCATATATTAGGTATAATCGTCTTTAGAGAATTTGTACATACATGTCTCTTTCTCTGGCCCGTTGCTACATACCTCCGCACTGCTCATTTTTTATATGATTTTACCGTTTCTAAATTCTAGAACTACTAATTAAAGAAAATAGTAGAAAAACATTTCTAATCTCTAGATGAAAGGTGAGATGAGGAAAAACTGTTGTAAACTATGAACTGTAGAAAAGCTGAGAAGTTGTTTGGTTAAAATAGTTACAAATTTATATTTTGGTAGTTCATGATGTTTAGTTATATTATTAATGTGTAAATTTACATGTAAATCATTCTAATCATGAAATTTTGTAATGTCTATATTAAAATTATATATTTTTAAATTACACTAAAATGATATATTTTACTAAAATTTTACTTTTTCATATTTTACATGAACTGATATGTTTTAATATTATAGTAGGTAATATTCATTCAAAGTTGAAATGAGAGTTTGTGAAATCGAGGTTATATCAGCTTTCAAATTTGTACTACGAGAATCAAAACTGGATAACCAAAAGAATTGTTTGGTTAAGATTTCAGTTTCTGAGCCAGGAAGCTAGTTCATAACTCTAAACCAAATAGACCCGAAGGGTTGAGATTCATTCCATGTACTCCTACTGCTAGTAGAATGTACCATAGAATTTCTCAAAAAAAATTGGGTTGTTGAGAAATCAAGCAGATCATGACTCCGGCATGCATCTAGCTATCATCCATGATCAGTGTATTTATTGCTCATCAAACAGCTATCTAAATTTTAAACTGAAACAGTAACCTTTCACTAAAGAGAAGTTTTACCATTAGAACCACAAATTAGATCTAGTTATTGATTTGACAGGGGTATGATTGGAAAAAATCATATCCCAGCATCGTTGACGTCCCACCGCTGCGCCACGCCTTGCAAACCCACCACCTAGGGCGCCGTCGCAGCCATGCCGGTCACCGCCCTAGACTGAATACCGCCCCAGGCCGTGCGTTCCAGCCGGTATCCAATTTCTCCACTTTTTTTGACGCAAAAATACCAGATTGTCTTTTCGCCTTTCACTAGAACTAGAGGTATTATATTTTGAGGAGGCAGGTACTAGCAGATACGGTCTAATCTGAGCCGTTAAATGAGAGTGATCAACGACTCAAATTTATTACCTCAGCACGCACCCTCCAAGATGGCAAAATTTCTCTTCACTAAATCTGAAGCCAACAGTGTGCTAAACTGCTGATTCGTTGTCCGTGACCCTAATTAAATCGGAGGACAATTCTCAAGTGCTCCATTAGTAACAAACATCCTTTTGCTGGCAATTTTCTAAGAGGAAAGCACAGTTGACTCTGATGATGGCCTGATCCATGGCTTTGCAGGTTCATCACTATACTAGCAGTAAACAAAGCCCACTAGCTTCTTCTAAAAAAACATTACTTAATAATGCAGCTGGCATTGTTTAGGTTACACTTGTCATGCAGGTGCCAAATTTTCAAAACTGTTGGGCTGATAAAGGTACACTAGTTTCCAAACATGGTGTCAGCATCCAAGCAATTTGTCAATTTTCATGAAAAGAACGTTTTCAAACTTGTCCTGTTACATGGAGAAACAGCTAATTGTCCATCCACAAATAATGCAATTTTATCTCATATTACTTGCAGAAAGAGCTGACTGTCCATTCAGATAGATTTCTATATTTCATTCTAATGACATGTTTGTTTCAACGGAAGATTTTTAGTAGCTAACTGGTTCGAGTATCTAGCCGACTAATTTAAATAATTAACTAGTCTAAGTATCTAACTGGTGAGAATATAAAAACTAGTGTTTCCTACCTTCTAGATTCTAGTTTATTTTCTAAATTCTACGGCTGCTAATTCTCTTAGATCCAAAATATAAATCATTTTTTTGGCTTCAGATTATAAAAGTAATTGCATCTGCTAGAAATCAAAACAAATAGACCTAAGATGAGCAAAAATTTTGGTACATGTGTGTGAGAGAGAAGGGAGGTATAAGAATATATTGGATGAGCTATAAACATCATATTAGTTGGTGGCTGTTGTTAAAGGTGTGGAGATCAGGGCCCAGAGCTTGATCTCTTTCTTGAGAACTTGATATCTCTTTCTTGAAGGCAAACTCCAACTGGTGTTGATATCTTGAAGATGTCAACGTATGATGCAAGTTCCCACGGCTGGTTTGGTATGTTTGGTAGACATGCAGCCAACCAATTAAACGCTACATTTTAATTTTTTGCAACCAAATTTGAGGCATCCTCTACAAGTTTATCTCTTACTCTTATCAAACCAAATCCACATTTTCAAACTCTCCTTTACCAAAATTTGGTGATACGGAAATTTAACTATTATTCGGACTCTGCCAAAATTTAGAGGTGTCTAGCCTACAACGGTTTAAGAAACCAGAAATTTCACGGTCTTAAAGAAAGGTATTATAATTTTTAGTATTAATTTTAATTTGGTACTTGTAAATGTGTAAGATAATAAAAGTACCATAATTAATACTAAAATGGTGGTATACATCCACAATTGTTGTAGTCCAAAGAAACTCCAAAATTCATATGGAATCAATATAATGTGAGGCTTAATTAGGTGACGTTTGGTTCGAGGGAAGAGGTGGGATGAGACAGGATGGTATCGTTTTTTACAGTGTTTAGTTTGGAGTCAGACGGAGTTGTCCCACCAAGAAATATTCATCTAATATTCGGGACAAACTTGTCCCCAAAAATAGAGGGACGAACTTGTCCTACCTCATGCTCGAAGGCTTCGAGACTGGGCTAGAGGTTTCACGGTGGACCTTAGGTTTCGATACAAAGGTTTTAAGGATGGGCCGAAGATTTTGAAACGGGACGAAGGTGTTTCAGTGTAGGATGAAGGTTCTGGGGCAGAGTCTCATTTCTCTCAACTCACCAACTAAACATAAAACTAGAACATCTCATTTCTCGTAACCAAACACGAGATGGGACGATCTCATCCAAAAAACTGGGACAAAACCATCTCATCCCACTTTGTCTCTGAACCAAACGATACCTTATAGTTTGATGACTGTAGATTTAGCTTGTATCATAAATTCATCGTGTAATAACAGTTAATTTTCAAATGGTTAATGCCACTGTCAAAGCTTGAAACCATCGTCCCGTGCGATTGACACATCCACAGCTGCTAGATAGACCGAGGACGTGTTTGTTTTATGGACGTGTTAAATTGGATATTTGTTATTAATTTGAAGAATTAAAGTGAACTAATTATAAAATAATTACAAGATTATAGGATTATTCGTAAGATAAATTTATTAAGCTTAATTAATCTATAATTAGCAAATATTTACTGTAACGTCGTATTGTCAAATCATAACATAATTAGGCTAATTAGATTCATCTCACGATACTCTACATTTAATATTCTAAAATAATAACTAAATATTTTATGTGACTTAAACCGAAGGACTGACCAAATGTGGCCTAGAACTTTTCTCGAAGGAATTAAAGTCAAGGCAGCTAAAGTGAAAGAAAGCACGTCGCTTTGCTTTGTCACGTCGGGAACTTCGCTCGTTCCCCTTGACCTTGCCCATGACCGGTTCAACACGAAAGGTTAACAAAACCAAAACCTGATTTACTGACTCAGTATTTTTCGTTTTCGAGCTAACCGGTGACGGTTGACCGGCCGTTAGTGATAATCAATATTTTTTTCTTAAATCGGATCGATAACCAGTATAGTTTTTGTTGAGTTGGATCGATAACATTCGAAATTAGATCGATTAACACGGACTTGAAAACTACTGTTTCGATAAAATAGTTTTGAGAAGGATCGTTCCACGTATAGACAAGACGACAAGTCTCACAGACAAAACGCCTTCTCCCTCCCGGAACTCCAAGTAGCTATCCAAAAGGAACATGTCGCATGCATGGCTGTCACCTATTGACTCCCTCCTTAAAAAAAATGCAATGGAAACTTGCACGCATCGCATAAAAAATTCTTTAAAAAAACTCTTAGTTAGGAGAAACGATGTCACACATAATATAGGACAAATTATTTTCTCTCCTCGATCTGTTCAATAATCAAAATGATAAGTATACGTTTCAACGGACTTGATATGTATGCACACCTAATATTTTAGGAGACTTGTTATTCTTCTCTCCATATTTGCTACATCTAGTAAGTCAATCAAACTTATTATTTCATTAAATGTTGAGCTTGTTTAATTATTTTCATTTTTTTGTATGTATATAAATTAATAAAATATAATTACATTTAAATAGAAAATCATATTTAATAAATAAATTGGAGTGAATAGCAAAATAGAAAATCAATTTAAATAGAAATATTTACTATTGCTATAAATAGCAAGTGAAAAATAAAAGTACCACTTTGTGTAAACAGTAAACGGCCTTCTTTAACACTGATGCCAATCTTTACTTGGTCACTAGCACAACTGCTATACAACATGACGAGTTGCCATTTCAGCTGCTTCAATCTAAATCTACTACTTAATCCCTCCCAATATTGCTAATTGATTATTTAACCTTTTAACCTAATAAATCAATTGTCTAACCTTTTAATCTTTTAAAGATATTTACTTAATCTCTAATGATTTTGTAAACTAATTTTGTACTGCTCACATGCAATTCAACAATCTACTTATTTTCGGCTTATCGTGAGAAATCCAAAAGATGTGACTATGTGACCAACATAATAATTTTGTCTAACGTGACATATTAGCAGAATAAAAATACTTTACAAAACTATTTTAGGGGTTAAGAAAACATTATTTAAAAAGTTAGGAGATTAAATAACTGATTTATGAGATCAACGAGTCAAGTAATCAATTAGAAATATACAAGATGTTATCTAGACTTAGGTGGTGTTTGCTTCTCTAGATTAAAGTTTAGTCCGTGTCACATCAAATGTTTGAACATCAATTTGAAGAATTAAATTTGAACTATTTATAAAAATAATTGTAGAATTATTCACAAGACAAATTTTTTAAGCCTAATTAATACATGATTAGCAAATATTTACTATAGCATCACATTGTCAAATCATGGCATAATTAGGCTCATTAGACAAAAATCACGAATAATCCACCGATTATGAATGAGTTTTATAAATTGTCTATATTTAAT
Organism: Zizania palustris; assembly: GCA_019279435.1. Taxonomy (NCBI): domain Eukaryota; kingdom Viridiplantae; phylum Streptophyta; class Magnoliopsida; order Poales; family Poaceae; genus Zizania; species Zizania palustris. The sequence goes on from JAAALK010000283.1 coordinate 64,881,895, forward strand.
ACTTCAAAATAATATCTAAACATTCGATATGACGAGACTAAATTTTGAACTAGGGAAACCAAACATCGCCTTATTCCATTAGAGAAATTGTGTCTAAGATATGTAGGTCAAACCGCTACTTCATCTTGTCAGGAATTATAGGTCCCACTATTTAGATATCTTCTTTTGCGCCATAAATAACTTTATAACTCTGTATAATTTTATATATAGTTTTAGGCGTATAATCTTCACGTACAAATGTATTTTAAGAAAAAATGCTCTACATTATTTTCTCTGTTCTCTAAGGACAACAATAATGTATATACGTTAAGTAGTATTTACGTGTGAGTCCAAGAGAAATGATCTATAACAATTACACATTTCACAATGTATCAAGTAATAAAAAATCTAAGTGGGTCCCACCATATTATGAACACCCACATTATTGGGGAAAAGAGAAATAACGAGAAATGAATAATATTATTTTTTATTCATGATATCTTAACCATATGGATAGCTAAAATTATGAATGAATATATAAATCACTTACATAATATATATATAGACTAGTTATAACATTAATGTCCTTAGAGCAACTCAATTGTACTTGTTATTTTTAACTTGCTATTCATAGAAATAACAAATCTCTCTATTAAAATTGACTTGCTATTTTGCTATTTACTCTAATTTACTTGTTAAATGCGACTTCCTATCAATTTATATGCATACAAAGAAAATAAAAAATTAAACAAGCTCAACACTTAATGGAATAGTAAATTTAGTTGATTTGCTAGATATAGGAAATATAGAGAAAAAAGCAAGAAACCTCCTAAAATAACAAGTATAATAAAAATGTTTTAAACTATATTTATCATTTTAAAGAATAATAAGTACCGTAGCAAATACAGACTCTTACATCCGTCTCGTGGCCACAGGCCGCACTGCCGCAGCTCCTTCGCAGGCAGCCGGGCAAACCGTGGGGGTCGAAGCCTGCGAGCGAGCGGAGCTCAGCTCACGAGTCACGACCTGCGCCCATCAGCATCCAACCACCCCTCACGGTCCCACGCGACGGCGACTCTCTCCGCCACGGCGGAGGGACAAATCAAGGGGAGATCGAATCCCGCGGCGCGCGCCCGAGCGCGGCGGCATTGCGAGCTCGCGCCTGGTCGTGGTCGGTCGGTCGGTCGATCCGTGGCGTGGACTCGAAGCCTCCGTCTCCTCTCCTCCTCCGGCCCAGGCGGCCACTTGCTGGGTGGCTTAGCCTAAGCTTCAAGTTCCTGTGCGCTTTTGCTCCTCGGCCCACGGTTGCTGGTGCTACCTCCTCCCGCTGGTTCCGGGGCCCTGTCCTTCGCTGCCTCTCCCTCCTTCTCGCTCGCTCCAGGCTCCGGGCGCTGCTGGCGAACTCGCTTCGGTTCGAGGTGATGGCGGCTGGCTGGTGACTGGTGAGTGGCGAGGGTATTGCGCTAGCTCGTGGTTCTTTTTTCGGTTCGAATTGCATTGGGGAGGTGGGAAGCGGGACGGCAGCGGTGGCGGTGGCTAGCTCGCTTTTGAAATCGCCTGCCGCCGGAGTGGCCCGCGAGATTTTGTTGCGGTGCGCTTGCTTGCTTCTTCTCTGATCTCGCTTCTGGGTTTCACTCGTCAGATTCGTTCGCGGGTTGGTCGGTGCCTCCGTGCCTCGGTGGGGGTGATCTGCGCCATTGATGATAGATGTGGAGTTGAGTGCATCATGTTTGGTGTCATTTTACCTTTAACAAAAGAGGTTGTCGGTGGGAGCTTGTGGGATGGGGTTGCCGCTAGATTCGCAGTTCGTATTTCGTGAAACTTTCGCGAAAATGGGTAATTATTTTTCCTTCTCATCTATGTCTAGTTGTGCCTCGTGTTTTTCTTCCACTTGGTCCCGAAACTTTCCGTGCTGGATTTGGTTTGGGTCAATTCTGAGCGCATGATGTGTGGATGCAACCGTCTTCTCCACTTGTGAAGAGCTTGTAATTGGAATTCGGTTGCTCCAGGATGCTTGTCTTGTCTCCCGCTTTTTTGCTGCCATTTCGCCCTCAGTTTCATCTATTTCAAGCAATTACTTGTTTCTTGTGCACTTCTCAACTCGGCGTGTTTCTAGGTTGACTTGACAATGATTACTTGGTTTGGTGGGAACTTCAACTTTCGAAATATGGGGTATTAAATTGGACACTCATATGCATATCATAGCAATTCGAGCCTTCGAGGGCATGAAGCAGTTTTGGTGTCTGTAATCTTTATATTACCAAGAGGGGTTTTGTGGTTGGAATAGTCTCTAGCCATCGGTTTTGTTTGTGTCATTTGTGACTGATTATATGATATACACCACACACACACATATGCACGGTTTGTAGTATAGCATCGTGGATGTGTATGAAGTATAAACACCAACATTTATCTTGTATCGAGTAAACGCCTTTGATGCAATCGATGTTTCTTTGCAGTTGTAAATTACCATTAATGGGCATGCACTCTCTTCTTTGACAGGATAAAGACATTCATCTTTGGGTTGCTTCTTCAGGTCGGAGGACAGTAGGACACACCAACCTTCCACAAATTTCACTGATCAGTGATTTGTTAGCATGAAGCTTTTAGCATAATACCTGGAAAATTTGCGTGACCTTTCAAGGTGTTGCTGAGTAATAGACCAGGATGTCAGTTGAGCAGGAATTGATTTGACTTCCTTGCTTGGACGGTTTATTTCTTAATTTGGCATTTCATGGTTATGGATACTTTAGGGTGAGCATATATTGATTGTGAACACATCAGACCAACTTGTTAAAACAGTTTTGGGTGATGAAGAAATGGCATGGTGGTTTTGTCATAGTATCGTTGTTCATCATATTGATGTTAAGATATGTTATATTGGACAGTCCACTTGCAGAAAAATCCCTTCAGTATGTCTTCCAACAAAATAGCACAACCCCGCTACATTGGCTGGATATTCCAAACCCAATTGCTGTTCATAATCCACAGAACATCTCTCAAGTAATATCAACTGAATTGTTAGCCTCAAACCTTTCTATATCAAGAAATCTCTCTGATAGAGAACTGCAGTCATTGCATTCTTGGAGTCATTTAAAAGACCTAGTAAGTCATGCACACATCCTGCCAGATGGAGTAGAGGCAATCAAGGAAGCTGGAGTTGCATGGAGGGAGCTACATGCAGCCCTTGAGTATGACGGTTCGGTTGTTTCTGTCAATGGTAGCACTCAGCAAAAAAGCAAAGAGAAGCAATGCCCATATTCCATTCGAAGAATGAATGCTACAAGGTCAGGTGATAGATTTGCCTTAAAGATTCCTTGTGGACTGATTCAGGGCTCTTCAATAACTATTATCGGTACTCCTGGTGGTCTGCTGGGTAATTTTAAGATAGAGTTAACTGGGGCTACTGTACCAGGTGAACCAGACCCTCCAATTGTGCTTCATTACAATGTCCGTCTTCTTGGTGACAAACTTACAGAAGATCCTGTTATAGTCCAAAATACATGGACTATAGCTGATGATTGGGGTTCTGAAGATCGTTGCCCACCTCTTGATTCAGATGCTAAGGACAATGCAAAAGGTACTCGTATTTCAGTGGACTGTCTTATTATGGGCATAAGATATCCATCAATTGCATTGTATGGTCTTGCTTTGCAATGGAATACATAATCTAGCTAGTTTTTACAATTTTAATTGTTGTACATGGCCATAAATATGCACTCTTGAGATATTGTAGCTGAAAAGGAGTTATGCTGCAAAAGATACTTGTATGATGTTTTTGATACTGCTATACAAGTGGATTTTGCATCATTTTAGCCTTTAAGATTTGTTCAACAAAATGGATTGGGGTGTTGGTATGTAGTTCTTTCCTCTCTTCATCGTGGGCTTGACATAGATACTTTGTTTTCTCTTGGTTTACAGTTGATGACTTAGAAAAATGCAGCAGCATGGTGGGCAAGGATCAAAAGGAAGCCTGGCCCTCTAAGTTAAATTCCAATATTTCAAGTATACGACCTGCCTGGAAAAAGAACACAGAATCTAGAAAATACTTTCCCTTCAGACAAGGATATCTTGCTATAGCAATTCTTCATGTTGGCGGACAAGGGATCCATATGACTGTAGACGGAAAACATGTCACTTCATTTGCATTTCGAGAGGTGTGTCTTGTGTAACAAATCTAGTATGTGTTTGTGTCTTGGAAAATTGGTAGGCAAAATGTTTTTCTGCGTGTGCAAAGATATTTATGCTTCCATGATTCATACGCACCTAAAGATCAACTTCATCAAAATATGTTCCAATTGATATTTTTACTCACTGATGTGTTCTGTTATTAGGATTTGGAGCCTGGGTTTGTTGGTGAAGTAAGGATTGCAGGAGATATTAAGTTGATGTCTGTGATAGCAAGTGGTTTGCCTACAACAGAGGACTTTGAACATGTGACTGACTTGGAAACTTTGAAGGTTCCACCTGTTCCCATGGTCAAACCCCTGGATCTTTTCATTGGGATCTTTTCTACAGCCAACAATTTCAAACGCAGAATGGCAGTTCGCAGAACTTGGATGCAGTATGATGCTGTCCGCTCAGGAAAGGTTGCCGTTCGATTCTTTGTTGGCCTGGTAAGAATGAAACTTTTATACATAATTGCATATTATATAGTGATTCATATGTAATATTAGGTTGCGTTTGGTTCGCTGGATATCCTGTATGGGATAAAGCCATCCCATCTAGTTAGCTGTTTGGTTAGAGGGCTGTTGGCGCAAAAGATTACGCTAACAGGTTTCTGTAGAAAAGAAACTAACAAACGAAGCGTTTGCGAAGCAAACTGTTCTAAGCCTCCGAAAGGATAATAGCTTAGAATAGTTCGAAAGTGTGTATTGATTCACTTGTAATCGGTCCGTATTACAGGGTGAAATGGGGGGTATTTATAGGCCTAAACATTAAGGAAAAGACCTATTTACCCCTCTATTACAACCGACATTAAGGAAACTATTCGGTTTCCTTAATAGGGCTAAAATGGTAAAAGACTAATCTAATAGGATAGAAGATAAGTCTTCCATCTTAGCTGGCAAAAAAGATCCTGAAGGGCTTTGGTTCGAAGACATACTTCGAACCAGTGTCTGTCTTCGGGCTTCGAACCAGGTTCCGAGCATCTTCGAAGAAGGTCTTCGAACAAGCTTCGAAGTAGTTGGCTGTCTTCATGCTGCTTTAGCAATAACCCCGAAGATGAGATATTTTCCCCCAACAGTAGCCCCTCGAATACGCTTCTCCGTTAGACCTGTAACGTTAGGAGAGCAGTATACGGAAAGAAAAGATAACCAATCATAGGGGTTATTGATTTTTGTTTTATCTTCGAAATATACGAAGACATGAACTTCGAATCAGTCATAAGGTAATTACTTTTCGAACTATCTTAGAACTGACTCAGGAAGTTCGAAAGTCTTTTTAGACTTAGAAAATATAGCCGTTAATTTCTGTTTCTAACGGAGTTATACGAAGCGTTATTTTCGGAGGAAAATAACAGGCGGGAATGCGAAAGGGCAGAGCCCAAACGGTAACAAACGGAAAGTTTAGGCTATAAATAAAGAACCTCAAAACTTTACCGATTACCTTTTCACTGCTTCTTCTCAGTCAAAAGCTTTTTAGCCCCTTGAGTTCTTGAGCCCTAGCTTTCGAGTTCTTGAACCCTAATCTCCACTCTCTCAGATCGATCCAGCAGTTGTGATGGCGAAGACCAAAGGCTCTGCACCTCCTTCGACCTTGGCTCGTCAACAAGCGGCTGCGGCGGCGACAGCGGCAACAGTGGCGGCGACGCCTTCGATGCAGGCGACAACTTCCATGGCGGTAAAGGGAAAAAATCCCCAAATCGCCGATGATCAAGGTCTGTGCCCTCCATCGACCAAATATCTGGACCAATCCTTTGAATTAGGACATTCAACCTGCAAAAGAGAGTCCCTGGCAATGGCAGTAGGAGGAAACATAGGTGCGGGTATTATGATTCGAAAACCAGGGAAAGAAGCAATCCCATCACCAAGACCCGGAGAAGTCGTAGTGTTCGAAGCTTTTTTCGAAGCAGGCTTGGGCCTTCCTGCTGTAGATTTCTTGGCTGAAGTCCTTGACTTATTTCATGTAACCCTCCCCCAGCTGTCTCCGAATGCTGTAGCTAGATTAGCTATCTTCGAGTGGGCTCTAAGAGCCGAAGGTTGTGAGGGGAGGGCTGAAATCTTCGCAGCATTGCATAGAGCAACTTGTCAGCCGAAGACCTTCGTAGGCTCCGGAGGTGAAAAAGTAGTTGTTGCCTTCGGAAGCATCAATTTCAGGCTTCGAGATGAATATGCTCTGCGATTCCCTGCTAAAGCCATCAATGCTAGATGGTATACTGATTGGGTGCTGAAATGGTTCTATGCCGAAGTCGGGGCAAGCAATCCTCTGGCTGGACCTCTTAAAGAAATCCAGTTCCGAAAAGAAGCTTTGGTGCGTCCTGACGAAGGCCAATTCGAAGCCCGTCTGAACTTGCTTGAAAAAGTTAGCCGAAGACTCAGTATGCTGGATTTGGCCGAAGAGTTCATTGGTCTTCAAATTCCTCCGTTAATGGCTGACTGGCCTATTATCTTCGAAGATGATTCCGAAGGTGGTCTTCGGAGAATTAACTTGACTTCAAGTCCTACAGGTAACTTCGAAAACAACATGCATTAAACATATTTACTTCGAAGAAAAACTGACTTGAATTATTTATTTTGTAGAATCTTCAGCCCCTGTTACTTCAGAGCAAATTGTAAGGGCTTCGGAGAAGATTTTGGGTGCTCCAACTCCGTCAGAAAAAGAATGGCGAATCAAGTTAGTCGGAAGTTGGGAGCGTTTTAACAGAGTATGGGGAATGCTAGAGTTAACTCCACCCCCTCTGACGGACTGGGTGCCTCAGGAGAAAGGCCCCAAGAAAAGAGTAGCCGAAGCCGGAGCTTCGGGTTCAGCAAAGACTCCGGTGAAGAGGGTGGCTCGGAAGCCGAAGAACCTCGCACCTTTAGATCTTATACCTTCGAGCTCCAGAGCTTCGGTCTCCGATTCCCAAGAAGAAGTGGAAAGGTTACTTGTGCGCCTATTGGAAGAGAATGAAACTCAAAGGGCCGCACAAACCGGAGTACCTGTGAACGTACCGGAGTCCGGAGAAAACGTTGATCAACCAAGGACTTCGGTAGTTCAAGAAGATGTAACTCAGGACGAAGTTCCTGTGGATGAAAGCGGGGTTGAAGTTACTATGGCTTCGATTCCCGAAGAAGCAGCAAGGACTACCCAGGACGATGCTCCTGTAGTCCATGATTCAACGGCTGATTCAGATGAAGAATTAGCTTTCGATCCACCAATCAGTCCGACAACAACTCCTCCACGGACTGCCGAAGGTAGAATTCGAAGAACTTTTGTATTTATTTGAATTTTTATACTATGTATAATACTTTTGATTGTTTTGCAGAACCCACTCCTATGGAAGAAGTCCGCCAGGAGGAAATAATTCCCGAACCATCGACGACTTCGGAGCCAGCCCCAAGAGTTACTCAAAAGGGGCCTGGAAGAGGCAAAAGACAAATAGAGCCCCTGCCTGCTATAAGCTCCGAATCAACTCCGTCTGTTTCAACAGACGAGAGCCAATCTTCTAGGGAGGTTCGAACTCCAGTGGCTCCGAAGTCCGCAGGCCAAAGCTCCGGTCCTTCATTGAACGAAGATGACCAAGAGGCAATAAGCATGCTCCCCTTGCTGGCTCCTTTCTTAGGGCAAACAACTGGTCTTCGGACTTTGCTCGAACCTTTGGATCGAGCTAGTCGTGAGATAGGGGAGACCGAATTAGTGGCCATCCTGCGCAAGGCTGACAGGACGGAGCTTAATGCCATTATTGAACGTACAGCTTATCAGGTATGAAACAACTGCAAATTATTATAGAATTTATCTTCGAATGAATATTTACTTTGATTTTTACTTTGGCAGCAAACTGTCTTGACCCGAGCTGCAAGTCTATGCAATGACGAAGAAATCGCACGGCTTCGGGAAGAAAATAGCACTCTTCGAAGGAATTTTAACATCTCTGAAAGTCGAGTGACTCAAATGGACAATATAATATTAACAGAGCGAAGGGCCAGGCAAAGCTTGGAAGCTGTAAAGAAGGAGCTCGAAGCGGAAAAGATTGTGCTTCGAGCAGAAGTTGACAAACTGCGGGCGGAGCACGCTACTGCAGGGTCTAGGGTCGTCCGGCTTGAAGAGGAAGCTAGCCAATTGTTGACACAGAAAAACACTTTGACCACTGAGATTGCTAGGCTTTCTGGGGTTTTGGACGAAGTTACTTCGGCGAAGGATGCGCTGAACGAAGATAAGTTGAGGTCTGAGAAGGTGGCTGCGGAGATTATGAATCAGTTGTTAGAAGTCCTGGAGTACTTCGGTACTACTGGAATTCTCCCTTCTGATGATAACATCAGCCTTCTGCGCCGGTTGAAAAGGATCCAAGGGGTAGCGAAGCAGATGAAGACAGCGGGCATTAGATACGGAGAACTCTCCGGACATGTGTCTGCTGTTGGTCTACTTCGCTATTACGAGGATTTGGGCCGGTCAATAACTCCGGACGCAGGAAGAGGTCCAATCACCTTCGACGACGACCGACTTCTCAAACCTTCCGAAGGTGTAGCTGCTGCTTGGCGGGCCTTCCAAACTTCGTGGAGAGCCGAAGGTCGATCTGCGATCAAGGCTTGGATTGATGAAGGCCAACGCCAGAAGCATGTTCGAAGCCAAGCTTCGAGCAGCCAACCTCCTTCAAACCCACAGGTTTAGGAATGTTTTAGGATTTTTTGATTATGTAAAGCTGATGCTTGTAAATATTTATCAATGAAAATCTTGTTTGTCATATTTTTAGGCTTTGCCTCTTATGGAAGATATCGAAGTGTTAGAGCTTAACAGCGAACTTCGCTCACTGTGGAACACCTTCGTACTTCTAAAGAGTTATAAACGTCCTCGATTCCTTATCCCTCGAGATGACTCCGGCGTTATTGCGCCCGAAGTAATCAAAGACATATTGTCTTATATTAAAGAGGAAAATAAAGAGAGCGACGCAAACACCTCGTCTTCTGAAGACACTAACTGGTCCGAAGACGAAGGTGAAGCCCAAAATAAAAGATCTGAAGATCTCAGAAGCTGGGAGAGAAGCCCCGAGCGGCTTCGAACTTGGGCCGAGCTTCAACAAGAACAGAAGGATTTTAGAGCTTCGAAGGGGAGGAGGAGAGTTAAACGTAAAGTTCTTAGAACTTCCGATGTTGGAACTAGTCGTTCCACCCCTGGCTCTCGGGACCGAAGAGGTCTCCGATTCCTTCTTGGTATAGATACCAATTTTTCATAATGTAATCTGTAAATACATTTATTTCGATAATGAATGCCGATTTTAAAATTGTCTCCATATTACTAGCCCCTCTTTGGGTATAAGCAACTTCGAACTGTATTCAAAGATGGTTATGCGCAAAGAAAAAACTTCGGAGTACAATTTTTCTTGGGGGTTCGGAGCCCCTCTGTTATTTTTAAAGATCTTTTGAAATCTTATGAAATATCTTCGACTATTTGCAGTCAGAAGAATGGTAACTTGGTACCTTTGTTTGCTTTTACGAAAGAAATCAATTAAGATAACTTCGAGGACATTTTAATGTCTTAAGAATTTTGTCGCTTTGGACTTATATGAACAGACATTCGGAGCTCATGGCTGAAATGCTGTTTTGCTTTAGCCACCTTCGGCTATTTTTGCAGAAGTCTACCAGCCGGAGCTTGGACTTCGTAGAAATTGTAGCCACCTTCGGCTATTTTTGCAGAAGTCTACCAGCCGGAGCTTGGACTTCGTAGAAATTGTAGCCACCTTCGGCTATTTTTGCAGAAGTCTACCAGCCGGAGCTTGGACTTCGCAGAATTTGGCCACTTGGGCTCTTTTTTGCAGAAGTCTACCAGCCGGAGCTTGGACTTCGCAGAATTTGGCCACCTTCGGCTCTTTTTACGGAAGTCTGCAAGCTGCAGCTTGGACTCCGCAGATTTTGGCCACCTTCGGCTCTTTTTACGGAAGTCTACCAGCCGAAGCTTGGACTCCGTAGAATGTGGTATTGGCTCTTTTACGGATGCCTACAAGGTATCAGCTTGGGCTCCGGATGGATTTCAGCCACCACGCCGGAGGCTTCGACTTTATGGGTACGAAGTCCGGAAATACAGCCAGCTTGATGACACTTCCCTCTCGATCGACTTCCGTCCCAGCGCGTCCGCTCGGGAAACTAGGAGTGTCAAGGGGAAGGGCAAACCACTGGTGTATGTTTTATTAATTTAGAGGTGATTACAAGCAGATTACAAGGGGCCCTTATGCGAAGTATCGCTTTAGGTGCTCCGCATGCCAAGTATGTGCTAACTCTTCACCTTCTAAATTAGCTAATTTGAATGAACCAGGGCGCCCCGAGCGGACGATTAGATATGGACCTTCCCATTTATTGCCTAACTTCCCTGGTGCTATAATGCTTCGTAGAACAAGATGACCCGGTCTTAACTCGCTGAGCTTAACCTTCGGGTCATACCAAGTCTTCGTCTGCTGATGATACTTTGATAAATTGGCTACAGCTCGAAGCCTTGTTTCTTCTGACAAATCTAACGAAGCTTGTCTTTCTTCTTCGATGTCTGGTTCGGTGCTGCGAAGTGATCCTCCTTTGAGCTCCGTTGGAGTCATAGCTTCATCTCCGAATAGTAGTCTGAACGGAGTAAAACCTGTGGACCTTGTTTGCGTAGTCCGAATGGACCACAGAATCTTCGGAAGTTCTTCGGTCCACAGTCCCTTTGATAATCCTACTATTCTTCGATTTAGCCCTGATAGAATATTTCCATTGGCTCGCTCAACTGCTCCATTTGACTGAGGATGTCTCACTGCAGCAAAACATAGTTGAATGCCTAGGTCCTCGCAAAACTTCCTGAAGGGTTCTGCATCGAACTGTGTTCCATTATCAACTGTGAGATATCTAGGCACTCCGAACCGGCAAATAATGTTTTTCCAGAAGAATTTCTGTACATTATTCGAAGTGATAGCTGTTAAGGGTTCTGCTTCCACCCATTTAGAGAAATATTCAATAGCTACCACTGCGAACTTCAGATTTCCCTTTGCTAACGGAAAGGGACCAATTAGATCCATACCCCATCTGGCCATAGGCCATACCGGAGCAATGACTTGAAGAGCTGTTGGTGGGCGATGACTCCGTCGACCCATCCATTGGCATCCTTGACAAGTGCGGACCAAGCTCTCCGCATCAGCTGTTATTGTGGGCCAATAAAGCCCCTGGCGAAGTGTTTTTCCTGCCAGAGCTCTAGGGGCTAAATGACTTCCACAAAGGCCTTCGTGAATTTCTCGGAGAATTTCTTGGCCTTCGGCTTGAGATATACATCGGAGTAGAGGGGAACATACTCCGGCCTTGTATAATATACCGTTGATTAACTGATAGTTTCTTGCTCTGAGCTTTAATCTTGACAATTGGGGCTCTTCGGGCAAATTCGTTCCTCCTTGCAAGAGTTCTATGATTGAATCTTTCCAATCTGCACTAGGAATGCAAAGAATCTCTGCAGAAGCAACTTGTGGCACCGAAGGTATATTGAGCTCCTCATAAAAAGCTTCGTCAGGCACATCCACAGCTCCGGCAGCAGCCTTCGCTAAAATGTCCGCTTGCACGTTTTCAGCTCTTGGTATACTCCGAATGGAAATACCCTTGAAATGTGCTTCGATCTTGCGAATTTCTTCCAAGTACTTTGCAAGCTGTGGATGTCGGACTTGAAAACTTTTGTCTACGTGCCCTGCTACTATCTGAGAATCTGTTTTTATAATTATTCTTGTAGCCCCTAGAGCACGTGCTTTCCGGAGTCCCAATAATATTCCTTCGTACTCCGCTATATTATTGGTAGACTTAAAGTTGAGTCTTGCGGAGTACATTGCTCTTTGTCCTGACGGTGACATTAATACTGCCCCAATGCCTGCTCCGGATGCTTGGAAAGCCCCATCGGAGTAAATAATCCAAACTCCGTCATCTGATTTCTCCGGAGTCAACTTCGCAGGTGGAGTCCACTCTGCTACGAAGTCTGCTAGGACTTGAGATTTGATAGCTGTCCTTGCCAGGAAAGATATGCCGAAGGGTGCTAGTTCTACTGCCCATTTTCCAATTCTTCCAGTGGAATCTTTGCTTCGGAGCATATCTCCTAAAGGATACGAAGTTGGTACAATTACATTGTGAGCCAAAAAATAATGTCTTAGCTTCCTCGAAGCCATTATCAGAGCATAAACGAACTTCTCAAGTTCGGAGTATCTTGTCTTCGCTCCTGACAATGCTTCGGATACAAAATAGACAGGATTTTGGACCAACTTCCCATTGATATCAGCTTCTCTGACAAGGACTGCGCTGACTGCTGAGCCTGTGGCTGCAAGATATAGAAGTAGGGTTTCGTCCGCAATAGGCACCGTAAGTGTAGCAAGATTGCTGAGATAATCTTTAATATCTTCGAAGCTTTTCTGACACTCCGGTGTCCATGCAAAATCTTCGGACCCTTTCAAAGCTTTAAAGATTGGCAAGCTCCTCTCCGCAGACCTTGATAAAAACCTGCTAAGTGCGGCTAGACGTCCGGTCAGCTTTTGCACTTGCTTTACATTCTCGGGAGGAGCCATCTTCTGCAGCGCAGTTATTTGAGTAGGGCTAGCTTCAATTCCCCTACTTGAAACTAAGTACCCTAACAACTTTCCAGCCTTAGCTCCGAATATACATTTTTCGGGGTTAAGGCGGATCCCACATGCCCGAAGGCTATTGAATGTTTCTGCTAAGTCTAGGCTATGTTGGTGCTTTAAAGCACTCTTTATTACAATATCATCCATATAGGCCTCCACATTGCGACCTAGTTGATGACCTAGAGCCTTAGCAACTAATCTTGAAAAAGTAGCCCCGGCATTTCTTAGGCCGAAGGGCATTCTTACATAGCAGAAGACTCCCGAAGGAGTTACAAAGCTCGTCTTGATTTCATCTTCGCGCTTTAACCATATTTGATGATAGCCGGAATACGCGTCGAGGAAGCTTAGTAACTCCGAACCTGCAGTGGAGTCAACTAGTTGATCAATTCGGGGCATGGGGTAGGGGTCACGTGGGCACGCTTTATTCAATGATGTGAAATCAATGCACATGCGCCACTTTCCGGAGGATTTCTTCCTGACGAAGACTGGGTTGGCTAACCACTCTGTATGGGCCACTTCTCTGATAATCCCAGCCTTCAACAGTTTCTCAACTTCGTCCTTAGCTAGAGCAGCTCTCTCTGCGGACATCTTCCGGAGCCCTTGTCGAACAGGCCGGGCCTTCGGGTTTACAAGCAAGCTGTGCTCAATAATATCCCGATCGACTCCGGTGATATCTTCGTCAGACCAAGCGAAGACATCCAAATTTTCTTCTACGACCTTTTCCAAGGAAGTTGCAACTTCGGGAGGTAAATCTTTACCAAATTGAAAAGTGTATTCTTTACCATCTTTGACAATGACCTTCGTTGCAATCTCTCCTTCGGGACTTGGTCTTGGAAATGACTTCTTCGAAGCTTCGGAGGAGGCTGAAAAAATTTCTCCATTATCTTGGACACTATTTACTTGCCTCGGATCAAGAGGAGGACCATGACCATATTCTGCTCTCCGAGCTATGGCTTGATCTCCGAAGACTGTCAGAACCCCTGATTGTGTGGGCATCTTCATGCACAAGTAATTGTGATGCGCCACAGCTCCAAACTGATTCAACATGCCTCGGCCAAAGATAACATTATAAGCATACGGGGCATCCACCACATCAAAGATAACTTCTTCAGTTCGGGCTAGTAAACCTTCTCCGAAGGTTACTTCCAGGCCTATCTGGCCAAGTGCATCTAGCGGGGGTCCTGCGAAGCCTTGCAGAGGACGAGCCGCTGGAAGGAGATGCTTCCGGGAAATGCATAATTGATCGAAGGCTTGTACAAATATGATATCTGCCGAGCTACCTCCGTCAATTAGTACCCTTCGGACTTCTGTTCCTGCAATATCAGCAGTAATAACCAATGGATCTGCATGCGGGAACTTGATACCAGCTGCATCCTCCGCAGAGAAAGATATTGGAACATGAGACCACTCCGGCATTGCAGCTGCAGATGACGAAGTTCCAATGTGGCCTACTTCTCGAACGTACTCTCTTCGCTGTCTCTTGGACATGCTTCCGAGGGTACCTCCTCCGGAGATAGGGAGAACTACTCTCTTCCCTCTATCTTGCCCTTCTTCTTGCTTCGGAGGTGGCATAACATTGGCCACCGGAGGATGCCTTGCAGCATCAAGATTTTCTATCCGCGCCACAGCCTGGACCGGCTCCGAGCGCACTGCTGCTGCTGGACTTCGGTCGGTACTACCTCGACCCGAAGTTCTCTCCAAGTATTCTCCCCGAAGGGTAAGAATAGCCTTGCAGGTGTCAGTTGCATGGCTTCGGTTCTCTCCATGAATACAGCAAAAAAGGGTCTGGCCTTTGCCAGCCGTTTTCCCTGGCGGCCTCCAGCCGCTGGACTTGTTCCCCGCAGGCTGTGGAGCTCTTGGTGCAAACTTCTGCGGGGGTGCAATGTTTAAGACCTCAGAACGAGGGTGCTTTTGCCCTCTTCTTCTATCATGTTGCACTTCGGGGACTGGCTCTTGCGGCGGAGCCGAAGTCTTCACTTCTGCTTTAACTTCTGTCAACACTGTCGAAGTAGCAGTAGTCCTCCGAAGCCAACCTTCTTCCGACTTCGAATACTCCTCGAAGTACGACATCAACTGTGATACTGTGGTGATGCTCTTCCGATGCAATTTATCCAGAAGGCCTTTATGACTGACGCCTTCCCGAGCCGCATCAACCACCGAAGATGTGGACAGCCCCCGAATTTGCGACTTCGTATGAGCGAAGCGCTTGAAGTACTGCCTCAATGTTTCTCCGGGGAGCTGTTTCACTTGGAAAAGGCTTCCTGTCGACATGGGGGGCACGAAGGTGCCCTGAAAGTTACTTATGAACTTCCTCTTTAACTGTGACCAAGAAATGATTGATCCTGGCTTTAAAGACCAGAACCATCGCAACGCCACCCCTTGAAGAGCTAACGGGAAGCACTTCGCCATAGTCTCTCTGTCTCCGCCGCTAGCCTCAATCGCTAGGGCATAAGAACGCACAAACTCACTGGGATCTTCGTCTCCAGCATACTTGCAGAGCTTCGAAGTTTTAAACTTCGGATTGAAGCGAATCTTCTGAAGCTCAGGATGCAATGGAGATTCATCGTCGTAAGAGGCGTTCTCCGGGGCTTCGGGATAATCAAGATCGTCGTCTTCGTGTACTTCGGGGATAGCCGGGGTGGCTTGAGGGCGAAGCCTGTTCGTAGCCTCCTGTCGCCACCTCGCTACCTCGGCTTGAAGATTGGCCATTTGAGTGGCCATATCTCGAAGGATATCTTCATCTCCTCCGGAAGGACCTTCCGGGTCTTGAGAACTGGTATGATCAGTTCCAATCGGAATGGAGGGTGGCAGAGTGGCTCCGGGCGGTCGGAGTGTAGAAGGGGTTGGTGGAGAGGTTTCGTATCCTCGAGGGATAGAAGCCCCTTGCGGAGTTGGAGGTGGAGGGATAGTCGAAGACCCTCCGACTTCGACTGTGTCGAAGGGTATCTCTCCGGAGATCCGAGAGGACCTCCAAGTGGGATTGCGAGGTGCGCTCCGCTTAGGAGGCATGATGCAAGAGGTTGGTAGAGAACGAAGTTTTTTGGACTAAGTTCCCCACGGACGGCGCCAACTGTTGGCGCAAAAGATTACGCTAACAGGTTTCTGTAGAAAAGAAACTAACAAACGAAGCGTTTGCGAAGCAAACTGTTCTAAGCCTCCGAAAGGATAATAGCTTAGAATAGTTCGAAAGTGTGTATTGATTCACTTGTAATCGGTCCGTATTACAGGGTGAAATGGGGGGTATTTATAGGCCTAAACATTAAGGAAAAGACCTATTTACCCCTCTATTACAACCGACATTAAGGAAACTATTCGGTTTCCTTAATAGGGCTAAAATGGTAAAAGACTAATCTAATAGGATAGAAGATAAGTCTTCCATCTTAGCTGGCAAAAAAGATCCTGAAGGGCTTTGGTTCGAAGACATACTTCGAACCAGTGTCTGTCTTCGGGCTTCGAACCAGGTTCCGAGCATCTTCGAAGAAGGTCTTCGAACAAGCTTCGAAGTAGTTGGCTGTCTTCATGCTGCTTTAGCAATAACCCCGAAGATGAGATATTTTCCCCCAACAAGGGCGAAGATGGATGGAATGGTCACTGAAAGAAATATTCCTTCAATATACTGGATAGAGGGATTCAGAAAAATTTTCATTTAATATTGGATGAGATTATACGTCATCTTCTCCTGATTGATTATTATATATTTAAATTTTCGTTTATAAATATTCAAATGATTATTACTCTCAAATTATTTATCCAATTTATGATCTAATTACATCATTTATTTGATTATAATTTAATTTATAAAATAAGATCTCATGTGATTATATTTTTGTTAAAAAATATATTTGACAAGTGGGTCGCACTAAATTTAAGTTTATCTCATCTAAGTTATATATATCTAATCAAACAAAAAATTGTCTCATCCCAACCAACCAAACAAACACCTCAAATATATCATCCCATCCCTAAATCCATAGATGGGATCATCCTATCCATCCTCGCCCCCAAACCAAACAGACCCCTAGTGGCTGGTTTCTTTTTTATGGTTTTATGCCTAGAATCTGATCTTGAAAGCATAATATGCATGCAATTATCACCTTTCTTAGTATACTGTTCCCGTGTTTATTGCGCTCTCGGCATGTAAGTGTATGGTTGCTTGTTGATTTCACTCTTTAATTGGGTATTGCTACCTATCACTAGAATGTACTGGTTCATCACTATTGTTGTCTAAAACAATTCTGCAACAGAATGCTGGATTGGTCACTTTCCAGTCATTTTTTTTGGATACCGCTTATGCTAGTTTGAATTATGGCTCTCTACTTTCAAGTTAACACTCATCTATCTTTTTCCTGCCTATGTTAAAAGCATAAAAATGAGGTGGTGAATGAGGAACTCTGGAACGAAGCACGAACATATGGAGACATCCAATTAATGCCTTTTGTTGATTATTATAGCCTGATTCTTTGGAAGACTATAGCCATATGCATCTATGGGGTATGAAGTTTTTTATTTTGTTTTTAATTGCTGTGAAATAATTTTCTTCTGAATTTAGTTTATTTTTTTTCATCGCAGACAAATGTACTGTCAGCCAAGTATGTGATGAAAACAGATGATGATGCTTTCGTCCGTGTTGATGAGGTGCTTTCATCTTTAGATCGAGTAAACATCAGTCATGGGTTGCTGTATGGTCGTGTAAATTCAGATTCTCAGCCTCACCGTGATCCATATAGCAAGTGGTACATAACCCCAGAGGTAACTTGTTTTAAACTCATTATATATTCAGTTATCATGTGCTTGTATGCATTATCATTTCAGAACATGGAGAACTGTTTTTTTTTCAGTTACCTTGAATCATTTGATTCGTCACTAATTGCACATACTCAGCAAGCTTAGTGACAAATCCTTCACTTGATATAGGAATGGCCGGAGGAGAATTATCCTCCATGGGCACATGGTCCAGGATACATTGTATCACAGGATATAGCGAAAGAAGTTTACAGGAAACACAAGAGAGGGGAGTTGAAGGTAATGCCAAATTCCCCTAAAATTTCTTCTCCCTGCTGCATGCCTGCTATGCAACAGTTGCACACAGTTTATTTGGATTCCGATAACCACGGAGTCATTGTAGAAAATACTAGCTTTGTAGAGCTGGTTTCTGTTGCTCTACCCTTGGCATCATAAAATTTAATTCCTACTAAACGGGTATCGTATTACAGATGTTCAAGCTGGAAGATGTTGCAATGGGAATATGGATCAACCAGATGAAGAAGGATGGGTTGGATGTGAAGTACGAAAATGATGGGAGGATTTTGGTTGATGGCTGCGAGGAAGGGTACGTGGTTGCCCACTACCAGGAGCCAAGGGACATGATGTGCCTATGGGACAAATTTCTGAAAACAAAACGAGGAAGATGTTGCAAGGAGTAACAGAAATGCAAACATGTTCTGACGGCTATTATTTGGCCGTTTCCTGCTGACACCGACGACACGCGTGGTAAGGACCTTTCTGATTAATTGCTGGTTGCAGAATCAACAAACAACAAAATTTTGAATACCACCCACTGTCCATTTTGTCTAACCAACATATTTTTGTATCAGATGTAGTATTGTATGTAGGTTTCTTCTGTTTTGGGCACAGGTAGGAGAGTGTTGCTTAGTTGCTTGCAGTGTGGCTTCTTGTAATATACTCAGATTATTAGAATGTAGGATACATCGGCATACATACTACAATTTAGGGCAGGTGCAGAGGTAGTTTCACCATTCTTTTCCTAGGTGTGCATCCTATTTGGTATAAAGCTATTTGACAACTACGCTTGTACACTCCACTCCCTGTAATCCTATCCCCTTCATACCTGAACCATTTTTTGTCAAGCTGTGCTGTGTAAATCTTCCTCCTGTATTCTGAAGATCTTTGATGTAGCAAGTGCATTTTATATCCAATTTTTACACTTTACAAATGCGGATTGCTAAAAATACATGAGAGAGTACAGAAGGTTGCAGTAGTCGTGATAGTAGTATTTTGTTTAGGGTTCATGAGGCCATGCAGCCGATGCCGTAGCGCGTGTTGGGGAAGACGAGGAAGAGGCCGCTGCACATGGCGCCGACCATGAGCGGGAAGCTCTCTATCGCCTCGCCCATCTCCTTCCGGTACAGGCCTGGGAAGAGGCAGCCGGAGAGTCCGAGACCCGGTGGTCGGAGAGTGCCACCGCGACGAAGACGAGCACCGACATGACGGCGTGGACGACGTCGACGAAGCCGAGCCGGAGCCGGTCGTCCGCGGGCACCTCCACCCTGAGCCCTCTCCTGAAGAGGGAGAGCCCCCTCGGCATGACGAAGCCGTAGTACACCTTGACGTCGGCCGCGCGGAAGCCGTCGGTGAAGTGGAAGAGGAACTGAGGAAGCATGGCCGCGCTGGCGGCGGAGCAGGAACAATTGAGTTGAGAGATTGTTAACCGGGACAGGGCCGTGTTACTGAGAGGCGACCGTCTATAGGGGGGCCCAGAAAAATTAGCCCCAATTTGTATATATACATGTATGTAGCCTACAACGCCTAACCCAGTTAGGGGCCAGGAAACTTCGGCCAGGCAGGCCAGCGCCCCAGCCCAAATACCAACGCAGCACGCCAGCTCGTCAACAGTAAAAGCAAGCCAGCCAGCTAGGATCCAACAGGCAAACACAGCCACGCCCTCACGAAAATTCCAAAATCCCCAGATGTGCACAGCCGGACTGCTCACATTCGCCTTAGCCCCTAAATCCCCTATTCATCTCTAACCAACTCTAAACCCTAAATCCTAGACGCTGCAATGGATAAGCAAGGCATTCATCAGCTACTCGGCTCGTTGCCACGGCTAGTCCATTGGAACCCAAACGCTGGTGAGTGGTAACTAGTCCAAATCCCCTCCTAAATCTTAATTTCCTGATTCTTATGAAAAATTCAAAGTATATATAGAGACTACGGTGAACTGCGTTCTTGAATCTTCATCCCTGCCTTTCTATGAATTGCTTATCGAATATTATTTACTATACTTGTGACTGTGACATCAGCTAAAAGAAGTTTTTCAAAGTTGAAACTATTGAAAAATTATTTAAGGTCAACAACGTCACAAGAAAGATTGAATGGTCTAACCACTTCATGCATAGAAAAAGATATGTCAGATTAAATTGATATAAATACTATTATCGATAATTTTGCATCTAGAAATGTAAGAAGAAATCACTTTCGATAACTAATATAGCTATGAGTCGATGATTAGTTTGTTTTCTTTACAAGTGATTGAAAATAGACCAAAATGCCCCTGAATGTTTTTCGCTTAGAGCCCCGGAATACTAGGAGCAGCCTTGAACTGAAGTTGAGAATGAATGAGCATCATCACACACACAAACTCCACAATAGAATTTTGGTTTCAAATATTTTTCTTTTCTTGTCTTTTTTCTCCTTGTGTACATTCGGTAATATAGTTACAGTAAACACATTTCAGTTTTACACCTTCACACAACCATTTCCCGCCATCCTGATGTTCAAGCCAAGTCGTCCGATGACATAGTGTGAGCTGTGACATTCGCCGCCTGAGTTTCGCTTTCTTGCTAGTTGCGTAGCATGGATACGTGTCAAATCCGACGTGCCCGTGTCTAATACATATCCGGTTATTTTCGTACTTTCAAATAAATCAAAAAATTCGGATATGTAATGGATTCTTACTGGATACGCTGGCAGAATACTCAACTGCTTGTTCTTCCAAATTGCAAGCACATATCCATTTGCTCCTGGCTCTCAAAGAAACACGCTACAGACCGCCTCCGCCTCTAATCGTGTAGCCGCCTCCCGTCACGCCGCATGGGGTTGGGACCACCACCTCTCGTCGCATCGCCTAGGAGCTAGATCCGCCACGGCCACATCCAGTCTCATCGCTTGGGGCTCGACCTACTGCCTCTAGTCACGGTACCTCCTATCGCGCCACCTAGGAGCTAGAGTCATCGACGACCACCACATCCCTGCATGATGAGCCAGCTCCTCATGCCGCGCCACCCTGACTCTTCCTCTTGTTAGATCGAAGTAGCTCTTCTCCTTTTATTTTCCCCCTTCCGTGTCTTCTATTCCCTTTATAGTTCTTACTTCTTAGTTTTTAATTGGGCTCTTCCACCGATTGGGGCAAGCAGTTGACATTTGATGCGAGGGGCTAGGGTTATTGTTGCCTTCTCTTCAATTTATTTTTTCCACGTTAATTTATTATATTTGTTGTTATTTTTATAAGTATTGTTGATTTTTGTGTGTTTATGTATATATATATATTATATCGTGTATCGTCGTATCGCGTATCCGTATCCACATAGATGGGTAACATAGCTTGCTAGAGTGCCGTGTCCGGAAAACGCCTTCACAACACAGAGTAATCTTCCCAGGTGGCACAATCAGTCGATAACGATCCCAATGAACCAACACCTGCACCAAGGTAGCATTTCCCTTTTTCACCAAACATCGATCAAGAATTTCTTATGGTACCAACTCTTAAAGATCCAACTCCACATTCGACGGTAATTGTGAAAAAACTGGTGTGGTAGAAGGCATAAAGGGCTTGAGTTGAGAGACATGAAATACATTATGGATTAAGTTATTGGCCGTCAACTGAAGTTTATAAGCCACCAATCTAATCTTCTCCACAATCGAAAAGAGACCAAAGTATTTAAAAGAGAGCTTGGGATATGGTCTATTAGACCCCGTAGTTTGAGCCTACGGTTGAAGTTTCAGGAGAACATAATCCCCAACCTGAAAGGAACGAAACGACCTCTTTATATCAACATATTGTTTCATCCTGAATTGAGCCTTATTCAAATGATATTAAAGCATATCATAGAACAACTTTCTGTCTTGTAATAATTGATCTACTGTTGCAACTGATGGAGTATTAGTAGAAGAAAAATGTAAGTCCGACAAGAAAGATTAAGCAGGATCCAAACCATAAAGAACTTTATATGGAGAACACTGCAAAGCTAAATGAAAACTTGTGTTATACCAAAACTGAGCCAACGGTAACCATCAAATCCATTTGCGAGAAGTTGCGGTAGTACAACGCAAATACATCTCAAGACATTGGTTAACTCTCTCAGTTTGTGATATTTGGCTTGTACGAGATAGAATAGTGCCATTGAAAACCCTCACTTGTAGTGGTGCAATGTTAGTCACTGCTAATTGGAGTTTGTCAATCATTCTTGAGTTGACAAAGCTATGAGAGTGGCCTGAATCCACTAAGAATAACAGTTTTTGATGTCGGACCAGAACTTGAAGTTAAATAGTTCTAAGTAGATGCAAACCACCCAACGCATTGATCGACAAACAGGGTTCATGTTCCACATCTAACATATTTTGTACGACCATAACATCCAACAACTTATCCGACAAAATGACAGTCGAATCTATAACTTTAGTAGCGTTTACTTAAGCAGTTTGTACCAAACACTAATGAGTAGGAGAATACTTGTCACCACATTTAAAACAAAGACCATTAGCTCATCGATACTCTTTTAATTGCTAAGCCTTTCAAACATCACCTGATCCTAGCTTGATCTTGTCCAATACTTTAGAGTCGACCCCTTGTTTTGGTTGCCATTTCCTCTTATACTCAGTCGAATCAATCAAACCCTCTTTAGCGAGAGCTAAATAGTATGCTTGTGTGACTGATCAAGGTACTTGTGAATGAACATGTACCCATAAATCCTCCCTTAATCCCAATGCAAAATGTCCAATGAACCATAAGCCTCCAATTTTTGAATGTTCATACCAGTGAATCCGATACAGAAGAGAATCAAATTGGCACTTGTATTCTTCAACCATACCCTTTTGTTTTAAGACTAACAATTCATTCATTTTGATATGCTCAATATTAGCCTCAAACTCTTGTATTGCTACAATACAAAAATCACCCCAAGAATGTCTACCAAACTCCTACTTCCACACTCTATACCAATGAGCAGTGTTACCCATTAAATTCAAAGAAGTTGTAGACATCTTAAACCC
Source organism: Zizania palustris (assembly GCA_019279435.1). Classification (NCBI taxonomy): domain Eukaryota; kingdom Viridiplantae; phylum Streptophyta; class Magnoliopsida; order Poales; family Poaceae; genus Zizania; species Zizania palustris. The sequence continues at coordinate 64,904,630 of JAAALK010000283.1, forward strand.
ATCTGGAATTTGATAAAGCTCAAAATATGTAACATACTGATCAATCCACACACGAACACTCGTACCATCAAATTTCTTAAGATCCATTTTAGGAGGATGCCATTTATGACCTTGTCCTTCAAAACGACCCCTATCTCTATCTAGAGTATCCAAATGAGATGTGCCTGATGAGTTCAGATCTGCAGGTACATTACCTGGATAGGGACTAGGAATATTTCCTACCATCACTTGCTGCAACACGGTAGCCAACACCTCTTGTTCTTGTTAAACTTGATACAATGAAGTCATAGTCAAATCCACTTTAGTTTGTATATGCTCTATCTTAGCCACCAACTATTGTTGGCTAGCTTCCATGCCCTCCACTTTGGCCATTAGAGCAGTCATCACCTCTAGAACCCTCTCCTCCACCGCCTCCAAATAAGTAATAACCTACCAAACCTACAACGATGGACACTCTAGATCATACATTATTTTTGAATCAATTGAACCCTGATGACATTTACAACAATCACCGAAGTAATCGCTGACCCAACAACCGGAAATTTTACCGGCCGATCAAGAGAGTAAATGCGCACAAACTGACGAGACCTAAATCTGATACCACTGTAACTACTCTTATGTAGCGATCGTTCACCGGAGAACAATTCACTTGTTGGAGACCTCACCGATATTTGCAGCCGATCAAGAGAGATTGTTCACCGAAGTTGAGAACGAACGGGCACCACTAGGGGTGGGCAAAAAAAACCGAGACCGAAAACCGAACCCAAAAAAACCGAGACCGAATTCGAAAAAACTGAAACCGATTTATTTAGTACTGATTTCGGTTTTAGAAACCAAAAAACCAAATTTTTTTCGGGTATTACATGTAAAAAACCGATTTGGCCCAAAAACCGAATAGGCCCAATAAAATCCCATTGCATACTTGCATTTCGACTTTGTAATGTGCAGCGATGCAGGATTAGGTTTCCCCTACCACGTGCCGCCTGCTGACTGGAATCCCCCGAGCGGCGATTCGGCGAAGAGGCGAAGCCCCTGAGTCCCCGAGTCCCTGACTCCGAGCGGTGAGCCAGCAAGCGCCCGAGCGGAGAGCCCCCAAAGCCCCGAAGGCCGACCGCCGATGCCGAAGCCAATGCAGTGCAGCAGTGCCAGTGCCACACGCCCAGACTCCATACGCCCAAAGCCCCGAGCCCCCAAAGGCCAACGCCGAAGCCCCAAATCTGCGTCTACTGGCCTACTACCTGCTGCCTTGCTGTTGGCCTACCGTTGCAATGTTGCTGGACGCTAGTGAGTAGCTAAGCGGCGGCTAGGAATTGCGTATTTGCGTGTACAAACAGTACAATGACTCAATCAATTAGTGCTAGATATAGTCAATTACTCAATTAGTCATATAATTAAATGTGCTACACTTCTTCTAATACATTTATTGAATTCACACTTGTTATGTCAGAGTGTTACTAAATGTGTTAAACTGCTTCTAATACATTTATTGAATTCACACTTGTTATGTCAGAGTGTTACTAAATGTGCTACACTGCTTTTAATACATTTATTGAATTATTGAATTAAATGTGCTAGAAAACTTGTCTTGCATCTTGAACTCTTGGAGGAGAGGAGGAGTATCACTTAATCAGACTATCAGTGTATCACACTGTTAACAACAGAGGCCTGTAGGTCATGCAATGTATGTATAAGTGTGAACCATTAACCTTAATGACTCAGTTTGATCTGGATCTGCTTTGCAATCTTGATTTCTTTACATTATTTTTTGTAGATGTCCTCTTCTGAACCTATAGTTGGGATAGGAGTGAGAACTGAGAATATAGATGATGCGACACAAAAGCATAGTGAAGAAGAGGTGGTCCAAATTAATGTAGGAGAAAATGATAAGAAAGAGGGTGAAGATGACAAGGAAAAAAAAGAGAGGAAACAAATGGCTCCAAGGTCGGAAATGTGGGATCACTTTATTAAGGTAAAGGATGACAAAGGTGTGGTGAAGAAGGGAAAGTGCAAGTATTGTAGTCGTTCCATTGCAGCTGATCCACGGCTTAATGGAACTACGACAATGCGTAGGCATTTTACTATTTGCAAGCGTAATCCCCATAAGAACAACAAGGAAATTAGTCAAGGTACTTTGCAAGCAATTCAAGGAGAATGCATCACCACTTGGAAATATGATCCTGAGGCGATTAGGCAAGTTTTTACTGAAATGGTCATAGAAGATGAACTCCCTTTTGTATTTGGCGAGAAGTCAGGATTCAATAAATTTATGAAGGTAAATTGTCCTCGTTGGAATACACCATCTCGTAGGACATGCACAAGGGATATGGTTCAAATTTATTTCCAACAGAGAGCAAAACTGAAGTTATTTTTAAGAGAGAATTGTGAAAGAGTTTGTCTAACCATAAATTGTTGGACTTCTCAACAACAAGATAGCTTCATCATGACAGTGACCGTACGCTTCATTGATAATGAGTGGAAGCTTCACAAGGTCATTAGCTTTTTTAAGGTAAAGGGTCATAAGGGTGATGAAATTGGAAAGAATTTGCATAGATGCTTGATTTAATAGGGTTTAGAGAAGGTTATGACTGTTACAGTTGATAATGCTAGTGCTAATGATAGTGGTATCACTTACTTGAGGAAGCAACTAAATAGTGCAAAAACAAGCATAACAAAAGGAAAGTTTCTTCACATGAGGTGTGTTGCACATATTGTCAACCTCATTGTACAAGATGGTCTTAAAGAAGTGGATTCTTCTGTGAAGCGTGTTCATGATGTTGTTAGGTACATCAAGAATGGGACTTCCCGGTTAGTTAAATTCAAGGAGTTAGATGAGGAAGAGAAGGTTGACAGCAAGGCATTTCTAAGTCTAGACATATGCACACGTTGGAACTCAACCTATCTGATGTTGAAAGCATCCATCACTTATGAGAAAGTGTTTGCAAAGTATCTTGAGGAAGATGCATTCTATTCAATTGACTTGTTAGAAGAGAAAGGAGGTCTTGGGTATCCAGATGAGATAGATTGGGAGAATGCAAAGAAAATGGCTGCATTCCTTTGCCATTTCTATGAACTCACAGAACACATTTCTTGTACTCTGAATGTCACTTCACACAACTTATTTTTTGAGATAGGTGATGTCCACTTATTGATTAATAATTGGATTAATAGTGCTGATCCTTTACAAGTAGATATGGGCAGTAGAATGAAAGACAAGTATGTCAAGTATTGGGGAAATTGGCATGAACTTATTGAAACAAGTAGAACTGTGACCGAGAAGGGGAGAGGGAAGGGAAAGGATAAAGAAAATATGAACTTGTTGATATTTGTTGCTGCAACTCTTGATCCAAGATATAAGTTATCTGAATACATCAGGCTAACTATTGAGGAGATGTTTCCTGAAGTTGGACACAAAGTTTGGGATGCTGTTAGAACTTGTCTTCATGAGTTGTTTGATGAATATAGGAATTTATATGCTCCATCCAATGAAACAACAAGAATAAATGATTCTCAAGCTCCAAATCCAATCCAAGGAGGTATGAAGTCCTTAATTGCAAAAAAATTGAAATTGAGTACCGTTGGAAGTGGAAGCAACAAATCCGAACTTGATAAATACCTTGCTGAGGATACTGAAGATCAAGATATAAAAATTGATATTCTAGAATGGTGGAAGGTGAATTCATCACGATTCCCAGTATTGGCACGCTTGGCTCGTGATGTGTTAGCAATTCCAGTTTCAACGGTCGCTTTAGAAGCAGTATTTAGCACAAGTGGACGCATACTTGATGACTTTAGGACATCACTTACTCCATTCATGGTGGAAGCACTTGTTTGTACACATGATTGGCTAAGAAGAAACACTCCCATCAATATCCAGGAGGACATGGAGCAGTTGGCTGAACTAGAAAAAGGTAATCAACCAACCAAATATCTATATATGCATATTGATTTCATGATATACTTTAAACTTCTTTAAAAGCTTGCAATTTACAAATGTTTAATTTCAGAGTTGATTGAAGAATATGGTGACAAAGGAAAGAACAAACGCAAAATTGATTGTTCTACTTCCATGTCACGCAGTGCAAACAAGTCTAGCAAACCTACTTGAAATCTTGAATGGTTCTACTTGTGTTGGCTTAATGTATCTGGCCCTGTGGGTGAACATATGGTTAGAGGTTGAACTTTCTTGTCAACTTTTTTCTGAATACCATTGCTATGCAAGCACTAGATGTTTGAATATGAGAACTGTGTACTCTGTACTATGTTCTGTGTTAGTGTGTTACACGTTTAGCCCAAACTTGTTGTCTATTTTTGTAACTTTTCAATGTGTATCTTAGTAAGTCAGTATCTGGCTATCTGACATTCTGCATTTCTGCCTAAACTGAACTTCACAAGGTATGTTTCATTGGTTCAGAATTTCAGATGTTTTTGTGACTTTATTGCAACCACATCTCTTGTTGTTTGTTGAACTGAACTTTTTTCTAAATACCATTACTATGCAATCACTTGTTGTATGTTTATGTGACTTTATTGCAACCACATCTCTGAGACTCTGACTCTTTGTTTGGGTAAGAGTTTGATATTGAAATATGTAATCTCTGTTTTGGTAATAGTTTGATATTGAAATATGTAATCTCTATTTTGGTAATAGTTTGATATTGAAATATGTAATCTCTATTTTGGTAATAGTTTGATATTGAAATATGTAATCTCTATTTTGGTAATAGTTTGATATTGAAATATGTACCAATTGAGTAGTATTTACACCATCTATTAGACTATTACTAGTTGTTGGCACTAAAATTTCATCCTTTGTAAGCCTAGTTAAAACTGTGAATTTTGGTCTATTTGGACCAAACCAAAAACTGAACTGGATTTTTTAGAAGACCGAAATAACTGAACCGAATATTTTTCGGGTAATTCGGTTCCTCACATTGAAAAACCAAAATTCCAGAAGACTGAAAAAACCGAACCGAAATTGCGGTCTAGACCGAATGCCCACCCCTAGGCACCACCACACATGCACCAACTCCACAATAGAATTTTGGTTTTAGATACTTTTCTTTTAATGTCTTTTTCTGCTAGCGCACATCTGTCAATATAGTCTAGGGTTTTATGTTTCTTCTTTACAAATTTTCGCTTTCTATTACCATAAACACATTTCAGTTTTACACCTTCACACGACCGCTTCCCATCATCCTGATGTTTAAGTCGCGCCGTCCAATGACACAGTGTGAGCTGTGACACAGGATTCGTCACCTGATGCCGCTGGGAGGGTCATCTCGAAGGCAAGGAGCGGTGCCGGTCAGGGGGAAGTTGGCAAGCATGGACGTCTTGGAGAGAGTGCTCTGCACGCCCCTCGCCACCGCGCGCTGCTTCCTCCCTCCACTGTCGCCGCCGTCCATAAGCCCACGTACTTCCCCGCGACGTTCGTAGCGAGGAGTACGTGGAGACGCAGGTGGTTTCGTTACTGGTTACATACGCAGATGGGGAGCGCACGGTTACCGGTCGTGGTCTCGTGGATGATTTCGAGTTGAAAACTTCAAACTCTGTCTCCATGCCTTCTATTTCGCCGGCGGCCCGACGACCTTACCGCCATCTCGCAGGCGTGCACCGCCGCACCGGCAATCGGCCCATCCCCTCGCCGCCGCTGTGTAACTCGTCGGCCCAAGCAAACCGCCTCGCCTAGGCTGTCAAAGAATCGTTGGGATCTTAATTACAACTCCTAGCCTCCTAGGCCCAAGTTAGCCATGTATGAACAGTGACATAACAGTGACAGCGACAGTGTCCACAACCATTTTACTATGTTAGGTCAACTTCTGCACTTGCCACGCCAAAAGGCAAAATACACCCAAAAGTTTAGCTTCCCACGCTTCGCAGGCTGTTAGGTACAGTAGGTGCATCAAACCCAAGCAACCAGCAAATCGATCGCCTCCCAGCATCAATCAAATTATAGACTGATCCAAACATGTCAATCTTTGCAAGTCAGGTCAAATCCTGATTAACTACTAGCTGCACATCAGCAAATCGATCGCTCTCACTGTCAATATTAAGAGGCCTTGTTGATTGCTCTCTGGTCAGTGATCACCTGGCTCCTCTGCAATAAGAAGAAGAAGATGGCTTGCAAGAAGAGGTCGGGGAAGCTGCAGGCAATGGCGCTGGCGGTGCTGCTGCTGCTGCTGCTGGGTTTGGCCGGCAAGGGGTGCCACGGCGACGTGGTGCAGTTCATCTTCGGCGACTCGCTGTCGGACGTCGGCAACAACAACTACCTGACCAAGAGCCTCGCACGCGCCGCGCTGCCGTGGTACGGCATCGACTTTGCCAGCGGCATGCCCAACGGACGCTTCTGCAACGGCCGTACCGTCGCTGACATCGTCGGCGACAAGATGGGCCTCCCCCGCCCAGTCGCCTTCCTTGACCCGTCCCTCGACGAGAACGCCATCCTCAAGTATGGCGTCAACTACGCCTCCGGCGGCGGCGGCATCCTCAACGAGACCTCCTCCCTCTTCGTAAGAAAACGATCGATCGATCGATCGAATCTCGCATTGACCATGGATGGCGCTTCGATCAATTTGAAAATCGAGCATGATTTCTTCAAGATTTTGAACCGGACCTGATCGTATCACGGAATGCATATGCGTACCTGCAGATCCAGAGGTTCTCGCTATACAAGCAGATCGAGCTGTTCCAGGGGACGCAGGAGTTCATGCGACGCAAGGTCGGGAAGGCGGCGGCCGACAAGTTGTTCGGCGAGGCCTACTACGTGGTGGCCATGGGCGCCAACGACTTCATCAACAACTATCTCCTCCCGGTCTACTCCGACTCCTGGACCTACAACGGCGACACCTTCGTGAAGTACATGGTCAGCACCCTCGAGTCCCAGCTCAGGCTCCTCCACGCCATGGGCGCCCGGCGGCTCACCTTCTTCGGCCTCGGCCCCATGGGCTGCATCCCGCTGCAGCGGATCCTCACGTCGACGGGAGGGTGCCAGGACTCGACCAACGCGCTGTCCAAGAGCTTCAACGCGCAGGCCGGCGCGGCGGTGTCGCGGCTGTCGTCCTCGCTGCCGAACGCGACGTTCCGGTTCGGCGAGGCGTTCGACTACTTCCAGGACCTCATCGACCGCCCCCTCGCGCACGGGTTCAACGATTCGCGGGCGCCGTGCTGCACGCTGGGCCGGGTCCGGCCGACGCTCACCTGCACGCCACTGTCCACGCTGTGCAAGGACCGCAGCCAGTACGTGTTCTGGGACGAATACCACCCCACCGACCGGGCCAACGAGCTCATCGCGCTCGAGACGCTCAGGAAGCTCAACATCACCGTCGTCGCCAACGCCGCCACCACCTCCTCCCCCTAATCAGCGGCCCGCCCATCGTCTGCTTCGTTTCTCGCCATTGGAGACGTGTCTGCAGACACGTACGTATGCACGTGAATTTTTCTTGATTTGATTTGTATAAGTGATTGGTTCTAGATTTGTATAAACTGAATGGCCGGTTCTTGTAACTAGTCACGTGTACGCCACATCCCCTCCACTCTATGATTCTAGATTTGTATAGGGTTCTGATAATAAGGCTATTCATAGTGGGAGTTTAATAATACTGTTTTCTATAATGTCATATCAGCTTTGCAACTGAATGAAATGAAATACTCTCTCTCAGTTGAGAATTTCATTTCACTATTTTCTAGGTTAATCAGTGTAATTAAATGCTTTGCAACTGAGTTAAATACCATCTCTCCGATGAAACAATTTGGCTCATAGTGAGTGTTTCATTTCATTTCATCCGTCTTGGAAACGAGTTAGCACCATATCATAGAAATGACACTGCTTCCTTCTCTTCCCTCGTTAATTTAATGTCATGTCAGCAAAAAATCTGATGTGTCATGGTAATTAATACTGTTAGGGGAAAATATTTCATCCTCCAAAGGTCAAGGAAGCCTACACATTAATACAAGCAGAACAAACGAAGTCCGAAGTTTTGGTCTCCGAAGATCCTAAAAACATCAAGGTTTTGTTGTATTCGGAGCTCTCTACAGTGAAGGCCTCCGTCAAGGCTTCGGCGTGACAAAGCCTCCCAGAGCCTCTTCACCCGAAGGGGTACTACCAACGAGCATAGAAGAATTATCTTCTCACTGATTAGACTAGTCTTTTACTCTTTTAGCCCTACAAAGAATATTAAACAATATCTTCTTAGTCGGTTGTAATTAGAGGGTAAAAAAGCCTTTTCCTAATGTATTCTGTCTATAAATACTCCTCTTTGTTCTGTAAAGGGTATCAAATATTTCAAATATTCAATACACACTTCGAACTATCTCAAGCTATTATCCTATTCGGAGGCTTGGAATAGTCTTCTTAAAACAAACACTCCGTTTGTTAATCTTTCTAGTTCTTTAAAACCTGTTAGCGTAATCTTTTACGCCAATAAATATCATGAAACCACCACTGTGAATAGCCTAATTCCACCTTGACTGAAAGGCTAATCTATCGGCTCTATTTCCCTTATGAGATGAACATTTAATGTTTATTATATCAAAGCCCACTCAAATAACTGATTAAGAAAAACAGTGTATATGTAATGATTGTCTATCTATTTATATGGTATATTATCTTGTAACCCATATGTAACTTTAACACAGTCATTTCTTAAAGGAAGATTAAAATTCAAGTTGTTAAAGTTGAGAAAAATATGGTTGAATCAAAATAATTATTTTTAAGTTCAATTTTTTTACCAGAGGTCAATATGAATATTATATTGTCTTACGTTAAAATACTTAAGAGGTTGTATGATATATATATCGAGCCTAGAAATATGACAACACTTCTATTAGTAAATAGGAGGTTTTCAAAAGCATGCCTATGTACTCATCACTTCTTGGGTTGTAATTACTATCTTTCTACATTTAGTTATCATAGATGTTCCAAACCCACAAATCATCTCAACCATGGTTTACCCTCATATATGTCCATTACTATTTTGTCTATAAATATTGACCCCTTATGGTGATATGAGGACAACAAATGCTTAGAGTGTAGTCTTTGTAAGTTGTTGTTGACACCAGAATTTGGATCAGCGCACCATCAACCCAGCGAATCAGGCGACGAAGCCAATGGCCCAACGATAAAGGTTTAAAATGTGAGAACAGGCTCCACGCGTCATGGGCTAATACTTCACATTAGTTATTATTTAGTTAGCAAATAAATAAGTTAGATATGATTCTGTGTTATCCACAGAAAGTGTATCCACCCGGCTATAAATATTAAGCCTAGGTTATTATAAACCATATTAGGATCAATCTATTCAATTTTAGTTTTTTGGTGCAACGCTATATTTTTAGGAGTAGAGGTTATATAGTTTTTCTCCGTGATTTCCTATCTCGGGTTGGGTTGCATCGGTTTAGTTCGATCTCTAGCAAGAAACGAGTCTCGTCCAACGATTTCTTGTCTTGGGTTAGGCTGCATTGGTTCAGTTCGATCTTCAACAATGAACATATATTGTCACATGACATATGCATTTATTTAGCCAAGACTTTCTCGATTAAGTCCGATATTTGGGTTGAGTTCTTGCATCTACTAGTTATCCTTTTATATCGACTCTATGTAAGGATACATTGCTTCAATCTCTTAGTTAGATCTGATACATCAATCACATGTGTGTTAGATCTATTGACGAGATAAATTCTCTGCCTTATTGTCTTTGACCTCGTATTGTCTCGGTTCAGTCTAATCTATTAGATTGTTATTAATAAGATTGATTCTATCGAGTCAATGAGTTCGATCCATCCTTTCATCGGAGTTCTAGCCAATAAGGTATCATGGTTCTAAGAGCTTCATTGTGACCCCAACAGATCGAGTCATCCCGATTCCTAGTGTGTATCAGTCGGTGACAAGAATTAGTATCAACTTATCGATCAATTGGCTCCAAAAAATATTTTATCTTCTTATTTTTCCGATGTGATGGATGCTTTTTTGGTATTTTACCCGATATGCTATTTTCCACACTTATCTGTATTGGATGTACAATCGATATGCTACTATCAACTGACGATGTCATCGGTCCCTTGGCTGATGTGCTCAAACAATCAATATCTCTGAATCTTGTCAATTGCAAGATCAAATTGACTAGCACGCCTATTAACCCCTTCGAGTTATTTAGGACCTATAACACTTTCAAAGCCTTCGAGTGTGAAGACGTAGACATTCCTATGATTTTTTTGTCAATGGTTATATACAACTAATTACTCTAAACCACCAAAAGTATGACTATATTATCTAATTAGAAAACTTGGATGTTGCTACCTACACATACCGACTAATAATCATTTAGTCTATTACTCGATATTCCCATCTCACTCCATCTTTAAGCCAAACAGTAGCAAAAATAGGATCATCTCATCCCATTTGGTGATGAAAAATCACCCGATTAATCTATACTCGATAGCTCTGCACTTAATTTGCACTGAAATCGGTCCATTAATCAGAGTGTCGATTAATCGGTGGTCAAATTGATTAATCGCCCATCCACCGATTAATCGCTTGTCACTGGTTGTCGCTGAAAGATCTCAGTCCTTGAGTTGTATTGATTTTTGGTAATTAAAGATAACGGATGTTGGGACTAACCAATTTTATGTGTTATGAGTTTGTGTGTTAAGTTAAGTTCTAACATCAAGCAAAAAGGTTGATTGTTCATATGTTGAGAATCAAGTTGATAATTGATAAGAACTTGAGTATCATGAAGTGTGAAGTGAATTATACATTTGATTAATGAGGATCAAGTGGACATATTAAAGATGATGGATAAAAAGTGGTTTTCTATGACAATATGGTAAGGGCAAAGTAATACTCGGCTACGAAGGACCATGCAAAGGTGAAGGGAAAGCAGAGGCTTGACACCGAATGACCAATGTGATGGTGAAGATGGAGTATAAACTTTGTGTCGATGAACCAAGTAAGTCCAAAAGAAAACTATGAGCGGTCTGCATTATCTATTCAAGAAATGCAAGAGTTTATAAAGAGAAGAGCAAGTCCAGGCTTCATATATTGAAGGATGTTGAGTGGCTTGGATATATGGAAGGATCCGAACTTCATATGGTGATCAACATCAAACCGAAATTCAAAAGCGACATTGCTAAAGGAAAAGGTATATATGTTTTTGGACTAACATGTTCAACTAAGTGTGTGCAAGAGAATAGTCCCAACTAAGGTATACATCGCTTAAACCTTGTCGTTCCCTCAAAAGGGAAGAAACAACGTTTTTAGTTCAAACAAATTTGGAGAAAAGCTACACTTTAGTCCACATAGGCTCAAAGGTGAATTATGTTGAATTACTGAGAAACCAAGGGTTGGTTTCGGTGTTTGTGATGAGCGAAGGCACAAGGGCTTTGGCGGCTTCGGCTCAAAACCATCACTGTATCGAAGGCCATCTTCGGCGAAGCGAAGGCCACCAGGCTCAAGGCTTCTCGCCGAAGCTACCGCGCCCTCGCGTGCGAAGGGAGGCTCCAGAAGGTCAAAGACTGCAAAGGCTAACACTGTCTGTTCTGTAAAAGGCTGACACTGTCCCCTCTGCAAAGCTGACAGATAAGCCTCCAGAATAAAGGTGGACTACCTTTTGTACCCCTTAGTTCTGTAGAGACAAATCCTTTGTAAACCCTAGGGGTAAAGTAGTCACTTCCTTTGGGTGAACTGTGGGCTATAAATATGGGGGCTCAGTAGGTAACATTTAACACTTTGAGCATTTACTGTTGAGCTCCTGTAGCCACATACCTCGCTGTATTCATCCAGAGTTCATTTTATTGTGTTCCTTGTTCAAGCGGCGAAGCCCTGCTTCTGTGTGCTTTTTGCTTGAGCTCGCGTTACATACCTCGCTTGTTATAGTGCACCGAAGCCTGTCTAGGCGAAGGTTGTTTCTGTGCGAAGTGTGTTTTTCAGCGTGCGTTCGCTCTGTGTAACTTGAGGCCAAACCTCACAGATTACTAGCGAAGCCCTGATCGAAGCCCGTTTTGCTTCTTGTGTCGAAGCCCTTAGCAAAGTCCATTTGTGTGCGTGTAGACCTTCGTGTACGAAGCACAGCACCAGTTGCTGCTGCCAAGTACTTGGTCGAAGTCCTCAAAGGGCCGTCCACTCTTGCGAAGGGTGAAGTGCGAAGCCTGCTCGAAGCACCTCGTGTGCGGAGCCTGCACTGACTTAGCGGAGTAGATTTTCGAGGGTTGTTAGTGGAGCGAAATCTTCTTGGCTTTGAACTTTTGCTCCTGCGAAGCCTGTGTTCGGAGCTGTCGAAGTACCTCCGAACCAGACCTCCGAAGGTAATGTTCGAAGCCTGTTCCGTAGAAGACAGAACTGAAACCGAAGGCTAGTTTTAGCCCAAAATTTTAAAAGCTCCCATTCACCCCCCCTCTGGTCGCCGTTTCTGGTCCAACAATTGGTATCAGAGCAGGTTAAGATCACCAGTTGACCTTAACCGGTTTTGTGATCTGTTGGCGACATGGATAGAGGCAGTAAAATTCCTCTGTTCGATGGGACATATTTTGCTTACTGGAAGGTGCGCATGGAGGCTTACTTGTTAAGCCAAGGAAATGCAATTTGGGAGATTGTGGACTCACAATACTCCATCCCTGAGACTCGCACCTCTCAGACTGAGAAGGATCAGTATAATGCCAATTCCAAGGCAAGAAACATACTGTTCATCGGTTTGAGTAGAAGTGAGTTCGATAGGGTGCAGCACCTTAGGACTGCTAGGGAGATTTGGACAACGCTCACTATCTTTCATGAGGGCTCTACTCAGATTAAGGCCAGACACCAAAACACCTATAATCAACAGTATCAGCTGTTTGTGCAGGCACCTGGTGAATCTATAGATGCCATGTTTTCTCGCTTTGACGCGATAGTGAGTAACTTGCGATCCAACGGGACGCTTGCTTACAGTGATCATGATAGGCCTATCAAGCTTCTCTATGCTCTTGACCGTAGCATATGGGAAGTAAAGATATCCAGCATTGAGAAGTCCACAGGTTATGACACATTGACCTGTGATGAACTCTTTAGCAAGCTGAAGTCCACAGAGATTGCCAAGGCATCTCTTGCAGTGCACAGAAGCTCTTTGCCACAACCATTGGCATTGGTTTCTAGCACTAGCCGTGGCACCACTGCAGAACCAAGCACATCTGGTACTTGTGTTTTTGCAGATGGTTTTGCTTTGTCCTCTCTGGTCTCCGTCACAAAGGAGCAGGTGGACACTCTAGCTGATGATGAGCTTGCTCTCATTGCCCGGAGGTTCACCCGTTTTCATCATGAGAGACGGGATCAGAGGAGAAGTGGTTTTGGTGGTTGTTTTGAATGCGGTGACACTTCTCACATCAAAGCTAATTGCCCTAAGCTCAAAAAGAGAGATGAGAGTGAGCGCCCCAAATACCACAAGGAGAGGAAACCCTTTGTGAAGGGCAAGCGCGGCAAGATGGCTAAGAAAGTAGCCAAGGCCGCTTCCAGAGCTTTTGTTGTTGCTCTCAGCGACATCGACACGTCCTCAACTGAGGAGTCGAGGTCTGAGGAGGAGGAGTCCCCAAGGAACGAGGACAAGAAGGACAAGAAGGGAAGAGACTTCACCGACCTTTGCTTCATGGCCGACAGTGATCACAGCGGCGATGAGCTTGACTCATCTGAGGTAAACCTATCATCTGACCAGCTACTAATTAAATTAGATGAGCTGAATGAAGTAGTTCTTGGTCAGGATAGATTACTTGTGCAAGCTGCTAGAGAAAGAAAAGACCTTAGACTTAGGCTAGAAAATGTTTCTACTGAATATGCCATGCTTAAGTCTAAGTTTAATGATGCTGAATGTGAGTCCTGTTCTGTTGTCATGAGTGAGCTTGCTCAGTTGCGTTCTGTTCATGCTCAAACTCTTTCTGAGCTTGAGATTGCACAGAAGCAGCTTTTGGAGGTGGATTCTAGACCTCATGATACTATTGATTGCATGAACTGCTCTTTATTACGCGAAAGCATTAATTTACGTGATAAGCATGTTCATGATTTAGAGGCTAGATTGGAGAGGGCCGGTAGTTCTAAGGATGTGCAGCCTGTGTGTGACACATGCATTACCCTTAAGGACCAGCTAGGCACTGTTAGAGAGCGAGCTGAGAACCTCATGTCTGAAAATGAATATCTCCTTTCCGTGGTTAATAAATGCACTGAGGGAAAGGGTAGGATGGATTTGCTCTTGGCCAAGACCAAGTTGTGTGCTGACAGAGCAGGGGTAGCTCTAGGTTTGGGTTTTGATAGGATACCTTCAGACAGTAAGTCCAAAACTGTTTTCACCTCTCCCACTACCCTAGAGAAAGAGAGAGCTCTGTTAGACACCCCATCAGCCAAAAAGCCTACCCATCCACCAAAGAAAACCACTCCTCCTGCCAAGAAAAATCCTCCCAAGAAAACCACACAGAAGAAACCCAAGGAGCCTGTGAGAGTTGCTCCTGTGACCCATGAGAGTGCCCCCAGGAGAGTGTTTCATTGTTCCTATTGTCAGCGGGCGGGTCATTTGGTTGGGTTCTGTTTTCGTCGCATCAAGGATGAGCGACGCTCTCAGGCGATGAGTTACCAGGACATGCATTACCAATCTTTAGGTATGCATGAGTCTGAGTTTGACTATCGTCCTGCTTTTGAGGCTCCTCGTGCTTCTCGGAGAGGTTTTGCTCCTCGAGGTGTTCACCATGTTCCATATGGTGGTAGATCTCGGGCTAGCAGATTTGTACCTCGTCAAAGTAGGAGACCTCGACATATTGTTCATTCACAGCATGTAGGTAGACCTCGCACTTTGCATTATTCTGATTATCATGTGCGTAGACCGTCTACTTTAACAGCGCCTACTACTCGTGTCACTCAGTGCTGGATGCCTCGTCATTATTTCACTCACCCCAGCACTGAGCGATTGAGATATTCTTATCATGTGTAGGCGACAGATCGAGGCTTGGAGGGCACGTGGATCATGGACTCCGGTTGTTCGCGCCACATGACCGGAGATGCAGCTTGGTTCTCTAGCCTCACCACAACCAAGCAAAGGGATCATATCACCTTCGGAAACAATCGAAGGAGTAGAGTGAAAGGTAAAGGTGTGGTAAGAATTAACTCGAACTTCACTCTCAAAGATGTTGCTTTGGTTGAAAACCTGGGATACAATTTGCTGTCTGTATCTCAGTTGCTTGATGAGGGCTTCGAAGTGCGATTTCATCACGATACTTCGCAAGTGCTCAATTCTGATGGCATTGTGGTGTGTAAGATCTTTAGAGTTGGGAGAGTTTTTGGAGCTGATTTTTCTGAGTCATCTGGTTCTTCTCATTGTCTTGTTGCACATTCGACTTCTGAGCTTTGGAAGTGGCATAGGAGACTAGGGCATATGAGCTTTGAGCTGCTCGCTTGTCTGAGCACCCTAGGCCTGATCCGAGGATTGCCCAAGCTCAAGTTTGAGAAGAATTTAGTTTGCGCTCCTTGTCAACATGGTAAAATGATCGCCGCTTCGCATTTGCCAGTCACCACAGTGATGACTGAACAACCTGGAGAACTTCTCCACATGGACACTGTAGGTCCTTCTCGGGTTAGTTCTTTAGGCGGCAAGTGGTATGTTTTAGTGATTGTCGACGATTTCTCTCGCTACTCTTGGGTCTTCTTTCTTGCCAGCAAGGATGAAGTGTTTTCACACTTTCGGAGCTTGGCTTTGAGACTTTTCACTGAACTCCCAGGTGCATTGAAATTCATTCGAAGTGATAATGGCACCGAGTTCAAAAATAGTCTCTTTGTTGACTTTTGCATGGAGCATGGCATAGAACATCAATTCTCTGCTCCGCGGGTTCCTCAACAGAACGGTGTTGTTGAGAGAAAGAACCGCACTTTGGTTGAGATGGCTAGGACGATGCTTGATGAGCATAGGACTCCTAGAAAATTCCGGGCTGAGGCCATGTACACTGCTTGTTACATCTCTAACCGAATCTTCTTGCGCTCAATTTTAAATTTGACATCTTATGAGTTGCATTTTGGGAGACAGCCCAAGGTTACTCATCTTCGAGTTTTTGGCTGTCGCTGCTTTATCCTAAAACGTGGTAACTTAGACAAATTTGAGTCGCGCTCTTCTGACGGGATCTTTTTGGGTTACACAACTCATGATCATTCTTATCGTGTTTATAACTTGGAAACTAACACTGTCATCGAGTCATGTGATGTGACTTTTGATGAATCAACCCCATCTGTTAGTTCTGGTTTTGAACAGGCAAATGAACACGACATGGAACAAACCTTATTTGAAGAAGAAGATCCCGGAGAATTCGAGGATGAACCCCTACTACCCTCGACATCGACCCCCGAAGCTGACCCTGCTTCAACTACTTCGGCACGAGGTCCCGAAGCAACTACCTCAACATCGGTCATCTTGGACCATTCCAACGCACAAGTTGAGGGGGAGACTGCATCCCGCCGCGAGGCTCCACATCATGTTCAAAGGATGCACCCTCCCGAGCAGATCATTGGTGAGCTTGATCAAAGGGTAACACGTTCTCATGCCCATTTCACTAATGTTGCTTTTGTTGCTTCTTTCGAGCCCTTAGATGTTAGTCATGCACTTTCTAATTCTAGTTGGATCAATGCCATGCATGAGGAACTTGAAAATTTTGAGAGAAACCAAGTCTGGACTTTAGTTGATCCTCCACCAAATGTTCATTTCATTGGAACAAAATGGATTTTCAAAAACAAACAAGGGGAGGATGGGACTATAGTTAGAAACAAGGCTAGACTTGTAGCTCAGGGCTTTTCTCAACTAGAAGGCATTGATTTTACTGAAACTTTTGCACATGTTGCTCGCCTTGAGGCCATTAGGATTTTGCTCGCCTTTGCGACATCCCGGGGATTCAAACTCTATCAAATGGATGTCAAAAGTGCTTTTCTTAATGGCTTCATAGGTGAAGATGTTTATGTAAAACAACCCCCTGGTTTTGAAAACCCCAAGTACCCACATAAAGTCCTTAAACTTCATAAGGCTCTTTATGGACTCAAGCAGGCCCCTCGGGCGTGGTATGATAGACTTAAGTCGTTTTTGCTTGAGCGAGGGTATTTGATGGGTTCTGTTGATAAAACTTTGTTTACTCTCAAGCATGGCAAAGATTTCCTCCTAGTACAGATTTATGTGGATGATATCATCTTTGGTGTCTCTTCTCATGCTTTGGTTGCCGAGTTTGCAGATACCATGAGCAGGGAGTTTGAAATGTCAATGATGGGTGAACTCACCTTTTTCCTTGGTTTGCAAATCAAGCAAAGCAAACAAGGTACTTTTGTCCACCAGACAAAGTACACCAAGGACCTGCTCAAGAAGTTCGACATGTCCGATGCGAAGCCCCTCGCCACTCCGATGGCTACATCTGTAGCATTGGACCCTGACGAAGATGGAGAAGCCGTAGATCAGAAGGAGTTCCAAAGCATGATTGGCTCCCTCCTCTACTTGACTGCTACGAGGCCGGACATACACTTCGCAGTGTGTCTGTGCGCTCGTTTTCAGGCTTCACCACGAGCTTCGCACCGCCAAGCGGTAAAGCGCATTCTAAGGTATCTCAAACACACCCTTGAATTTGGCATTTGGTATTCAACGTCTTCATCTTTATGTCTTCGAGGTTATTCCGATGCGGATTTTGCTGGGTGTAGAATTGATAGGAAGAGTACCTCTGGTACTTGTCATTTTCTGGGTACTTCATTGGTTTGCTGGTCTTCCCGCAAACAGTCTAGTGTTGCACAATCGATGGCTGAGGCCGAATATGTTGCTGCAGCTAGCTGTTGCTCTCAGATTTTGTGGATGGTTTCCACTTTGCGGGATTTCGGGTTAGATTATAAGAGTGTTCCACTTTTCTGTGATAACACTAGTGCTATTTGTATTGCAAACAACCCGGTTCAGCACTCCAGAACCAAACACATTGATGTACGGTATCACTTTCTCAGAGATCACAATGAGAAGGGTGATATTGAACTTCAATATGTTGATACCCAACACCAGCTTGCCGACATTTTTACAAAACCCCTTGATGCTTCTCGATTTGCTTACTTGCGTGGGGAACTTGGCATTTGTCACCCTTACGGCATTTTGTGAGGGGGAGCTGTTTAGATGGATATGCCTTTGCTAATTGTGTGCTAAATTGCATTTACATCTTTTGCATTTATATGCCTGCTTATAACTCATGAAATCATGACAGCTCAGCTCTTGTTAATTTATCTGAAACATTCATGTGCATGATGTTTTCTTTTCAAAATCAAATCATGCTCACTGCTTAGTCTTGAATCTAGCATGTTTAGGCGGGACTGCTTTAGCTATCTTTTATCTGCTTGACAGCGAGACACTGTTCATTAGATGCTAAAAAAAATTGCAACTTGAAAAATTGTTCTACTTTTCATGGATATTCATTAAGTGCCAAACAATTGGTTCACTCGGTTAAAATCAAAAATTCCATGATTTTCATGTTTCAAGTAAAAAGATCCAGGTGGGTTTGTTTGTCGCACTACCCTATTCTAGACTGCTTACCATTGCACATTGGTCTGAACTGGAATAGTGTAGTGTATGCCAAAATCATTGCCTTAAGCTTCTTATGGTTTTCATACCTAGGCTTGGCCTGATTGGAAAGTATAAGGTGGACAAACAAATAACCCCTGACACTAAGAAAAGAACAACAAAATTCATTGATTATCAAGTTTGCTTTTCATGCTCCAGTTGAACTGAACTTGTCTGTCTAGAGTAGAAATTGACTAGCTTTGTGCAGTCCTTGCTCTTACTTGTCTAAGTTTCCTTGACTAAGTGGTGATGCTTTTATTTCAAAAATGATCAAATCACGTGCGTCATCATGTTTTTAGAGAATATTAATTTGAGCTGAGCCCATGATCATTGGTGTTATTGTTGGCATATTTTTGCTTCATATGTCTTTGCAATTCTGCTCATTTCTAAGCTTTGCATCTTTTACATGCTCCTTGATGCTTGCATTGCCAAAGGGGGAGAAATTCCTAAAAAGGGACAGGCTTGCTTCGTTCTCTGCCGCAAGGGGTATAATTTCCAAAGGGGGAGAAAATTTGACATAAAGGGGGAGAAGGTTCTTTATTGCCAAAGGGAAAATTTAACTCAGGGGGAGTTTTTATTGCCGAAGGGGCTGTTTACTCTTTTGAGAAAGGGGGAGGAAAATTTCTTCTGTCAAGTGACATGATTTGGCTCTTTTCTGAGTTTTTATGGTCACTTGTGTGCTGAAGGTTTTTAAATTTTCTTGGACTTTAAAGTTGGTTGTCAATGCACTCATCAAGGGGGAGATTGAGAAACCAAGGGTTGGTTTCGGTGTTTGTGATGAGTGATTGACAGGATTTTTACCCTCTATTCGAAGGATACCTCCGAAGGGTGTTCGGAGGTTGGACCTCCGAAGGTGCTCGGAGGAGGGTACCTCCGAAGGGTGTTCGGAGGTGGTTTTACCGAAGGGTGTTCGGAGGTTGGACCTCCGAAGGTGCTCGGAGGAGGGTACCTCCGAAGGGTGTTAGGAGGTGGTTTTACCGAAGGGTGTTCGGTGTTTGCTCGCTGCAGCTGTTGCAGCGGAGTGTGCTCGTCGGAGGGGTCCGACAGTACACGATGACTGGGTTCGTACCGAAGGGTTCGGTACTTTGGGCGGTACACCGGAGTGTGTACCGAAGGTTGCTAACCCGGAGAGGTCTCCGGAGTACTGGATACCCTTGTCTGTTTGTCTGTGGTGCGCAGGGACTTCGGAGGCGACGGACAAGGTTCGTAGCAGGTGAACCTAGGTCAAGCGGGAGGCTTGATGCCAGGGGAGCGGGGAGCTCCGTCACGGTGGCTGCGAAGGTGGTCCGGGTCGGTCCTCGGGTCGAGGCGTGCCAGGTGAAGGCAGAGAGTGCGGAGCGTGGCTCCGGCTGAAGGTACTCCGAGTCAAAGTCCTCGGAGGTGAGGCACTTCGAAGGTACTCCGGATGGAGTGACTTCGGAGTTGGATGGATCAAGTCCTCTGCGGAGGCAAGGAATTCGAAGTGTGCTCCGGAGGGAGACATTCGAAGGTACCCGACGAAGGTCTCAGAAGTCGAGGCGCATTGAAGGCATGGTCCGGGTGAGGCTCGTCGAGGAGTGTGCTCAGGGAGAGACACTGCGACGAAGTGCTCATGGAATGCTTCATGCGGAGGCCTTGGACGAAGGAGGGACTTCGAAGGGTGGTACTCCGAAGGTGGGGCTTCGGAGGGAGGAGGGCTTCGGAGCGAGGCAAGCTCCGGAGTAAGGTTGACTTGTGGTACTTCGGCCTGCATGGCTTCGGTACACGGACTGACGGAGTTCGAGCTGGGTGAAGCTGTGAAGCCGTGGTGGTCCACTCCGGAGGTGTTGGTGCGAAGGCACAAGGGCTTTGGCGGCTTCGGCTCAAAACCGTCACTGTATCGAAGGCCATCTTCGGCGAAGCGAAGGCCACCAGGCTCAAGGCTTCTCGCCGAAGCTACCGCGCCCTCGCGTGCGAAGGGAGGCTCCAGAAGGTCAAAGACTGCAAAGGCTGACACTGTCTGTTCTGTAAAAGGCTGACACTGTCCCCTCTGCAAAGCTGACAGATAAGCCTCCAGAATAAAGGTGGACTACCTTTTGTACCCCTTAGTTCTGTAGAGACAAATCCTTTGTAAACCCTAGGGGTAAAGTAGTCACTTCCTTTGGGTGAACTGTGGGCTATAAATATGGGGGCTCAGTAGGTAACATTTAACACTTTGAGCATTTACTGTTGAGCTCCTGTAGCCACATACCTCGCTGTATTCATCCAGAGTTCATTTTATTGTGTTCCTTGTTCAAGCGGCGAAGCCCTGCTTCTGTGTGCTTTTTGCTTGAGCTCGCGTTACATACCTCGCTTGTTATAGTGCACCGAAGCCTGTCTAGGCGAAGGTTGTTTCTGTGCGAAGTGTGTTTTTCAGCGTGCGTTCGCTCTGTGTAACTTGAGGCCAGACCTCACAGATTACTAGCGAAGCCCTGATCGAAGCCCGTTTTGCTTCTTGTGTCGAAGCCCTTAGCAAAGTCCATTTGTGTGCGTGTAGACCTTCGTGTATGAAGCACAGCACCAGTTGCTGCTGCCAAGTACTTGGTCGAAGTCCTCAGAGGGCTGTCCACTCTTGCGAAGGGTGAAGTGCGAAGCCTGCTCGAAGCACCCCGTGTGCGGAGCCTGCACTGACTTAGCGGAGTAGATTTTCGAGGGTTGTTAGTGGAGCGAAGTCTTCTTGGCTTTGAACTTTTGCTCCTGCGAAGCCTGTGTTTGGAGCTGTCGAAGTACCTCCGAACCAGACCTCCGAAGGTAGTGTTCGAAGCCTGTTCCGCAGAAGACAGAACTGAAACCGAAGGCTAGTTTTAGCTCGAAATTTTAAAAGCTCCCATTCACCCCCCCTCTGGTCGCCGTTTACGGTCCAACAATTACTTTTAAATATGATTCTAGAATAGTCATACTATTAAAAGGGATTTGTTGAAGTTTGTCCCAAAGCTTTGTGCTCAAAATGTTTTATCCCACTGCTATCTTGAGAGAAAACCAAATCCATAACATTTTTTCCTTTAGGTTTTAAATCTTGTTCCTTATTGAGTTGGATATCCCTTTAGATAAGCTTTCCAAAAAGTCAAGGATCATCAAAAACGAAGTTCGGAATCAAAAGTTATGACTTGTTTTCTAGAGTGCTACCAAGAATGTCAGAAGTTCTGATCCGAGATCGGAAGTTCCAACCCGTAGGTTCCTATTTGAGTTCTCAGTCTGAAATTCAATTTTTGGTCGAAACTTCTGATTTGAGCTCTCTTTCTAGAATTTATTTTTCTGTCGAAACTTCTGATTTGGGATCAAAACTTCCGATTTGAACTCTTTGTTTGGAATTAAATTTTCTATTGGAACTTTCAATTAGACATGAGAACTTCTGATTTCTACTCTCGATTTGGAATTTATTTTCCATCGGAAATTCCGACTTGCCATCAAAACTTCCGATTTGAGTTATTTGTTTAAAATTTCTTTTTTGATCAAAACTTTCGATTTGCCATCGAAACTTCTGAGGTGGGCAGTCAAAAATGCCCAAACGGTCAGATTTTAGGTGCAGGGTATAAATATCTCCATCAGCAATTTTGAAAATGGGACTTTTGGCCTACACTCTTATTCTCTCTCAAAACCCTAACCCTAGAACTCTCTTTTGCATTCAAGCACGGATCTTTGTGATTCAACTTGGGAGTTCTTTAGAAATCTTCTTGAAATTTCGTTGCTCTATTTTTGAGAAGATTTTTGTGGATTGAGTTTGTTTTCATTGAAAATCTTGTGGACAAATATTTGAGTTGGCAAAGTTCTTCGTGTGCTTTGAAACCCAAACCCTTGTTTTGAAATCCTAGAATTCTCATACGCTTACAAGTCTAAATCTAGACTGAATCTTTGTGATTCCACATGCGAGTTCCTCACAAATATTCTTAGACATTTGTTGTTTAATCTTTTGAGAATATTTTGGGTTGTTGGGTTGATTGTTTTTCTTGAGAAATATTGAGCACAAAGACTTGAGTTGACAAAACTTTTTCAATGGATTTATTACTCTTGGAGGTGTTACCTCCTAGACGGTTAGGCATCGCTCCGCGAGCATCCAAGAGATTGTGGAGTGCACGAAGAAGTTTGTACAAGCCTACCTTGGTTTCAACAAGGTAACGAGTAGAAAATCCAAGAGTAGCATTGGCTAAGGCATGGTAAGGACAAGGGTTGAAAGAGACCCATTCTATTGAGGTCCCTCAATGGAAACATAGGATCGAGGGATCCGAACTCCGGTAAATAACCTCTTATGTTCATCTTGTGTTCTTCGTGTTCTTGCTAGCTAATACTTGATATTGTCCGATCTACTTTCTAGCAAGGTTCTAGAATAGATTCCTTTGTAAAAGTTGTTTCCTACAACTAGGGATGGCAATTATACCCGTGTACCCGTTTACCCGCGGGTAAAAACCCTATTAGGGTCGGGTTTGTTCCATTTTTTATACCCGTGGGTATGATAATGGGTCAAATCTTATACCCGACGGGTAAACGGGTATGGGTATGGGTATTCAGTACCCATACCCGCTTTACCCGTTTACCCATTTACCCGGAGTATGTAAAAAACCCTAACCCTAGATTTCATTCTCCCAGCCACTCCTCTTACCCCGTCAGGCCGTCACCTGTGACCCCCATGAATCCCTTCCGCCGCCGAGCCCGCGCTGCCAGCCGTCGTCAGCCGAGCGCCCCCGAGCCCCACGCCGCCGGTCGCCGAGCTTCGCCCTGAGTGCCGTTGAGGCTCGCGCCGCCGGCCACCGCGCTCCGCCCCGAGCACTGCTGAGCCCCACACCGCCGGCCGCCAAGCCCCGAGCGCCCCCGAGCCCCGCACCGAGCGCCGCGTCGGGGCAGGCGCGGCCGCCGAGGGCTCCGCATCCAAGAAGCCGCGTGTCTCCTCGGGCGCGTCCTACGCCGAGTCTCTCCGCTCCAAGCTCTGTCCCGACGCCTCCATCCTCGCGACTCTCCGCACCCTGGCATCCGCGTGCTCCAAATTCAAGCCCGCGGGCGCGTCCTCCTCCTCAAAGGCCCTCGCGGAAGACGACTCGGCCGCCAACTACATCGTGGTGGCCGACCAGGACTCCGCTTCCGTCACCTCTCTGCTTGTTCACGGGTAAACGGGTATACCCGCGGGTATACGGTACCCGCGGGTATCGGGTATGGGCACGGGTTTTTACCCGTCGCGGGTAACGGGAACGGGTACGGGTATGGGTATGTAATACCCGTGCCCGTGATACCCGACTGCCATCCCTACCTACAACATTGTGCACATTTCCATTCATTTACTTTGTTCAAGAAATAAATTTCATTTGTGGCGATTTTTTAAATCAATTGGAACTTCTGACCCAAATCAGAACTTTTGATCCATATAAGAACACTTGTGATTTAGGAGTTTTTCAAACTAACTATTTCCGCGAGAATTTTTCAAGAATGCTTATTCACCCCCTCTAGGCGACATCAGTATCCTTTCAGACACTTTGTCTAGATCCATGCTATCGCTGTTTGGATCTGTGCTGCCACCATCGGATCCACGTCGTCATCGCCTAGATCCAAACCGTCATTAGATCCACGACACCATTGCCTAGATCCATACCGAGCAATGCACCCATGTCGGCCATGCGTTGTCAGAGCCACCATCTAGGAGCTTCCGCTAGAGCCCACTTTTTAGTGGAGAAAATGGAGAAGATGTAGGACCAAGAGTAGCGGCCAGAGGGGGTGAATGGGCACAAATTTAAACACACAAATATTTTATAAAACAAATGCTATCACTCTCTTGACATTTGAGATGTGGATAGATAGTCTCAGAGATCACAAGTATTCATATGAAATCAAGTAAGTTTCCCCTCAAAAATATCTCAAGCGTTTGTTTACACCAAGATTTGGTAAAGCCCAAGGCCCGCCAAGGAAGGTGCGTGGTCAACAGAAGGTCGAGGAAGATCTAGTCAAAGGAGTCCGTCCGTAACAACTGCATGATTAGAAGGAGAGCCGATGAAGATAAGAGCAACAGATGGGTACAGATTCATCGGGAATCGGTTGGATAAGTTACTTGGACGGCAAGTCTACAGACTATAAATATGTATCCCTTAGGTTAGATTAGTTAACTCTCGTTCAATCAACAATCAGCGCATCGCCACCCTTGTGCCCTAAGGTTATCCGTCGGGACTTGGGCGCTCGGAGCTGGGCTGCATCAGTTTGATCTCCGGCGATGTTGGAACAATAGCATTAGTTCCAGCAGGTTTGTCTATGGTGGAGTATGATATGGAGAATGAACCTCGATGGGTTCTCACAGGGAGAGATAGGGTTTATACTGGTTCGGGCCTCCCCTAGGGGATAACAACCCTACGTCCAGTTTGTGGTAGATTTGGCATGGTGTGCCTTGATGTGGAGAGGATAACTCCAGGGTCTCATGGCCCCCTGCAGCGTGTCCCGTTACAAGGGCTTGGCCCTGCTTTTATAGGCACGCAGGCCTTAAGGAAAAGACCAAGATACCCTCCATGGGCCCTTAGGCTCATAGGGGTAAACAGGGAAAGGGGGCTGGCTACTGTACACGGGTACCAGACAGCTTTACAGCTTTACAGACGTGTCAGGCTGCGCCAGCCTTTGACCAACTAAACGACAAGCTAGGAGCGGAGGGGGCTTCGGAGTGCACCCGAGGGGGGGCTCCGAAGCGCTGCTCCGGCGAGTGGCCTCCGGTCTCGGCTCCGGAGGGCGGCCTCCGGGCTTGGCTCCGGAGGGTGGCCTCCGGAGGCCGCCCTCCGGAGGCCATCCTCCGGAAGCCAGGCCCGGAGGCCGCCCTCCGGAGTCCAGTTCGGAGGCCACCCTCCGGAAGCTAAGCCCGGAGTCCGCCCTCCGGAAGCCAAGCCCGGAGGCCGCCCTCCGGAGTCCAGTCCGGAGGCCACCCTCCGGAAGCCAAGTCCAGAGGCCACCCTCCGGGAGCCAAACCCGGAGGCCACCCTCCGGAAGCTAAGCCCGGAGTCCGCCCTCCGAGGCCGCCCTCCGGAGGCCACCCTCCGGAGCCAAGCCCGGAGGCCGCCCTCCGGAGCCGAGACCGGAGGCCACTCGCCGGAGCAGCGCTTCGGAGCCCCCCCTCGGGTGCACTCCGAAGCCCCCTCCGCTCCTAGCTTGTCGTTTAGTTGGTCAAAGGCTGGCGCAGCCTGACACGTCTGTAAAGCTGTAAAGCTGTCTGGTACCCGTGTACAGTAGCCAGCCCCCTTTCCCTGTTTACCCCTATGAGCCTAAGGGCCCATGGAGGGTATCTTGGTCTTTTCCTTAAGGCCTGCGTGCCTATAAAAGCAGGGCCAAGCCCTTGTAACGGGACACGCTGCAGGGGGCCATGAGACCCTGGAGTTATCCTCTCCACATCAAGGCACACCATGCCAAATCTACCACAAACTGGACGTAGGGTTGTTATCCCCTAGGGGAGGCCCGAACCAGTATAAACCCTATCTCTCCCTGTGAGAACCCATCGAGGTTCATTCTCCATATCATACTCCACCATAGACAAACCTGCTGGAACTAATGCTATTGTTCCAACAGTTGGCGCCGTCCGTGGGGACCTTAGTCCTAGAAGCTAAGTTCTCTACCACTGCCTGCAACCCGAAGTGCGCCCGAGGGGGGAGCATCGAGGCTTTCTCGCTTCGCGCACCCTCCGGCAAGGGGCTTCGAGGGCAGATCGAAGGCCACCTTCGCCTTCCTCCATCCTCCGCAGACCGGAGCCCACTCTCCGGCAAGGGGCTCCGCTCCACGTTTCAAAGGACATCGAAGCCCCGAAGGGCTACAAGGTAAGTACCGCCCAAAGCCATCGAAGCACCGCTTCGTCTTATTTAAACCCGAAGCACCGCTTCGTCTTATTTAAAACCCGAAGCCTTGCTTCGCCTTATTCAAAAACCGAAGCCATGCTTCGCTTTATTTAAACCCGAAGCACCGCTTCGCCTTATTTAAACCCGAAGCACCGCTTCGTCTTATTTAAAACCCGAAGCCTTGCTTCGCTTTACTCAAAAACCGAAGCCATGCTTCGTCTTATTTAAACCCGAAGCACCGCTTCGTCTTATTTAAAACCCGAAGCCTTGCTTCGCTTTACTTAAAAACCGAAGCCATGCTTCGCTTTATTTAAATCCGAAGCCATGCTTCGTCTTATTTAAAACCCGAAGCCTTGCTTCGCTTTACTCAAAAACCGAAGCCATGCTTCGTCTTATTTAAACCCAAAGCACCGCTTCGTCTTATTTAAAACCCGAAGCCTAAAAACCGAAGCCATGCTTCGCTTTATTTAAATCCGAAGCCATGCTTCGTCTTATTTAAAACCCGAAGCCCCGCTTCACCTTATTTAAAACCGAAGTCTTGCTTCGCTTTATAAAACCCGGAGTACCCCTCCGAAGGCTACACAGTGCCCCCGGGCCCGTAGCAGTGGGCTAAAAGGACTCCGGGCCACTGGCCCGACGCGTCCAGGGATTCCGGGCTCCGTGCCCGAAGCATCCCAGGGATTCCGGGCTCCGCACCCGAAGCATCCCAGGGTCGAAGGTGACCCAGAGTCGAAGGTGGCTCAGAGTCGAAGGCTACACAGTGCCCCCGGGCCCGTAGCAGTGGGCTAAAAGGACTCCGGGCCACTGGCCCGACGCGTCCAGGGATTCCGGGCTCCGCGCCCGAAGCATCCCAGGGATTCCGGGCTCCGCACCCGAAGCATCCCAGGGTCGAAGGTGACCCAGAGTCGAAGGTGGCTCAGAGTCGAAGGTGGCTCACATTATCACAGGTTCGGTGAATCCACACCAATTATCCTTCTCATTACAGGACCAAGCTCCGAAGCCCAGCTTCGTTACCCAAGCACGCTCCGAAGCCCTGCTTCGCGTGTTAATATAATATACGCCCGAGCGTCCCGAAGTCTTATTTCGCTAAAATCTAAGTGCGTTCCAGAGCCTCGCTCATGCACAACATCCAAATCCTAGCGTGCCGAAGCATGCCTCGCTAAACTTGGTTATGCCAGAGCCCTGCTCCGCACCAAGTTAGCGCGTACGGAGCCCAAAAGAGGGCTCCGCTCAGTGAATTTCAGCAGCCGAAGCATTGCTTCGCACCCATTTAAAGCATTCGAAGCCCAAAGGGGCCTTCGCTTGAATAAAATTTCATGCATCAAGCCGCCAAAAGGCGCACCCTTCGCATCTTTTATTTTTTGCCCGTACCAGCAGCGGCTAAGTCCCTAACTGCCACGTGCAAAGGGGGGAAGCATATATGCGAGGTGTGCGAATGTAATGTACAGTACGAGCGTGACAAGCTAAGCGTTCGAAGCCAAACAATGCGAAGCATACAAACGAAGTATGCGAGCATAATAAACTCCGTTCATTAAGAGAGTTGAGAAGTATGTTACAAATATACTTCGAAGACAAAACTACGAGTAATCTGTATCTAAGCCTAAGAAGAACCGAGTGCGAGGCCCCAACCCTCGCTTGCCTCTCCTTCGGCGAGGGCCCCCTCGGCTGGATGTTGCCTCGTCGGAGCCCGCTCTCCCTCGACCGGCTCGTCCAGGCTCCGAAGCCTGCAGGCTTCGGCTTCCGCTTTGCAGGTCGCTCCAAGTTCGCGAAGCAGGCGGTGCCGTATCGAAGGCAGAAAAATCTAGGGCTTCGTCGCTCGCTAAGGCCGCTCGCGGAGGCAAGGGTAAAGAACCTTGAAGGGACTCCGTCTTCACAGCGGCAAGCAAATCCTGAGCTATTTCGGAGATGGCTTCGCCCCGAGGCCCCCTCGGCAGCTTAAACCGAGGGGGGCCTTCGGACCTAGCTACTTCAAGGATCGCCCACAGCTGTTGAAGCTCTTCAGAGTCCTCGAGGACTTCGAGGTCTACGCTCGAAGGCTGAGCCTGGGCAGGTATAAAAAACCCCCGCATTCGTATTAATGAACTGATAAGTCTTTACAAGCCTACAGCTAGGTATTACAAGGAAGCCTAAGGAGATCTACACCTTCGGAGGCGGAGGCGTCGAGGTCGAAGGCTTGTCCGGGTCAGTGGGCCCCTTGAACCGGCGTTGTCGGAGGGCCTTCATAAGGTCAAGGACCGCCTCGCAGCCTTGCTCCTTCCAGGGATCCTGCAGCCGCCGCCAGGCCCCACGGACTTCGCCCGGAGGCGTCACCAAGTGCGGACCCCCGAAGGCCACGGGGGCCACGGAGGTTGCCGCCCGAAGGTGGTCACACCCCGCGGCATGGAGCATGTGCAACACTCCTTGACCGGCGACGCGACCGGCCATGAGAGCGAAGCCTGTCAGCGCTTCGTCCGCAATCGAAGCCGCTGTCTTCAAATAATCGGCGCGGTCCCCAATCGGGTCTTGGTCGCCAAACTCCGGAGCCCGGCACTCGGTCCCTATTTTCTCAAGGACCTCGGTCAGGCTCTGGGTGGCCTCGCCAAGGTTGGCCACAACGAAGCTCTCGAGGTCCTGGGCCCGTTGATGGAGCTCTTCGATCTCCTTCGCCTGTCGGGCCTCGGCATCCTTCGAAGCTTGGAGCTCCGCGCGAAGCCGAGCCGTCTCCGAGGCCAAAGCCTCCCTCGCCTCCTTCGCCTCCGCAGCCGAAGCTTCGGCCCGTTTCCGCCCCTCGGCTTCCTCTGAAACCTCGCGGCGAAGGGCCTCTTTCTCCGCTGCGAGGCGCTCCAACCGCCTGTCGGCAGCAGTCGAAGCGGCTGCGTTCAGTGCGAGGGCCTGCAGAAGTTGAAGAAGTCATAAGTACCAAGGAAAAGCTAACATATAGTTCGAAGTTGCAAGGGGCTTCGCTCACCCGCAGGAGGACTTCGTTCGAGCTGACGAAGAGATCCGCGGGGTCCTGGTGGCTAAGCTGGGCCACCAAGTCCCCCTCCTCCGCAGAAGCACAAGCCTCGCGGAACCCGCGGATCGCCGCCACCGTCACACCTCCCCTCGGCTTGAAAGGGTGAATCACGGCCACGGTCCCCTCCGCGGGCTTCGGCGAAGCGGGGCTCAAGCCCACCACGTCGACATCTTCTTCGCCTCGAGGGTCCACGCGGCCCCTGCCGCCTTCGCCGTCAGACGAAGTGCTCCCGGACTCCGACTCGCTGCTGCTGCTGCTACTGCTGCTGCTGCTCGAAGCCTCCGCGGGCTCCGCCTCGGCGGACTTCGACCCGCCTTCGCCGGCCGGCTTCGCCGCAGCGGGCCTCGCATCATCTTCGTCCTCTGCAAAAAGACAAGTCAAAACCTGCATATTGAAGAGAGGCATGCAAAAAGAAAAAGGGTTTACCATCATCAGAGATCTCCTGGAAGGAGCCAGGGGCTAAGTGTGTCCTCCAGCCCCCTCGCTGCGAAGCTGGCGCATCCACCTTCGCGCCCGAAGTTGGTTCCGCCGAAGCACCCGTGGCCTCCTTGGCAGCATGAGTGCGCGCGTCAACCTCCGCCTCAGAAGCCCTCGCCGCCAGGGGCTTCGCGGCCTTCTTGGGGGTCGGAGTAGCTGCGGGCTTCGCCGCAACCTCCCCCGAGGCGTCCGCTTCGTCCTCGTCCCCCCTCTTCCTCTTGGCTCCGGCCGACGAGGCCGCCAGGTGGGCGAAGTCCGGCAGAGCGGGGAGCCCTCCGAGGCCAAGCGCGGTCCACACTCTGTTCCAGCGCTCCCAGGACCCCACCAGGGCGAGGCGCTGGTTCTGCTCCTCGGGAGTCGGAGTCCCGACGACTCGGTCCGCCGCCGCGATGGCCTCCTCCGGGGTCCTCATGTCGAGGTCGGCTACGCGAAGAGGTTGAAGTTAGGAGCAAAGTATTCTAAGTATTAAAAGCAAGAAGAGCGCGAAGACTTACAAAAGCGGTCGAAGGCCAGCTCGCTGAGTTCACCTCGATCCGAAGCCTGGAAGAGACCCTCCGGCCAAGAGCGCGCGAGGGGGCTTAGCCGAAGGGTGAGGAACTCCTCTGCGAGGTCCCTCATGCTCATCTTCGCTGCCACCCTTCGGAGCAGCGAGATCCTCGATTGAAGGAGGCCTTCGCTGGTCTTCACCACCCCTTCGCGCCGATACAAAATATGGGCGTTGGTGCTCCGAAGGGGGGAATTGGCTCCGACGGAGGCATAGAACCACTCTTGGTCCCACCTCGAGTGCCACTTGTTGTTGACGGCCCTCGCCGGGAAGGCGTCCTGATACTCCTTCCGAAGTTGAAAATTGGCACTGCCGAAGGCCAGCGCCCTCTTGACGCGGTCCGGCCCCTCCCGCGGCTTCGGTTGGCAGTTGGCATCATGGAGGGCAACGAAGACGTCCGCGCGGCCCTCGCAGCCCTCGGCCCTCATGGCCCACTCAAAAACGGCTAGCCTCGCCACGGCGTTGGGCGAAAGCTGTGGAAGCTCGAGGTTGTAAGCCTTGAGGACTTCGCTCAGAACTGGACTCCGGAGGGCGGCCTCCGGGCCTGGCTTCCGGAGGATGGCCTCCGGAGGGCGGCCTCCGAACTGGGCTCCGGAGGGCGGCCTCCGGGCTTGGCTTCCGGAGGGTGGCCTCCGAACTGGACTCCGGAGGGCGGCCTCCGGGCTTGGCTTCCGGAGGATGGCCTCCGAACTGGGTTCCGGAGGGCGGCCTCCGGGCTTGGCTTCCGGAGGATGGCCTCCGAACTGGACTCCGGAGGGCTTCGAGCCGGACCTCCTGGTTTGGGGGGCTTCGAAGCTACAGGCCTCGGGAAGCATCTTGGGACCTGGAAATAATACTCGAAGAAAACAGGCTCCGACAGAACTTGGCTCTGGGCCGAAGGCTGTCGGAGGCTGACGTCATTTGGCCCCTGTGTAAGGGAAATATATTCCCCCAACAGGCGAAGAGGTGAGTCCCACCACCCCTGACGCTGTGCCAACTAGGTTAGTACCCTCACGGTTGTATCGGTTCAATCCGATCTCTTGAGGAGAACGGTGAAACAACACGGTCGCCGGTTGTTCTCAGTATATTTGGCTAGGTCTAAGGTTGCATCAGTTAGGATTGATCTCTTAGATTGAAGTGATCTGGGTTTGGTAGCTTGAGGCTTCATCAGTTAAGTCTGACATCTCTTGCTGTTGTATCTTCTTCATGTCGTATATTGTTCATCTAAATAAAGTTTGCCCAATTCGTTGATATATTATTCAGATCATCGTGACTAGCTACTGTCTCGGTTAGGTCCAATCTAGTTATTGTGATGATTTCCATGATGTAGATCTGCTATCTGGCATGTTTTATTTATTTCTATCAGAGTACATGCTGATAGGTTATCTTTAATTTATCTCCGTATCATGTTCACCGTCGAAGGGTGCACATCGGCCTACATGCATATTTTGTCTTTCTCCATCAGTCGATGGCGGGCTCGCTCCATTGGGCCAACTTGGGCTATCGGCCGTCCGATCGATCGACACACTGGTTCATGGTTTTATCTCTTCTGCCGCAATCATCGACTTGCCAGACGATCGACTATGCTACTAACATTTATCTTTTCCGATCCCTTATCAGTTGTAAGGTCAAACTGATTGGCATGCCCTGAACCCCTTTTCTAAGATGTAGGACCTGCACTGGAGTCAAGCAGATCTCACATGCCATATGTGTATCAGTGTGTGACCAAAAAGCACACCAACATGCTTTTTGGCACGCCCAGTGGGACAATCTCCAACAACTCAGCCATGGAAGGCGTGCTTGACGAGGTAAATGTCGTCCCGATCACCATGGACGCTCTGTCCTAGGAACAGAGGACAGAGGTGCAGCAACATGTGGACGAGTTCCAAAAGTCATGCCTACAAGTATACAACATGAATCGGCTGGGTCCCGTTTAGAGGGCACCACTTCCAACACCAGTGATGACCATAGAGGGCGGTCATCCGCCAGAGAATTCTCAGTCCAATCTTCAAGAAGTTGTCGATCAGGCGATCCGCAAGTCGCTAGTCAGCAAATCAGGGACACTGGCCAAGACCATTAAAGGACTGATCAAGGAGGCCATCAGGGGCATAGTGGTTCGCGAGGCACCGCAAGGTCCGGCGTACCTACCCAATGACCCATTGAGACTACTGCAGCACACTCGGTCGGCGCCACTGCCACAAGGGCTGATGAGGCTAGACCAGCTGAACTCTTCGCTTGGCTACGAAGGCAACAAGATGACCCAGCCATCGGCCCCCTCACACAGTCCACCCTAGGGCACTGCAGGTAGGGCCGATAAGAATGCACAAGCGTTGTTCTCGGCGTTTGATCTAAGGATTCTAGGGCAAGGGATTCCGTAAGTGATGTACGACATCACAAGAGACCCCCCGACAGACCTCATGCCGCCAAGGGGGGCACCCGATATCATCCCTCTTGGATATCACCGGACGACGCACTATGGAGCAATGCCCTACAACGATGCGAGGCAATACATATATGACGCTACTCGGTGGGACCAGTACCAACAGGCGCCAATGTCTGCCCAATGTCCGTTGCCGGGTCAACAAGAAGATGAGTGGGTAAATTGGATCACGGAACTCATCAAAGATCAATTCGGTTTGAAGCCCAAAGAGCAGACATACATGTACCGGCGCCCGTATCACGAGTGGTTTGATCGAGTGCCGCTACCAAACGGTACAAGGTGCCGGATTTCACCAAATTCTCGGGACAAGACTCAATCTCCACAATCGAGCACATTAGCCATTTTCTCGCCCAGTGTGGGGAGGCATCGGCTGACGAAACACTGAAGGTTTGGCTTTTCCCGTTATCCCTGTCAGGATCGGCCTTCGTGTGGTTTTCTTCGCTGTCGGCGAATTCCATCAGAGGATGGGCAGACCTAGAAAAGAAATTTCACGAGTACTTCTCCGGCATCCAGGAGATGAAGCTGACTGACTTGACGTCCGTGAAATAAAGGACTAATGAGTCGGTCCCAAACTATATACAGAGGTTCCGGGACGTAAGAAGTAGATGGTATAGCGTGAACCTCACTGACAGTCAGTTGGCAGAGTTGGCGTTTAAAGGACTCTTGAGTCCTATCAGGGAGAAGTTTTCATCACACTAGTTCGAAAGCCTCTCGCAACTGCTGCAAAGGGTATCGGCCCATGAGAGCCGATTCCAAGAGGTCAGACAGGACAAATACCAGAAGAAGATTGCGTAGACCCAACTATACCACTCGGGCTCCGACGAGGACAGCGAATCTGATGCAGAAGTCGAGATGGCCGAGTGGTCCAAGAACAAAAAGCAAGTCGCATGCCCATGGATAAAATCGGCCGAGAAGGAAGAAAAGTATGACTTCGATATCAACAAGGCCGATAAAATATTCGACATGTTGCTTAGGGAGAAGCAGATTCACCTATCGCGTGGCCACATAATACCACCTACCGAAGAGCGGAAGAAGAAGAAATATTGCAAGTGGCATAACTCCTCGTCACACCATACTAACGAATGTAAGGTCTTCAAGTAGCAAATTCAATCGGCCGTAGAGCAAGGTCGAATCAAGTTTGATAACGAGAAAGAGCCGATGAACATCGGGGATCACCCATTCCAAGTCAACATGGTGCGTGCACATTACGACGACGATCGACATAAGCACAAAGAAGAAACCGATTGGCTGTGAGGGGTGGAGGTCGAGTAATGTCCAGAGGAAGAGGCCGATCTGGGAAACGATGGAAGAGCAAAGGACCTACGTGGGCCAAGGTCACGTCTACCAATGAGCCACGACAATGTGGTCATCGGGTTGGAGGACCGGTTGAGGCCAATCTTCGCGGGTAACCAGATTCCTAGCAGAATAGGGATAAGTTAAAGACTACTACGTCGGAATATTTGGGAAGGCCAAACGGTCACCTAAAAGGACATCTCCTAAATTGTTCGGACAAGGTACACAGCTGATACCCCATGGTGTCGCCTTTAGATGGCCGATGCAGAGGCCTCACCCCTAGCCCAACAATGCAAGTAAGAAGATTCATAAAGAAATCATAAAGAAAAGTTCAAGCTAAAACACGACGGATACCCTCGATCGCCCTCACCCAGATGGTGTCAACATTCTGGAGGACGACACAATCATCTGCGTCCGAACCGGGAATGTCCCGAAGGGCCCGGCGTCGACGTTGTGCAAGATGAACCGCCTCGGTGAGCCAGCGCTTCTGGGCTTCAATCCAATCCAAGAGAGAGGCCAGTGCACCCTCCTGTACGGTGATTTTCGCCGGTATCTTCTCCAATCGGGCAGTCAGGATGGCTTCTTCTGACCAAAGTGAGTCCAACTTTCGCGAAACGGCCGACGACTCACCCTAGAGTTGATCTAGGAGAGAGTCGTCGGCCAACGCCACTGCATTAAAGGTCTTGATCTCTGCCCGTTGAGACACACGGCTGGCATGGTCGGCCATCTGACGCAGCACCCGCTGCACGGTCTGCCAGTGAAACTCGAAGTGGTCGGTCGGCGTAAGTGTAACACCCCAAGAAATAAAAACAAATAAAAGAAAAGAAAAATATTATTTAAATCATTTCTGGATTTATTTATTAAAGGAAAATCATGAAAGCACCCAAATAAAGCCAAATAGGGAGAAATACCCAAAATATGGACCTGAAAATTTTATGAGATAAACTAGAGCCCAAGATATAATTTTAGGAATTTTTACAAATTTTTATCAACAGTGATTCAACCCTTAAACAAATATAAGAATTACTGGATTTATTTTAAATCAGAAAAGAGTTAAAAATGCTTGATGGGCCTCAACCCCGAATTCGCCCGAGCCCAGCCCAGTCTAAGCCATGGGTCACTGACCCGTGGGTCCCTCCTATCGGCGCCGCTTCCCTCCTCTCTCTCCCGCCCGCGCTCTTTTCGGTCCCACCGGTCAGCCTCTGCCGCGCCGCTTTCGCCCACTGACCGCCCGGACCCGCCTGTCGGTCTTTCCTTTTCTGTTTCGCCCGCTGACAGGTGGGGGCCACCTGTCAGCTTCGTCTTCTCCACGGAAGGGGATCGCCCCCTTCCTTCCTCCCGGCGATCCCTTTCTGTTTCCTCGCCGCCGGCCACCGCGATCGCCCGGATCACCCCGGATCACCTTCCCTGGTCGCCGCCACCCCCTTTCCTTCCTTAGCCGACACATTTTTGCGCTTATGGAAGGCTATCCGATGCTTTTGGGAACCTCGCCGGAAAAGGAAGGAGCCCTTCGGGTTCCCCGACAATCCTTGCCATCTGGGCGCCGGCGAGCCCCTATTTATACCCTCGCCCTCACTGCGCTCAGTCCACACCGTAGCAACCCAAGCCGAGCGAGAACAGAGCGTCGCCGCCTTCTTTTCGGCCTTCAGCTCTGCTTCGCCTCCGGCGAGCCCTCGCCATCGCCTCGGACCTCCCCCGTCCTAGCCACCGCCACCGATGAGACCACCGGAGCCCGCTCATCATCGGCCACCACTCCGTCGGTCGTGAAGACCACCGGATCGCCGTCGCCGTCGAGCACCCGAACCCCTCCGCCGTCTACGCTCACCGCCGGTCACCTCCGGACCTCCGTCGTCACCATCAAAGGTACGGTCATGACCGCCCTCCCCTCCCCGTTCCATTTTTGCCGTTAGCTATGCCCGTAGGTGCTCGCCGCCGCCGTCGCCGTCGCGCCCGAGGCTGCCGTCGCCGGAGACGAAGGGGGTACGCGCCCCCTTACGTCGTGCCGTGCCGGATCGCGCCGCGACCGTCCGATCGCGATCAGAGGGCTAGGATTAAATCCCTTCGGGATTTAATCTAGGCCCTCGGATCTGGTCAAAGGGGTATCGAGGCCTCTCGGCCGTCGATCACCACTTAAAACCTCCGAGCGATCTGGTGCGTCCACGCGTACCAGTTCGGTGCGATTTAATCTGAGCCGTCCATTCTCACTTAAGGGATCTCGCCTCGCGCCTGGCCGCCGGATCTGGATCCAACGGATCTGGTTGATCCGGTCCACGCGCACAGTGGCGCAGTCCACCGTGGGCCTGGCTCACCGTGGACCAGAGCCCATTTTCCAGTTTAAATAAAATTCAGAAAATAGTTTAAACTTCAAAAATTCATAACTTGCTCATTTTAACGCCAAATTTCACCATTCAAATTTTGTTAAAACCAGAATATTATTCTGTACACATTAATGCCATAAAAACAGTATGTTTCTGTTACCCAAAATAACTTTTAATAAATATTTAAATAAAACCTCTTAGGGATAATTTATTTAATTCAGAAAAATAAATTGGAAAAGCCTTGAGAAATATAAAGTTTACCATCTATTCACCAAACATCAGAATAATGAAACTTTATTCCACATAATAAAACCACAAATGTGTATGTTTATTATTTGGTGGTTTTTATCTGTTTATTGAATGTGTTGTTTATTTTCCGTATCAAGAAGACTACGAGTTCGTCGAGGAGCAGGAGTTCTACCCCGAGGTTCCTCCATCCCCATTTGCTGATCAAGGCAAGTCATCGACCACCTCTGTGGAAACAGTTGATCATTATTGAGCCCAGGATTTAATAAATTATCGCTATAACTCATAGGTTAATATTGCATTAGTCAAAGATCAAGCCTTACACTTATATTATTAGATCCACGTCCTTGTGTGCAAACCCAAGCCATGCTTATTGAGCCTTAACTCCTTGTCACTCTACAAATATTATATTAGCTAGTGCTCAATGTACCGGCACCACTGCTATAGGATAAAAGAAACGAGTCGTAGATTAGATAGATTCTGGTATATGAAATACCCCGTTATTCTTGTCTCTGGACTCTGTTGGAGTTAGGCATGTTATAAGTATGGTGGGTTCCGGGTGCAAGCTCGGGTTTTGGTATGTCGCACCCGGGGCACTATAAGGACCGGTCTGCGGGATCTGTTGCAAAGCACTTCCGTACCAACCACAAGTCTAATGGGTAAGTCCTAACTGGAAGTGTGGAACACTCCGGCTCTCGGTACCATAGTGGAGGGGGCAAGGGGCTAGCCCTCAGGGCGCCTTGTACCGATGATGGCTCAAGGGGGGGTATTGTGGAAACTCGACATGGCGAGACACGGTACGAAACCTATAAGAGGGTGCTGTTGAGTCAGGGGAGACCATATGGAAGGTTTTGGCACGAGTTCCCGTGAAATGGGTCATCTCGTTACACTTTGGTGTAAGTGATGAGTGCGTGCCTTGTGGGTACAGTGGTACATCTCTGATCAGAGTAAAATAAATCTTTTCGAAAAGCCGAGCCCACGGTCAAGGGCGGGTTGTGTGACTACTCGCAGTTAGTTTACAATTGTTTGAATGGATGAGTTATTCATGGCATGTAAGGACTGTTGTGCGGGGAGGTAAAACGTACTCCTCGAGTTAGAAGATGATGATGCATTCACATGTTTACTTTTCCGTACTAATAAATTGCTCACATTTAATGCTTTACAAATATGCTGCTTCCGCAAAACTAGCCACTATCTCCCTTGTTATTATCTTGCATTATATTTGCATTCGGTGGCTTGCTGAGTACATCTGTACTCACCCCGTTGACTTACACCATCAGAGCCCGTCTACTACGAGGAGGATGAAGGTCTGGAGTAGCGACCCAGTCAAGGCGAGACTGGAAGGAGGCGTTCATCTAGGACCCTTTGATTTATTAGTTTCTCTTCATCTTTATTTCACTTTTGTATTAATGCGGTCTACGAACCGTGAATGATTGCCCGTATTGTACGAGGTCGCATGATGAACGTCTTGTTTTATTGATTTTCTATGGAATTTCAATAAAGTCCTGATTTATTAAATCGGGGTGCGACAAGATGGTATCAGAGCCGACTTGACTGTAGGAAGCCAAACAGACCTGACCTTAGGACTTATACTTACTATATTTTCTTACAAACACTACTTATCCTCTCATCTTCCGAGATTTTCACAAAAAACTTTCTCTCTTTTGTAGATGCCGGTCCATACCATGAGCGGGACTCTTCGTGATGAGGCCGGATTCATCCGCGAGCTTCGCGTGCTCGTCGACTTCTTGGGGTTTCCCCATGAGCCCGCGTTCCACGGGATCTTTCCCGATGCGAACGAGAGCTACTGCGAGGTCACGGTTGTGATCCGCCCCTCCTCCACACAGCCACCCTTTTACACCCATGGAATTGGAGGACCTTCATTCGTGGTGGCTAGCAAGCGAGCCGCTCTTCAGTCCCTCGCCGAGCTTCGACTGGTATACGACCGCCACCTCCGCGACACCGTCTACCGCTTCATGCCCATGCGCACACCCGGAAGTCACCGCAGCATCTACATCAGCCCCCTCACGTAGAGCAACTCCGCCATCACCCGCACGATGAGACTCTTGGAGGCCATGGACAACCTCCACACAGAGGCCGTCCTCGACGCAGACAGCCAGCACGACACCATCGACTTCTACCGCCACACTTCGGAGAACCTGACTCGTGAGAATGCCGAGCTCTGTCGACAGCTTGAGCAGAACCCCCTGTTGACCCTCGAGGTGGAGGAATTGAGGTGCCAGAACGAGCTCCTACGCCAGGGCGCCATGGTCCACACCCAGCTCCGCCAACAGCTCAAAGAATTGAAGAAGGACATTGAGGAGATCGCACCTCTTCCGCCTCACAAGAAGAAACCCCTTCGGATCCCCACCGTGAGGCCCAAGAGGATCTCCCGCAGCGCACCACCCGCCGGACCATCCAGCTCTTCGACCCCGACCGTCTCCCACGAGCCTGAGATTGAGCCGTCCCCCGAGCTACCGTAGACGTAGTTTTACGATTGAGTGCTTTTCATTCTTTTTGCTTGCTTGTATTGCCATTCATGTCAAAATATAAGGCATGAATAAAGAAATAAATAAATGTAACCGCAAGAACGGTATTTTGGGAATAAAACATAGAAGAGTTCTCTAAAATAAATGTTGTCTACTTTGAAAACTCCAGGATGACCAACACTCAGGGTTCCGACGCTCCCCAGAATGGAGGAGAGAGTGGCAACTTGCCACAATGGGGAGCAACGGGACAAAGGCAGGCCCCAATCGCTAACCACCCCACAGTGGCCGAAATGATGGCCACTCAAAACCAGCTAGTCACTGCTTTATTGAATCAGATGCAACAACAGCAGCAGCAGATGCAAGAGCAGCAGGCTCAGTTCTTCCGCCTCCACCAACAGCCCGAGCTGCCCCGACCCGCCACACCGGCTCCCGCTCCCGCCTCTCAGCTCTCGGAGTTCCTCCGAGTCCGCCCACCGACCTTCTCAAGCACCACCAACCCCATGGAGGCTGGGGATTGGTTACGAGCTATCGAGAAGAAGCTCAACCTCCTTACCTGCACCGAGTAGGAGAGGGTGGCCTTCGCCACCCACCAGCTTCATGGTCCCGCCGCAGAGTGGTGGGACAATCTTCGCGAGACTCTGCCCGAGGGCCACGCCCATACTTGGGCAGAGTTTTCGGCCGCTTTCCGTGCCGCCCACATCCCCGACGGTATTATCGCACAGAAACAACAGGAGTTCAGAGACCTGCAGTAGGGGAGCAGGTCCGTAACCGAGTATCTGCACGAGTTCAACCGTCTGGCCCGATACGCACCTGAGGAGGTCCGTACCGATGCGGCCAGGCAGGCTAAGTTCCTCCGGGGATTGAAGGATGAGTTGTCCCTACAGCTTATCTCCGGAGATTTCGCCAACTTTCAAAAGTTGGTGAATAAAGCTATCATTCAGGAGACCCAGCAGAACAGGGTCGACCTGAAAAAGAAGAGGATGATTGCCCTTAGGCAAAACCAGGGCATGGCTCAGAGGCCCCGCTTCACACCTCCTCCACCGGCGCCACAATACCACCCCCGACCAGTGTATCGTCTGGCGCCACCCGCCGCCAACACCGGAACCGGACAGCCTCGCCCCGCTTCCGCCGCCCCAACTGCACCAACCGCCCCGGCAAAGAAGGCGGAAATCCTGCGCGACAAGCACGGCAAGCCCGTGGTATGTTTCAACTACCGCCAGGAAGGGCATTACTCCAATGTGTGCCCTCACCCCAAGCGCGTCCAAGGAGTTGCCGCGAACCCCGCCATCCGCGCCCGAGTCAATCACGTCACCGCTGAAGAAGCTCAGGCCGCACCAAAGATAGTGATGGGTAAGTTCTTGGTACATTCAGCACTTGCCGTGGTTTTATTCACTGGAGCTATGCACTCTTTCATATCAATCGATTTTGTGGGAAAGAACAATCTAACCATAGAAGAACTACCCAGAGCCGTACAAATAGTCACCCCGGGAAAACAAACCCTGGCCCTAACCTATAGCCCAAAAGTATGGATAAATATCCAAGGTACGATATTTTGGGCAGACCCCATCCTAATAGAATGCCAAGGGTTGGATCTCATTCTAGGGATGGATTGGTTGAACAAATACCAAGGAGTAATAGAATGTGCCCAGAGAAAAGTGACTGTGACCAGCGAAGAAGGGACTGCCGTCACATTTCAAATGCCAAGTCTAAAGATCAGCCCTGAGTCATCCACGTATCGGCCCTGAGTCGTTGACCAGGACTTCCACGGGGTCTTCCAGATGACGTAGCATGTCCCACAAAACCTCCCTGGCTTCTGGGGGAGCGGAACGACAGCCTGTGCGGGGGCATCCTCGACTTCGTCATCGACCTTGAGATAGGAGCCGAGGTCGAAGGGAAACTGCAAGGAAAGACTGAAGAAAAAGGGTTAGGAACGTTCAAAGAGTGCGATGACCACGAGAGAAGAGACTCACATCGGCAGAGTCGACGGAGGAGGCCAATCGTGGAGTAACATTGGCGGGAAGGGTCTCGTCATCATCTACGACCGCCAGAGGGGAGCGAGAGTCGCCTTCTGTAGTGCTTCCTTGGGGGACAGTCGAACTCGTAGCGCCCGGCATCGGCTGCATTCAAGGCCAATGTGAATAATACGAAGAGAAGAAGACAAAGCACATACTCGCATAAAGACGTTAACTTGGGGAACCTCGGCAACAACCCCGACAATCGTCGACTCTCCTCCCGATGCATCGGCCCCAGCCAGTGCGGGCTCTACAACAGCGTCGACCGATGCGATAGGGTCAACGGTCATACACCCCGGAGTCTGATGGTAAAGATGGCAATGGGTCTATACCCATCAGGTTTGACTATCTCAAACCCATACCCGTTAGAAAAAAATCTCCCCATCGAATAACCCATATATACATGCGGGTACCATTTATCCCCAAACCTATACCCATGCGGGTAAAATATACCCATCGGGTATCCATACCCATCAATAAACACCACACACAAAATATGCTAACAAATAACAATTGTATATCTATCCCCACAAAAACAATGTTTCACCTAAATAGATCGATCAATCATTCAATCATAAGATCAAAATTACATATATAAATAAACTCTCAAACATAATACATCAATGATTTAATCTACAACAATAGAAACAATGATTTAAACTCCCAAAAATATAACTTATTGGGTGATGGGTACCCATCGGGTAACGGGTATGGATATTAGGAAACCATACCCATACACGCGTACCTGTTGGGTACTATTTTTTCCCATTAATAGACCCACGGGTGAGCAATTTTACCCATATATCTACCCTAATAGGGTAAAAACCCATCGGGTTTCGGGTTTCGAGTTTCGGGTACCCATTGTCATCTTTACCCGATGGAGAGATCCGCGGCGGTATCCCCGGTAGTTGGAGTCAGCCGAGCACCAGCTAAATCGCTTGACGTGCAATCCGACGCTGTGTGAGCGAGCGCCATGATGCGAAGAAGCTAAAAGAAAGAATGAAAAGGAAATAAGTGGTAAAAAAAGCAAAACAAGTACCACACAATGATGGTATACATACTGGTGCCAATGGGGGAACACCGGTTGCAACGGATTCTCCTACAGCTGGGGACGTGGGCGGTGACAACTAAGGAAAGAAGGGTGTCACCAAATAAGGGATGAAGAAATCATAGGAAGGAGGCAAAGATTTACGAGGCCAAGATGATTACCTAGGTAGTACGGGCCTTAGTGGAGCGGCGTGTCGTTGCGATCGACGCTTTGCGCTTCTGTGTCAGAGTCTCGACTCGCTTATTAGCAAGCCACTCTGAAGGGGTAGGGGCCCCACTGCCCAGATTGGTAGTAGCTGATGGCAACCCATAATGGATCGGCCTACTGCTTCGGCTCACCGACGGAGCATCGATGTCGTCCTCCTGCAAAGGAAAAGTCAGAGGGAGTACAAGAGGAACCAAAACTAAAGCGAACCA
Source organism: Zizania palustris (assembly GCA_019279435.1). NCBI lineage: Eukaryota > Viridiplantae > Streptophyta > Magnoliopsida > Poales > Poaceae > Zizania > Zizania palustris. Next base: position 64,947,225 of record JAAALK010000283.1, read on the forward strand.
AGTTGCAGGAACCAGAGCTAACCTCGGGATCGATGTCAGTAAAAGATGGATCCAACGAGAGGTAGAAGCGATGGGTACGGTGGTTGAAGACGTACTGACTCGTCTCAGACCACTATCTCTTGAAGGAGACCGATTCCACCCTACACACGACCCATGAAGGGAACTCCCCGAGAGGGATGACATTGGTGATGGAGAACAACCAATCGAACTCCACGCGGCTCGTTAATTCACCACGAACCTGGATCTGACCGATGAAGAAAAGATCAATCGATAGTTGGCCAAAGCCAAGTTGTTAGGCACAAACCATCGGATGGTAAAATTCATATGACAGCTTGCGCGAAGGGGAAGTGAAATTAGTCGGAAGGAGACAAGGGGAGATACAAGCAAGGAAGACAACCTCGCTCTCTGGTGTCACTAGCACATCAGCCAGGGACAGTGGGTGAGGATATTCGTAATCGGGTAAAGACTCATAGGCATACCACACTACGCAGTCACTTACAAAGCCATAGTAAAAAGCCTTGAACCAACAGGCCAAGACATCGGTGGACATCTTGGCCCCCGGCCGACTGGTGGTGACCTCGCCCAAGGATAAATATGGATGGGTAGTTGGAGGCTCGAACTCACAGTGGTCTGACAGAAAACGAAGGGTGTCAAAGGAGGAGCCAGAAGAAGATTTGGCTGTATACACATTGAGCCACAATTGGAGGAACCACCAGGGACCACCAAGGTGACCTACCGTGTCACCAGCGGACAGCCAGGCCGATACCTGATGGAGAAGGAAGTAAAGGGAGCCAAGGGGGTACATATCTCCGACGGCCAGCTGTTCCTCCAGAAATTGAAGATGACAGGTGGGCCCAAGAGTGGACCCACAGAAGAGAAACCTCTCGAGCCAGAGGTTAAGAAAGGCAACATGCTCCCGGTCACTGATAGAGCCAATTTGCTTGTTGTGAATGACCACATATTTGGCGCAAGCGCCGATAGACTTGGTATCAAGGTGATGGGAGGCTTTGTGCATCGTCCTGATTTTCATTGGGCGTCAAAAATAAAATAAAATAATTAATAAATTAATTTCAAGAAAAGGATCCAGTATAAATTGATAAATATGAAAGCTAAAATATGGGCCTAATTTTTTTAAAAAAATAAACCGTAGCTCGAGTATTTTTCTAAAATTCTCCTTGCTCTAAATTGTGTCCCGAAATTTTTTCTAGAATTTTTGGCACGAAGAAATTAAATAAGATATAATCAATATCATTTCATCGCAAAACTCTAACACTAATTAATAAAAATATTTCAACATGAATGTTGTGTGAATAAAATATATGACAAATAATTTCAATTAAAAATAATATAAAACCAAATAAAATTCGGCTTAAGAAATTTCTAGTAAATTTCATCCGCCTCAAATCGATTTAGATTTTATTAAGGATCTTGTAACTAGAATAGTAATCCATAATATTTCAATGAATAATTTTAATTGAAAAAGTAATTAAATCACTCTCTTTCCAATCGAATTTGAATCATCATTTCCGACTATCTATATCTTTTCCCAATCAAAAATCCGGAAGAATCAACATTCTATTTTCGGTCGCGAAATTAAAATCCCATTTTAACTTCGTGTTTAAATTCCATTAAAAATCACTTTGAAAATTATTTTTAAATTCCCAAAAATAAATCCAAAACATTGGTTTTGTGTTCATGTTCGAAATTTCTAATTTCGACGCGAATACAAAATTTATTGATTTTCCAAACCGCCGTTTTTTCGTTAAAATATCTGTGTGTTGTTTCTTTAAAATCCAAGATTTTGAAATTTATTTTAAATTCCAAACTTTCCAAAAACTTTTCACTTTTTCTTAAAAATCCAAATTTGAATTTTTCATGAAAATATTTTCCTGTTTTTTCTCCTTTCCTTTTCTTTTCTTTTCTTTCCTTTTTCCCTTTTTCTCTTTCCCTTCTCTCTTTCTCTTTCCTATTTTCCTGGCTATGTGCGCGCATGGCAAGCCTCCCTTCTCTTTCCTTCTTTTCCCTTTCCCTCTTCTCTTTCTTCTTTTCCTTTTCCCTTCTCTTCCTTCCTTTCTTTTTTTCTCCCTTCCCTTTTCCTGGCCGCACCCTCCTCCTTCCATCTTCTCCTTCTATTTCCTTTCTTCCTCTTTCCTTTATTATTCCTCTCTTTCCTTCTACACATGCCTTTCCATCTCTTGCCCGTAGCTTCCATTTATTCAGACGCCTCCTACCTCTATAAAAAGCCAGGCTCTCTTCTCTTTTCTCCTCCACAAGCCCACACCTCTCCCTCTACCTCCATCGTAGCCCCTCTCCTCCTCCATGCTGCCTCGCCGAGCGTCGTCGTCGCCTTGCCACGCTGCTCCTCCGCCGTGCCGCCACCATGCCTCCCCCTCGCCGAACCACCACGCCGCCGCTACATCACTGTTCTGGGCAAGCCCATCTCCTCCTCTGTCGGCCATGTTGCCTCCGTTCTGATTTCATGCGGTAATAATCATCTCTTTCATGTTTACATTTCATTAATCATTGAATTATCCTGGTTGCGTTAGGTGGCGTTCAATCTAAATAGTTCATTAACATGTCCTAATGTCATTCGTTTAATCTAATCCATTTTATCTTGTTCATCGATACATTTCAACTATTAATTAATATTGATCCTAAAATATCATTATCAAAACCCGATGATCTCGCTTTGATCTATTTTCGTTATTCATGATATAAATTCATGTTGAGCTATTTTCGTTGATTTATCGTTCATCAATTCCGACCTATTGACCCGACGTTATCCCTATGTTGAACTGGTGTTTCGCTTCACTCTTCAATCATTCATACCGGAGTTATCCATCGTCATTCATCATCGTTCATCGTGGATGAATGCCACCTTACTCTCCTTTATTTTGATCTAATCCATCGATTATGACTTGATTGATGTTTGGTAATCGGACTTGCGACGTTCATCGATGGTCGTCGCCAATCATCGATTGTTCGTAGTCGTTCGTCACCATCCATTATCGAGTTTTATCGATTTAATCTAAACCCATCGACATGGTCGCTAAGGCTCAATCGGTTAAGCCTTTACGCGTACCTTTAGTCCATCGTCTCTTTATCCTAAATCGAATGGACTAGGTTGTCCAACGGTCGCAACCTATTCAAATCCTTCGAATAAATCCATTTGTACCCTTTTGTTTCTAATCAATCAACACATTCAATTCAACCCATCCTTGTTTTCAATTGACCCATAACCCATCGATCTACCATTATCTCAACTCAAATTTAATCATTCTATTTCATTCTATCTAAGTGAATTTGTTGATCACATGTCGACCCTCTCATTTAATCCGAAGGAATAATCTTGAGATTATTTCCTTTCTTTTTAGAGTTCTATCAATTCAGGTGAATGAATCTGGACTTCTAAAATTCATATCTTTTCCATTTGAACTCAAAATTTCATCATTCAAAATCTAGAAAATCCCTCCTTTAATTCTATACAACTTTAACCAATTTAATTGAAATGTTTGTAATGTTTATTTTATTTATTTTAATTGTCTATTGTTCTCGTTTCGCGTACCGAGAAGATTATGACGCTGTCGAAGAGTAGGAATATTTTCCCGAGGTTCCACCATCTCCATTCACTAATCAAGGTAAGTCATAACCCCTATTTTTATCATAATTGAGCCCATGTTTTAATTAAATATCGCTATAACTGGAGGTATGGAGCGTTCCAACTTAAAGCACCATAGTGGAGGGGGCAAGTGACACCTACGGGTGGCTTGTATCAACGAGGCTCAAGGGCGGTACGTCGTTGGCCCAACGTATTGGGCACCGTATGAAACCTATAAGAGGGTGTTATTGAGTTGGTGTGTTCCATGCTAAAGGTTTTGGCATGAGTTCACGTGGTATGGGTCATCTCGTTACACTTTGGTGTGTGGGGATGAGTGCGTGCCTTGTGGGTACAGTAGTACACCTCTGATCGGAGTACAATCTTTTCGAAAAGTCGTGCCCACGGTCAAGGGCGGGTTGGGCAATGTTCACCGTGGTTAGTTTACTTTTACATGAATGATTGCATGATGGAATGGCATGTAAGGACTATTGAGCGAGGGTGGGCTGACTGTACCCCTCGAGGTAGAAGATGATGCATTTACTCATGATTTAATTTATGTACTAATAACCTGATCACATTAACTGCTTTACAAACGTACTTTTCCGCAAACATGAGCCACTACCTTTCTTTGTTATTGCCTTGCATTATAATTGCATTTCGATGGCTTGCTGAGTACGATTGTACTCACCCCCGTTGACTAAATATTTTAGATGCTAAGTCCTATGAAGACGAAAGCCTGGAGTAGCTGCCCCAGTCAAGGAAGCGAGTCTTGAAGCAAGGTGTTCATCGCCAGGATTTTATTTTATTTATTCAGTGTAATAAAATAGCATGCGAGCTATATTTTGTATGTCGTGTGATGAACATCTTGCATTTATTGTTTTTTAAGGAAATTCAATAATGTCCCGATTTTGTTAAACCCGGGCGTGACACTTTGGAATAGAAATGGAAGGGGTCGGCCATGGAAGTGATGTTGAGGGAGGTCAAGACCACCACGTCAAGAAGATTGGGGCTCATCAGTCCATGACCAAAAAGGAATGTGTTCAACGCATCGGACCAAAAGTAACTGGACGATGCTAGCATTGGCTCATTTTTGAAGGGAGAGCAAGGGAGAGGCCGATGCAGTGTGTGATCCCTGAGTGTTCCTAAAGACCCTGTTTTGACGCGGCGACCCGAATGTACTAGTCGCGCCACCCGGGAAGTGGAGAGGGGAATTCCCTAAAACTTTGATGCCAGTCAGAAAGGAGCATTTTCGAATGTTTAAAAAGAATGCGCTTGGTTTCGATGTTAATGAAATCAGTGGGATCAGGATCGCCGTCTGGCCCCAAGAAGAAACATGATGGGTATTTGGCCAAAGGAATCAAGATTTGGTTTTTTAGATTATGTAGAAAATAAGAGGGAAAAAGTAATAAGAGGAGGCGGAAAAGCCAAGAAAGATTGGCAAGAAGTCAAAAACAAAGAACAAACGAGCCAAAGACTTACCTTGGGAACGGAATCAGTGGTTTCCATCAGAGGCTGCCGGGGAGGGAGACCAGCGGAGAAGACGATGAGCACAGGGGACATAGGACAATGCAGAGCTATAGGAGAAGGAAGCGTTGTGCGAAAGGCGTAAAAAGAAAGGAGAAGTGCTTGACAATTCTTATAAAGTGAGAAGAAGTTCCTCAGTGGTCGAGTCGAAGTGATTTCGGCCGATTTGGTGGGGTCGTTCCCAACGTTCGGTAGAGGGTAATCATGAGTACGTTTTTAAATAGGCCGAAAATCGTTGTAGGATTAGGGGAAAACAAGACCTTTTCATTTAAAAAGAACGCCAGTGCTAGACTATGTGGGATGAAGCATGGTCCGACGCTGCCATAGAAAAGTAGATGAGTCAGACCAAGCGACATCCATCACAGTCGTTCATGGCCAAATAAAGAAGAAAGGTACAAGGAAGAAGATAAAGTGAAATCGGCACCCTTGAGAGGACATTTGAAAGGACATGCTGGCAGGGAGTGATTATGATTGATAATTTCGAAGCATTAGTTATCCCTGAACGCTCCAAAACTGGGGGGCATGTGTTGACGCTAAGATTTGGTAAAGCCCAAGGCCCAACATGGAAGGCGCGCGGTCAACAGAAAGTCAAGGAAAATCCGGTCAAATAAAGTCAAAGGAGTCCGTCCGAAACAACTGCATGATCGGAAGGGGAGTCGATGAAGATAAGAGCAACATATGGTTACATATTCATCCGAAATCAATTAGATAAGTTACTTGGACGACAAGTCTACAGACTATAAATATGTACCCCTTAGGTTAGATTTGTTAACTCTCGTTCAATCAATCAATCGGTGCATCGATACCCTTGAGCCCAAGGTTATCCGGTGGGACTTGGGCGCTCGGAGCTGGGCTGCATCATTTTGATCTCCGGCTAAGAGGTGAGTCCCGCCACCCCCGACGTCCGTGCCAATCAGGTTAGTACCCTCACAGATGCATCGGTTCAGTTCGATCTCTTAAGGAGAACGGTGAAACAGCATAGTCGCTAGTTGTTCTCAGTGTATTTGGCTAGGTCTAAGGCTGCATCAGTTAGGTTTGATCTCTTAAATTAAAGTGATATGGGTCTGATAGTTTGAGACTTCATCAGTTAAGTCTGACATCTCTTGTTATTGTATCTTTTTCATGTCGTATACTATTCATCTAAATAAAGTTTGCCCGATTCGTTGATATATTGTTTAGATCATCGTGACTAGCTACTATCTTGGTTAGGTTCGATCTAGTTATTGTGATGATTTCTATGATATAGATCTGCTATATGGCATGCTTTATTTATTTTTATCATAGTACAAGCTGATATGTTATCTTTAATTCATCTCCGTATCATGTTCATCGTCGAAGGGTGCACATCGGCCTATATGCATATTCAGTCTTTCCTATCGGTCGATGGGGCGCTCGCACGATTAGGCCACTTTGAGCTATCGACCGTCCGGCCGATCGGCACGCTGGTTCATGGATTTATCTCTTCTGCCACAATCATAGGCTTGCCAGCTGATTGGCTATACTACTAACGTTTATCTTTTTGATCCCGTATCAGTTGCAGGGTCAAACTGATTGGCACGACCTGAACCCCTTTTCTGAGACATAGGACCTGCACTAGAGTCAAGTAGAAATCTCACAGGCCACGCGTGTATCAGTGTGTGACCAAAAAGTACGCAAACAACATTCTATTAACAAAGATACGCACTGACACTCAAGAGCATTACATCTAACGCTTGATGTTTACACATGAACACAATGACAAATCAATTAAAACATTTCATCAAGCAAGTATTGTGCAAACCGGAGCTTACAAATATATCATCAAATATTTGTCATACATCCACACACGCACATGCATTTCATCGAATACTTGTAGTGCAAACTAATATCACTGTCATTTCATCGAACACATGGCGTGCATAATGAGATGAACACAGGAGGTGATGAAGAATACACGTACGGCGCACTAAAACACCGACCTACTAGGGATAACAGTGAAGTGGTACAAAATGAACAAACTAGCAGACACAGTGACCAAGGTGTTGACACTCGAATTTGGCATTAATGGTCAGAATTGTCGAAATATCAATTTTAGTAATTTGGGCCGAAAATATGCTATCTCCGGCACAGTCCGAAGCCCTGAAGTGCCGAAGGCCGGTCCTACGTTGGGCTTCGGCAGCACCTTCGGAGGCCTGCTTCATAGGCAGGCTTTGGCCTAGTAGGCCCCTTTGCGGCCTGTAGGCTTCGGCCTGGCAGGCTGGCTTCGGCGAGGCCCGCGGAGGCCCACTCCAGTCAGCAGAGTTCTATTCAGATTATTATAGTTCGGTTGTTTTTGATCTCTTATCCAAATATTAACCACTTGGTTGAATCATACTCAGATTAGGGGAGATCTCTTATCCTAATCTTAACCACTTGGCTGAATCCTACTCAGATTAGGTGAGACCAACCCCTATAAATATAGAGATGAGGTCGATTCAAGAGGACCCCCCGCTTTCATATCAACACAAAGCCCTCGCTTTGAATCGTTCTTTTATCTTCCAATCTACTTTCCTTGCCCTAGGATTAGCCAAGTAATATCCATCTTCGTGGGTTTGCGCTGAAAGACCTCCGTACGCCTCGTCGAAATCATGGTAACCCTTGTTGATTCGCTCGTGAATCTCCCGTTTAATCCACGAAACGGATTTTTATCGTTTTATCGGTTTTCTTCTGCTATTCTTGGGAGTTCGTCCTCTAGGCTGAATTGCACTTGATCTCTTACTGTTTTGCGGGGGAAACATCTTCAAGATCATCGCCAAAAAGTTTGGGGGTGATTGCTATTCATCTTCAAGGTCGTTGGAGCCTTTAGGCGATCAGACCGAAGCCTGTCGGTCCGACTGACTGGGCTTCGCCGGTCTGACCGGACGCTACCGTTCCGGGCCGTCAAGCTGTTGTTGGCACGCTTCACCGCGCCGTCACCAGCACCCCCCGTTCTGACCGAGGGGCCTTCGCCGGTCCGACCGGATCCCTCCACTCTGCGCTAGAGCACCCTTCGTCGTTACGCCGAAGCCTTCTTAGGCGAGAACTCTCGCAATAAACTGCTCCGCACCGGACTCCGCAATGCCGAAGCCCCCGCTCTGACCGAAGCTTCGCTGTCGGTCTAACCGGGTACCATCCGTTGGTCTGACCACCCGGAGCCCGCTTCGCACCAGAACGTCGAAGCCCTCTTCGGCGACCCCTTCGCAGGCGTCGGTCCGACCGGGAGTTCTACTCCGGTTCGACCGGCCAATAGGCCAAAACCTCCCCCTCTTCGGCGATACTTCGCATCACCGGTCCGGCTGGGAGTATACCTCCGGTCCGACCGCCGTTTTATTGCAAATCAGAATCGGCCCTGTTCTGGCCGATTTGATTAAGTTTTATTATTTTTAGTTATTGTCTCACACATCGGCTAATCGAACTTTATTTTTTAATATTTGTTTGATTACATAGCGACTATGTTTTCCCTTACCACTGTGTAAGGGTCGTTGGAACGCGACATCGGCGCCACGTCACGCTTATGTTTATCCTTAAGTATACGCGTGCTTTTGGATTATCGAACTGACCCTAGTGTGAGGGCGTGTTTTTGTGTCAACACAGTTTTTGGCGACTCCGTTGGATAAGACATCAACATGACAAGCACGTCTACATCGGCCATGGCTACTACGACTATGACAACAGTACCCCTATCGCCGATGGACCTGGGGGGCATGAACACGGAAATCGATAATCGCAACATCATCCTCCCCACTCTCGCAGACATCCCCAAAGAGGATCGGACCGAGATCAAAGCCAAGATGAAGGAATTCCACACCCTCATGCTCGGGCGCTACACGAAAACTCGCACATGGTTCGTCAGGCGTGACATCGACATCCCGGACCCCTTCGGAAACAAGGTACCACCACCATCTCTCCCGTCTTTATCCTCTTAGAGATTAGACAGGAGATAGCCGCTACAGTGGATCAGGCCATTAGTGCTACATTTTCAAATTGACTAGGGCCTAAAATGAGAGCAATGTTCAGGAGATTCGGATTTTCCGAAGCCATTTCTCACACCCCGATTGCTAGCCTACCCCCCGCACCATGTATACAGTAGAACCGACGGGAGCACCGGAAAATCCATTACATATACACCTCCAATTTCCGGGCTGAGGCTGCGCACACCACATTCGGTCCGGTCGGCCCTTCGGCCAGCCAAACCAGCACACACCAGGCACCGTCACCGACGATAGTCGGTCTGACCGGCTACCAGGCTGGTCTGACCGACTACCAGGCTGGTCTGACCGACCCATATACCTACGGTTAGACCGGCTATCAGGATGGTCCGATCGGCCAGTGCGCCTACGGTCAAACCGGCCCTATGGCCGGTCAGACCGCCCCATTTTATTACACGCCGCTTGTGCCCACGCTGTCCTTTCACGCGCTGCCCGCGCCTCCTGCTCCCACATACCCGCGTAGGCCTGAGCATCCCATTTATCATGAGCCGGCATGAGAGGAGGGAACGCATGACCGACATCCCGACATACCACCATATGTCGCGCCCCCGCACGAGAGACGCGTGCAGGCCGGAAGCATAGATGATATTGATGAGCTAATTTGCGCGCTTGTTAGGGAATGCACTGGTTACACACCTCGGAATCGGATTAGGGTTTACCGTAAGCCATACCCAGACCATTTCAATGCCATCCCATATCCTCGCGGCTTTAGGGTTCCTGAGTTCACCAAGTTTGATGGTGAGAGTAGCAAGACCACCCTAGAACATATAGGCCAATTTCTAGCACAGTGTGGTGAAGCAAGCGGGTCAGATGCACTTAAGATCATATTATTTTCCTTATCGTTGTCCGGCACTGCTTTCACTTGGTTTTCAGTGCTACCGCCGAACTCCGTCCAGACTTGGGCCCAGTTAGAATAGAAATTCCACGATTATTTTTACACTGGGGAAACCGAACTTAGGCTCTCACATTTGACAGCGGTTAGACAGAAGACCAATGAGAGTGTCTCCGACTATATCAGGCGCTTCCGAGAGACTAGAAATCGTTGTTTTAGTTTAAACATCTCCGAGAGGGATCTTACCTACTTAGCTTTCAACGGTTTACATTCTGAAATTAAGGAAAAGCTAGACGGCCAAAACTTCCTCGATGTTAGTCAGGTTTTATAGGCTCTGGACCAGGAAGGCGGAGCCAGGGGCAAGAGGTCTGTTAAAGTTTTTAGTGAGCCTAAGGCTGAGCTACACATCGTGGAGCACTCCGAAGAAGAATCATCAAGAGAAGAAGATTCAACTGACATGTACATGGCCGAATGGACCTGGCCCAACGGATCTAAAACAATCGCGTGCTCCGAATTATAGTCATCTCCCGCTATGAGTCGGCCCAACGAAGCTAAGTACTCATTTGATGTGACCAAGTGTGATAAAATATTTGATTTCCTATTGAAAAGCAAGCTCCTCAGGTTGACCAAAGGTCACGTCATTCCATCCGTCGATGACTTGAAGAAACGTGCATATTGTAAGTGGCATGATTAGCTTTCCCATTCTACTAATGAATGCAACATTTTTCATCGGCAAGTTCAACCGGCCATAGATGAAGGACGATTGAAGATATATTCTAGCCCTAGAATGAAGCTAGATCATGACCCCTTTCCCGTAAACAATATTGATCTTGACGAGAAGAAGGTATTGATTTGGCCCGAACATGCTGAGCCATCTAAAGGAAAGAAAGTTGTCATTGGTAAACCTCGCACACGCATGCTCATACCGAAGAACCCTGAGGTAAGAGTGTGGAAAGTAAATGTCGACAAGCCATCTTCGGATGAATCCCGCAAAAAGCCAAAGGTAACCTTTGGGATGCTTCTACAGAGGCATAAGAGAAGGGCCGAGGACAAACGCCCTCGGCCACCCCCGCTGAAGAGGTCAAACTCTCAATAGGAGCATGACTTCGACCCACAGGTAGCTAAGGTTGTTCCGGATACACCAAGTTTGGCCGAAGGTTTTGGGAGCAAATTTGCGACGCCTGAAACCAAGCCGCAAGCTTCATGGGTGCCTCCCGGGATGACTAAGTCCCAAAAGAGGCGATTGCAACGTCTTCGTGCCAAGTACCTTAGAGGGAAAGAGGTTGAAGAATGCAAAGGTAGCTCACCTGGCGAGTCCAAAGCTGTAGCTAGGACACGGCAAGTGTGGAGACTGAAGTTGGTTGGCAAACCAGCTTCCACCCTCGTTGAGTAAGGACCACGTTCTCGCGAGGGACTCGGGGGGCAGAACTAGTAAAATATCTAAAGGCCGATTTGGTGAAAAATCAAGCGCTTAAGTCCCCTGGTCACATTAGTGAGTCTTACAAATCATCCTCATCAAATTCAAATGTCTTGGGTTATGAAATGGACGATTTAGTAGGTAAATAAATAGAGAGTATCGTCCATGGCTCACTGTGCTTTTAGCTCACTAAGTTTGCTAAAAGGCAGGGGGCATATGTTGACACTCGAATTTGGCATTAATGGTCGAAATTGTCAAAATATCAATTTTGGTAATTTAGGCCGAAAATATGCCATCTCCGGCACAGGTCGAAGCCCTGAAGTGCCGAAGGCCCGTCCTGTGTTGGGCTTCGGCAGCACCATCGGAGGCCTGCTTCGCAGGCAGGCTTCGACCCAGTGGGCCCCTTCGGCGGCCTGTAGGCTTCGGCCCGACAGGCTGGCTTCGGCGAGGCCCGCGGAGGCCCACTCCAGCCGGCAGAGTTCTATTCAGATTATTATAGTTCGATTGTTTTTGATCTCTTATCCAAATATTAACCACTTGGTTGAATCATACTCAGATTAGGGGAGATCTCTTATCCTAATCTTAACCACTTAGCTGAATCCTACTCAGATTAGGTGAGATCTCTTATCCAAATCTTAACCACTTGGTCGAATCCTACTCAGATTAGGTAAGACCAGCCCCTATAAATATAGGGGTTAAGCCGATTCAAGAGGACCCCCCCCCCCCCGATTTCATATCAACACAAAACCCTCGCTTTGAATCGTTCTTTTATCTTCTAATCTACTTTCCTTGCCCTAGGATTAGCCAAGTAATGTCCATCTTCATGGGTTTGCACTGAAAGCCCTCCGTCTACTGCGTCGAAATCACGGTAACCCTTGTTGATTCGCTCGTGAATCTCCCGTTTAATCCATGAAACGGATTTTTATCATTTTTCGGTTTTCTTCTGCTATTCTTGGGAGTTCAGCCTCTAGGCCGAATTGCACTTGATCTCTTACTGTTTTGTAGGGTAAACATCTTCAAGATCATCGCCAAGAAGTTTGGGGGTGATTGTTGTTCATCTTCAAGGTCGCTGGAGCCTTCAAGCGATCAGACCGAAGCCCGTCGATCCGACCGATGGGGCTTCGCCGGTCTGACCAGACGCTAATGTGCTGGGCTGTCAGGCTATTGTCGGCATGCTTCGCCGCGCCATCACCAGCACCCCTCGGTCTGACCGAGGGGCCTTCGCCGGTCCGACCGGATCCCTCCACTCCGCGCCGGAGCACCCTTCGTCGTTACGCCGAAGCCTTCTTCGGCGAGAACCCTCGCAGTAAACAGCTCCGCATCGGATTTCACTGTGTCGAAGCCCCCGGTCTTACCGAAGCTTCGCTGGCGGTCTAACTGGGTACCATCCGTTGGTCTGACCGCCCGGAGCCCGCTTCACACCAGAACTCCGAAGCCCTCTTCGGTGACCCCTTCGCAGGCGTCGGTTTGACCGGGAGTTCTACTCCAGTTCGATTGGCCAATAGGCCGAAGCCTCCCCCTTCGGGGTACTTCGGATCTATCCCGCGTCGAGCACCGAAGGGTACCCCTTCGGCGATATTTCGCATCACCGGTCCGATTGGGAGTATACCTCCGGTCCGACCGCCGTTTTATTGTTGATCAGAATCGGCCCTGTTCTAGCCAGTTTGATTAAGTTTTATTATTTTTAGTTATTTTCTCACACATCGGCTAATCGAACTTTATTTCTTAATATTTGTTTGATTACTTGGCGACTCCATTTTCCCTTACCATTGTGAGAAACCAGGGGTTGGTTTCGGAGTCTGTGACGATTGATTGACAGAGTTTACCCTCTGATTCGAAGGGGTCCCTCCGAAGGGGTTCGGAGGTGGTTTCACCGAAGGGATCGGTGGGTTCTGTTTGCTGCAGTTGTTGCAGCGGAGTGTGCCTATCGGAGGGGTCCGACAGTACACGATGACTTGGTTCGTACCGAAGGTCTCGGTACTTTGGGCGGTACACCGGAGTGTGTGCCGAAGGTTGTTTAGCCGGAGAGGTCTCCGGGGTACTGGATACACTTGTCTGTCTGTCTGTGGTGCGCAGGTGACTTCGGAGGCGACGGACGGTTCGCAACAAGTGAACCTGGGTCAAGCGGGAGGCTTGATGCTAGGGGAGCAGGGAGCTCCGACACGAAGGCTGCGAAGGGCTCGAGGTCGGACCTCGGGTCGAGGTGCGCTAGGAGAAGGCAGAGAGTGCGGAGTGTGACTCCGGGTGAAGGTACTCCGAGACGAAGTCCTCGGAGGCGAGGCACTTCGAAGGGTACTCCGAATGGAGTGACTTCGAAGTATGGTGGACAAAGTCCTCAGCAATGAGGCAAGGCGTTCGAAGTGTGCTCCGGAGGGAGGCACTCGAAGGTATACCCGACGAAGGTCTCAGAAGTCGAGGTGCATCGAAGGCATGGTCCGGGTGAGGATCGTCGAGGAGTGCGCTCGGGGAGAGACATTGCGACGAAGTGCTCATGGAATGCTTAATGCGGAGGCCTTGGACGAAGGAGGGACTTCGAAGGGTGGTACTTCGAAGGTGGGCTTCGAAGTGAGGCTGGCTCCGGAGTGAAGCTGACTTCGGAGTGAGACTGGCTCCGGAGTGAGGCTGACTTTGGAGTGAGGCTGGCTCCGGAGTGAGGCTGACTTCGAAGTGAGGCTGGCTCCAAAGTGAGGCTGACTTGAGGTACTTCGTCCATGCATGGCTTCGGTACATGGACTGGCGGAGTTTGAGCTGGGAGCAGCTGCGAAGCCGTGGTGGTCCACTCCGAAGGTGTTGGTGCGAAGGCCCAAGGGGTTTGACGGCTTCGGCTCAAAACCGTCTCTGTATCGAAGGCTGACTTCGGTGAAGCGAAGATCGTCGGGCTCAAGGATTCTCATCGAAGCTACCGCACCCCTCGCGTGCGAAGTGGGGCTTCAGAAGAATCCAAGACTGCAAAGGTTGACCGTGTCTGCTCTGCAAAAGCTGATGTTGTCTCCTCTATGAAGCTGACAAAAAAGCCTCCAAATAAAGTAGACGACCAGCTGTACCCCCCTATTCTGATGAGACAAAACCAGTGTAAACCCTAGGGGTAAAGTAGTCTATTCACAAGGCTGAATAGTGCCTATAAATAGTGGAAGCTAGCTAGGTCACATCAACACTTTGAGCAGCCATTGTAGAACTCCTATGCTAGCCGCCACACTCTCTATATTCGGTCTGTGAGTTCATTTTGTGTTCCCTGTTCAAGCAATGAAGCTTTGATTCTGTTTTCATTTACTGCTTGAACTTGTATGCTTACTTCACACTGCATGCTTTGATTTCTCTGTGTCTCATTTCTTCTTGTGTTGAGTTTATTGTACTAGAGTGTTTTTGGAGAAGTGTGTGAGAGGTCTGTGTGTGTGAAGTGTGTTTTTCAGTGTCTGTTCGCTCTGTGTAAACTGGAGGCTAGACCTCTCTGATTACTAGCGAAGCACTATTCTTGGCTTAGATCGAAGCCCGTTTTTCTTCCCTTGTCGAAGTCCTTGGCGAAGTCTGTTCAGTGTGCGTATAGATCTTCGAAGTACGAAGCCTAGCACCAGTTGCTGTCGCTGAGTATTTGGTCGAAGTCCTCAGAGGGAAGTCTGCTCTTGCGAAGGGTGTAGTGCGAAGCCTGCTCGAAGGCACCCAGTGTGCTGAGCCTGCACTAACTTAGCAGAGCTGATCGAAGTCCTCAGAGGGAAGTTTGCTCTTGCGAAGGGTGAAGTGCGAAGCCTGATCGAAGGCACCTTGTGTGCGGAGCCTGCACTGACTTAGCAGAGCTGAATTTTCGGGGTTGTGGGTGGAGCGAAGTCTTCTTGGCTTCGAACTTTTGCTCCTTGCGAAGCCTGATTTCGGAGCTGTAAAATACCTCTGAACCAGAACTTCGAAGGGTGTGTTCGAAGCCTATTCCGCAGAAGATAGAAGTAAAACAGAAGGCTATTTTTAGTCTGAAATTTTAAAAAGCTCTCATTCACCCCCCCTCTGGTCGCCGTTTTTGGTCCAACACATTGTTTATGGGTCTTCGGAGCACGACGTCGGCGCCGCGTCCCGCTTAGGTTTATCCCTAAATCTGCGCGCTTTTGGATCGTCGAACTGACCC
Organism: Zizania palustris; assembly: GCA_019279435.1. Taxonomy (NCBI): domain Eukaryota; kingdom Viridiplantae; phylum Streptophyta; class Magnoliopsida; order Poales; family Poaceae; genus Zizania; species Zizania palustris. The sequence goes on from JAAALK010000283.1 coordinate 64,962,693, forward strand.
AAGTGTGAGGGCGTGTTTTCGTGTCAACACAAGACCAAAGAAAACTAGCAGCTGCAGTAAAACCAATTGTTGGCTCGAGTAAGAAAAGCTTGCACGCAAACAAATGGCCCTTGCGTCATGTACTTATATTGGACCACCACAATTCCGCAACTCCTTCAGCCCGACAATCGCCTATCTATCTACCTGAGTCACACAACCAATGCCACGTCAAGTCCTCTTCCTTCGAAGTACCTTCCTTTAGAGTGCCCCTTCGAAGTGTCTCCCTTCAGAGTGCTTCCTTCATCCTCTCTTCCATTGATAATCATTCATCATCTAGAATCCATGAGGCCCAGGTTTTTTGCTCAGAAGAAAGAGGCCAGCCTGAGAGAGGAAAATATCGTGGTCATGGGCAGCCGAGAGAACTCAGAGAGAGAAAGAGAGTATGGTATATGTAGTGGGCAGCGGGAAACTGGCAACACGATAGCACGGGCAGCTAGCAGCATGCCAACACAGGGTAGATGGGTAGCACAACAAACGAGAAAGTAGCACAAGCAGGTAGCCAGCATGGGCAACAAATGAAAGATGCTAAGAAAACGATAAAAAATAGGAGGTATAGAGAATATTAATATATGCTATCGATACTCTAATATATTATTTAATTATTTGATCGACCGAATAATTCAGTTAATCCCCGATTAACCGATTAATCCCTACTCAATTGTAGAACGATCATCTACCGATCACTAATTTTTCTAATGTTGATCCCATTTCACTTTATCATAGAATCAAACACGACCTTAGTTTCATTGCACAACCACATTAGTTACTGATAGAGATAAAAACAAATTGAAAAGTTTCTATCTGTTACGAGAAAAATAGAAATGGAAAGGCTTATATAGAAAGAGAAACAAAAATTTCAGAATGAAAATAGATACGAAATTTTTGTTCGGAAACATAACAGAAAATGTAACGACGATTTCTGTCATAAACAAATACATATGTAAGCTCGGGGTTATTGTAAACCATCTCATGAACAATCTATTTAGTTCTAATTTTTTGGCGCAACACTATTTTTTTAGGAGTAGTAGTAGTGCAGTTTTTCTCAGGAGATTTCCTGTTTCGGTTTGGGATGCATCATTTTAGTTTGATCTACAGCAAGAAACAAGTCTCGTCCAATGATTTCCTGTCTCGGGTTGGGCTACATTGGTTCAGTTCGATTTATAGCAAGAAACATATATCATCACATGGCAAATGCATTTATTCAGCCAAGACTTTCTCAGTTCAGTCCGATATTTGGGTTGTGTTCTTGCATATGCTAGATATCCTGATGTATTGGCTCTATCTAGGGTTGCATTGCTTCAATCTCTTAGTTAGATCTGATACATCGATCACATATGTGGTAGATCTGTTGGCGAGATAGATTCTCTTTATTGTCTTCGACCACATATTGTTTCAGTTTAGTCCAATCTACTAGATTGTTATTAATAAGATTGATTCTATTGAGTCAATGAGTTTGATCCATCTTTTCATCGGAGTTCTGGCCAATGAGATATCATGATTTTGAGAGATTTATTGTGATCCTAGTCGATTGAGTCATTCCAATTCCTAGTGTGCATCAACCAATGACAAGAATTAGCATCGTCTTATCAACCACTTGACTCTATAAAATATTCTATATTTTTATTTTCTTTTGTGATGGATATTTTTTTTGAAATTTTAGCCAATATGCTATTTCTCACACTCATCTATATCGAATGTGTAGTCGATATGCTACTATCGGTCGATGATGTCATCGGTCCATCGACCGATGTTGTAACGCTCGAAGTCTACCGACTTCGAGTTTCATTGAAATTCCGTAGAAAATCAACTTATAAAATGTTCATCACACAACAAACGTCTTACGACAACCAAATTGCAGCTCACAGGCTACATTATTACACTAAAGATAAAATAAAAAGACTGATGAACATCTTGCTCCATGGATCGCTCCTTGATTGGGACAGCTACTCCAGGCCTTTGCATTCATAGGAGTCAGCATCTAAAAAGTTTTAATCAACAAGGGTGAGTACGAAACGTACTCAACAAGCCACAGAAATGCACATAATGCAAGGGTAATCTCAACGAAGAGTAATTGGCTTGTTTTGCGTAAACGTAGGTTTTGTTATTAAGCAAATGTAATTAAGCATGTGAATAACATTTAATAATTAACATTATTGTTATCCACTACCTCGAGTAGCACACCTGTGCTCACTTGCTCAACAGCCCAACCAATCACAATTAACCATACATATTTAGAACATTAAGCTAACTGCGGAGAACATCACTATCGCCCATAACCGTGGGCACGACTTTTCGAAAATATTATACTCTGATCAGAGGTGTACAACTTTACCCACAAGGCACGCACTCATCCTCGCACACCATAGTGTGTCGAGATGACCTATATCATGGGAACTCGTGCCAAAACTCTTCATATGAATCAACTCAACAAAAGGACAACCACACCAGGTTTTGTCGACGCTCCACTGAGATCTCACTCGTAATGTCATGGGCAGACCCTGATTGGTAGACGTAGATCCCCATTCGTGCCTCGTCGGACCAAGCCATCACTAGGAAACTCCTGATTGATGAACTTGTCTCCTCCGCTTGGTGCATTATGTTGAATCGACCCATACTTCATATTAGGTCTTACCCATTCGACTTGTGGTTATAACATCACCATTTTCCAAGACATTATCATCAGTTTAGAATACCATGAGATGAGATAACAATGGGGAATTTTGAGAGATCAAATTACCTACATCCATCTATAATTATTTAATAGCAAGGCTAAGCAGGTGTATTATTACTTAGAGCACTAACTAATAAACTTTATAGGGCGACAATGGAGAAATGGTACAAAGCATGGCTTGGGTTTGCACATCAAGGAGTAAAGCTAAACATTAGCTACATAATTATTTGTTTGGTCTAACATGCAAGTATATCCTATGTGTTATAACAATTATCTGAAAACATGGGATCAATCATGCTCAAGGAGGGGATGTGGCTTGCCTCTCGCGTTTCTGAAAAACCTTTTACTCTTGAGGAAGACTTCCGAATCTTGTGCGACGTCCTTCAAATCTTCCAGAACACGAGGTTCTACACGGCACACAAAACAAGACAAACACTCGAAGAAAAACAATTAAGCAAGACAATGAAATATTCTTATTAATTAGATTAAAGGATTAATTAAGAAGAGTGATGGAGTTTGAATGGAGAAGATAGAGTGAAATAGAACTATTGATGTTGAGTTGAGGCAAGGATAATAGAGTGTATTCGCAAAAGAGGAGATGTGGTGTTTAACCAAGTTGAATGACAATGAACAGGAAACAATGGTTCATGAAAAGAATGGCAGTGGATGATAGTTCACACGAACTACAACCTCCAAGACAAACACCGTGGAATAAAGGAAGCATCATGTATTCTATGATTAAGAGGTTATTTTATTAAGGCTAGTTAGATGGAGGACAAAGGAACGACACAAATTAGATCCGATGAACAATGACATAGATTGGAAAAAAGGAAGATAAATAAAAGCGATGGCTTAAAACTACTCGAAATGAATGAATATCAAACAATGGTTATGAGCAACATGATAGGTGAGAACCAATGAGTAAGGATACTGTAGCACCCCGATTTATCAAAATCGAGACATTATTGAATTTCCATAGAAAAACAATAATACAAGAGGTTCATCATGCGACAACGTACATACGGTAAAGTCCATGGTACGCAGACCATATTTATTACAACATTGTTTTAATGAAAACGGTAATAAGATAATTAAACAGCGGCATGACGAACGTCTTCTTCAGGATCTTTCTTCTCGACTGGGTCGCTACTCCAGACCGTCTTCAAGATAAGCATCCTCTGTGGGGTCCAACGGGTATGAGTACAAAAAGTACTCAACAAGCCACCGCAAATGCAAATAATAATGCAGGATAATAAACAAGGAAGGATAAAGGCTAACAATGCGGAATAAAGCAATTGCAGTTGTGGCATTTAGTGTAATCATATTTTAATCATGCGGAAAGTAAATATGAACATCATCAGCACCAACTAACTCGAGGAGTACGTTTTACCTCCTCGCACAACGGTCCTTACATGTCAATTCATCATGCACATTCATATTCAAAGTAAACTAACTGGGGGATGTCACGCAACCCGCCCTTGACCGTGGGCTCGGCTTTTCGAAAAGATTTAAGACTCTGATCAGAGATGTACTACTGTACCCACAAGGCACGCACTCATCTCAACGAGATGACCCATTTCACGGGAACTCGTGCCAAAACCTCAATATGAGATGTTCCAAGCGATAACCACCCGCTCTAGGTTTCGCCGGCGCGCCGGGCCGCATCCCGGCTAACGTCGCACCCCCTTTTGCGCCACATTGGTACAAGTCACCCGCAGGTGCAACTTGACCCATCTCCAAATGGTGGCCTCAGTTTGGAACAACCCATACCTTAGTTAGGACTTACCCACTAGACTTGTGGTTAGTACGTAAGTGTATTGCAACGGATCCCTCAGACCGGTCCTTATAGTGCCCCGGGTGCGACTGACCAATGCCCTAGCTTGCACCCGGAACCCACCATGCATACACTCACAACCATGACTCATCACCAACAGAATTTCCAAGGATAAGAAGTAACAGGGATCATATAATAGAACCATTTTGCTACGACTCATTTTTGTCCTATAGCGGTCGTGTCAATACCTTGGACACTAACTAATATCATTGATCATATGGTGACAAGGAGGTTAGGCGAGATAGCATGGCTTGGGTTGCACATCAAGGTCGGGGGATCCTAAATAAATATAATGTAAGGGTTCATTTGACTAATGCATATACATAACCTATGTGTTTTAGCGATAGTCAATTCAAACATGGGTTCAATATGCTCAAAAGAATTGTTTGGTGACTTGCCTTGTTCAGCGAAAGGCGAGGGAGGGACTTCCGGGAAGTATTCCGGCTCCTCGACGGCGTCGTAGTCTTTTCAATAATAATAAAGTAGAATAAATACAACATTCGATATAAACAATGTAAAATCACACAACAAGCATGTGGGTTTTAGTTGGTTTGATTTTAAAGAAAATCAGTTGTTAAGGTTCTGAAATTTATTTCACAATTAATTTAAAATGAATCAAAATGAATTATTGTTTTTCCTAAAAGGGTTTTTAAGTGTGAATAATACTACATTAAGTTTTCTAATCAATTTAATATGAATGATTCAGAGAAAACTCAGTGGTTCTAGTGTTTAAACAGAAGGGAACAATTATATAAATTTTGCTGAAGTTTAAATATTTTAATCCATATTTTAATCCTAAAGGCTTTTGAATAATTATTTGAATAAACATAAAAATGTCAAAATAAACCTACTGTTTTTATTGCATAAACATGTAGAGAATAATTTTATGAATTTTCTGAAATTAGAATGGTAATTTTTAGAGTTCAAATGAATTAGATATGAATTTTACAAGTTTAAAAGCATTTCTGGAATTTATTTTCAAATTTTAAACCCCTCGGGTCCACAGTGAACCAGGTCCACGGTGAACCCGCGCACTGTGCGCGTGCGCCGGGTCGATCTGGACCGTCGGATCCAGATCCGACGCGCGAGGGCGAGGCGGGACGTGTAAGTCGCGATGGACGGCTAGGATTAAAATGTTCGAACCGGTACCACGTGGACGCACGGGATTAAACGCGGAGTTTTAAAACAAACGGACGCACGGGATCGCACCGTACCGCTTCACTCAGATCCGACGGCCAGGATTAAACCGAACAGATGATTTAATCCAAGCGTTGGATCTAGATCGCACGGCCAGGATTGAATCCGGCACAGTGCGTGTCGGGGGGGTAAAGTACCCCTTCTTCCCCGACTCCGGTGGTACGACGGCGAGCGATTCCGGCGAGGTCGAGGGCTATCTAGGCTAGCTAGGGCTAAAAACGGAAAGGGGGTACCGAGGGGAACAAAAGGGTACCGTTGCGGTGGTCCGGGGTCGACGGAGCGAGGCCGGCGACGGGCGGTGGCGGCGTAGGTTCTCGGTTCCGAGGCGGGGACGGCGATCCGGCGAGGTTCGTCGTCGACGAAGTGGTGGCCGAGGTCGGTGAGGTCCTGGCGGTCACGATGGTGGCGGAGGCACGGACGGGGACGGTCCGAGGCGACGGCGAGCGGTGGCCGGAGGCGAACCAGAGGGAATGCGCTAAAGCTTGGAGTGAGGGCGTTCTGTGCGTTCTCGCGACGTGTAGGCGTGGGGGTGAAATGCGGGTGGCCTGGGGGTTTAAATAGGACGCAGGAGAGGGATCGCATGCAAGGAAACCGGCCGAGGGCCTTTACTCGCCGGCGATGGCTCGGCCATGCACGCGGAGCGGCGATCCCGTGGCGTAAAGGCGCTGTTTAACGGGGGGAAACGGTCGACGCGACGCGGGGGACCGAGTAATGGCGACGAATTAATGCGGGACGGGCCGGCGAGGCGGATCCGAGGGCGAGGTCGTCGGCCGGCGCGATTTGGGGGCGACGGCGGGAGGTTGAAGGCGAAGCTGACAGGCGGGGGCCACTGGCCAGTGAGCGCGAGCGGGCGAGGGTGGCGACTGACGGGTGGGGCCGAGGTGTCAGGTTCGCGCGCGAGGGGAAGGGTTCGGCGCCGACAGGTGGGGTCCATTTGTCAGTCTAAGGCGAGCGCGGTAACGGGCTGGGCCGGCCGGGAGAGAGAGAAGGGAGGGGAGGAGCCCATTACTGTTCCAACACTTTTCTGAATAAAAATAATTCCAGAAATAGATTAAAATATTAGGGCTACTTCCAAGGTTGATAAAAATTTATAAAAATTCCCAAAATTATATTTTGGTCTTAGGATCATATACAAAAAGTTTCACCTCCTGATTTGATCACCTACTCTATGTTGTAGTTCAAAAGGGTATAAAAGGAAATTAAAAGTAATTTCTGAAATAATAATTCCAAGAAATTGAATTTAATAATATATTTATTGTTTTGAAAATTTGGGGTGTCACAAACCTATCCCCCTTACAAGAATCTCGTCCTCGAGATTGGAACGCTACTCGAATAGCTCGGGGTATTGGGCTTTTAGCTCCTCTTCTTTTTCCCAAGTGGCTTCTTCTGCGGGATGGTTGTTCCATTGGACTTTGCAGAAGCGGACGACGCGACTTCTGGTTACTCTTTCCTTGGTTTCCAAGATCTTGACGGGTCTCTCTATGTAGGTCAAGTCTTCTTGGACATTGAGCTGCTGAAGGTCGGCTTGCTCGGTGGGTACACGGAGGCACTTCTTCAGCTGAGAGACATGGAACACATCATGGACTCCTGCCAGGGATGGAGGCAGTTCAAGTTGATATGCCACTTCTCCTTATCGACGGAGGATCTGGAAAGGTCCGACGTAGCGGGGGGCTAGTTTGCCTTTCATGTTGAACCTTTGAGTGCCACGGAGGGGAGTGACTCGGAGGTAGACATAATCGCCCTCCTCAAAGGTTAGATCTCTTCGACGGTTGTCGGCATAGCTCTTTTGCCTGGATTGGGCGGCCTTCAATCGGTCTCTTATGATTTTAACCTTCTCTTCAGCTTCTCTCAATAGGTCAGTCCCAAACAGTTGTGATTCTCCAGTTTGATCCCAGAGCAACGGCGTTCTGCACTTACGCCCATAGAGTGCTTCGAACGGGGACATTTGCAGGCTGGCTTGATAGCTGTTGTTGTAGGAGAACTCTGCATAAGGTAAGTTCTTGTCCCACATTCCGCCAAAGTCTAGAGCACAAGCTCTAAGCATATCCTCCAGTATCTGGTTGACCCTTTCGGTTTGACCGTCGGTCTGTGGATGATAGGCGGTGCTAAAGTTCAGCCGGGTGCCGAGTTCCTCTTGAAGGTTCTTCCAAAACTTGGAGGTAAACTGACTCCCGCGGTCAGATACAATCTTCCTGGGAACTCCGTGGAGGCACACGATCCGGGTCATATACAACTCAGCCAACTTGGCGACGGTGTAAGTTGTCTTGACCGGGACGAAGTGAGCTACCTTGGTGAGTCGATCAACGATCACCCAGATAGAATCATGACCAGCTTGGGTCCTGGGCAGTCCCGTGATGAAGTCCATTCCTATCTCCTCCCACTTCCATTCAGGGACTTTGAGGGGTTGAAGAAGTCCGGCAGGTCTCTGATGCTCTGCCTTGACTCGTCGGCATGTGTCGCACTTGGCCACATACTCAGCTATTTCTCTCTTCATGCTGACCCACCAATATTTCTCCTTTAGGTCTTGATACATCTTTGTACTCCCGGGATGGATGGAGTATAGAGTATCGTGGGCTTCTTGAAGGATGAGAGTCTTCAACTCAGGTAGGTCGGGTACGCATACTCGGTTTCCGAACCAAATGGTACCATGTTCATCCTCGGAGAATCCGGGGGCTTTACCCTTCCTCATGTTTTGCTGGATCTCCAGGATGTCTGGGTCTTCCTTCTGCTTCTCTCGGATCTGGTCTATTAAGACAGGCCGAGACTCCAAAGCAGCGAGGTACGCTCGAGTGGTGATCCCTAGGTTTAACCTTTCCATCTCCTTATACAGTAAAGGAGCTTGGTCCTGAATCATGATGGCATTGCAGTACCCTTTTCGACTAAGGGCGTCTGCCACCACGTTCGCTTTGCCCGGATGATAATGGATGCCCAAGTCGTAATCCTTGATCAGTTCCAACCATCTCCTTTGCCTGAGGTTCAGATCTGGTTGGGTGAATATGTACTTGAGGCTCTTGTGGTCGGTGAAGACCTCACACCGATTTCCCACAAGGTAATGTCTCCATATCTTCAAGGCATGAACCACGGCTGCTAGTTCCAGGTCGTGGGTTGGGTAGTTCAGCTCATGCGGTCTCAATTGCCGGGAGGCGTAGGATATCACTTTCCCTTCTTGCATTAAGACGCATCCCAATCCTTGACGAGAGGCATCACAGTAGACGTGGAAGTCTTTCCGGATGTCTGGCAGAGTCAGAATGGGGGCTGATACAAGCTTCTTCTTGAGAGTCTGGAAGCTCTCTTCGCAGTCGGGGGTCCAATCAAACTTCACCTCTTTCTGCAGAAGTCTGGTCATAGGCTTGGCGATCTTGGAAAAATTCTCGATGAACCGGCGGTAGTATCCGGCCAATCCGAGAAAACTCCGGATCTCGGTCACGGTCGTTGGCTGTAGCCAGTTGGTTACCGCTTCAACGGTGGTTGGGTCCACTGCTATTCCTCCGGCAGATATAACATGACCGAGGAACTTCACCTCAGATGACCAAAATTCGCACTTGCTGTATTTGGCGTACAGTTGTTGCTCCCTTAGCTTTCCGAGGGTCAGACGGAGGTGAGTCTCGTGTTCTTCCTTGGTCTTGGAGTAAACGAGGATATCGTCGATGAATACCACGATGAACTTGTCCAAGAACTCCATGAACACGTTGTTCATCATGTTCATGAAAAAGGCCGGGGCATTCGTGAGTCCGAACGACATCACAGTGTACTCGTAGAGTCCATAGCGGGAGGTGAAAGCAGTCTTGGGAATATCTTCCTCCCTGATCCTTAACTGGTGATAACCTGACCTGAGGTCAATCTTGGAAAACACCGAGGATCCTTTCAGCTGATCGAACAGGTCGTCGATCCGAGGCAATGGGTATTTGTTCTTGATAGTTACGTCGTTCAAGGCTCTATAGTCCACGCACATCCTCTTGGTCTTGTCCTTCTTCATGGCAAAAATGACCGATGCACCCCAAGGTGAGGTACTCGGTCGGATGTAACCCTTCTGCTCTAGGTCTTCGATGTTGCTCTTGACTTCGGCTAGTTCATTGGCGGCCATTCGGTACGGGCGCTTGGAGATTGGAGTGGTCCCCGGGACAAGCTCGATTCTGAATTCGATGTCCCGCTTGGGAGGCATTCCGGGCAGATCTTCGGGGAAAACATCTGCGAACTCCTTGACTATTGGCACCTCTTCAAGAGCTATTGAGCGAAGGGATGCTCCGAGCGGTTTGCGGCTGACCATCCGGAAGGTGACGGTTACGCCTTCAGGACTAGTCACCGTGACGGACTTGTTGGCACAGTCGATCACTCCCTTGTGCTTCATCAACCAATCCATTCCTAGTATAAGGTCGAGTCCGGTGCATTGGATGAGGACAGGCTCGGCCCGAAACAGCACTCCTTGGATGTCAAGTTGAACCTTAGGGCTGAAGAAGCGAGCTGAGGTCCTATTGCCGGGGGTGGCAATCACCATGGGAATGGGTAGAGGGAGCACGTCCAGATTGTTTGTTTTCACAAAATCTTCCGAGACGAAGGAGTGGGTTGCTCCAGAGTCAAATAATATGACGGCCGGTACGGAATTCACAGTAAACGTACCGAGTACGACTTCAGGAGCCTCCTGAGCTTCCTCCGCGCTGATGTGGTTGACGCGGGCGCGAACGGCTTGGTGGGGTGCTGCGCCTTGGTTCTACTTGGGGTGAGGACACTGGTGCGAATAGTGCCCTTCCTTGCGGCAGTTGAAGCAGACGACCGGCCTTCCTTGGCGATCCCTCAAGATCGGGGCCTTGGCGGCCGGTGCTGGCTGAGCGGCCGGAGCTGGTGGAGCGGGGCGAGGATGCCCGGCGTTGGATCCACCGGCTGCGTGAGGTGGCCTGTAGGCGGGTCGAGGATGGTAGGCGGGCGCTGGCGGCGGAGGGACGAAGCGGGGCCTCTGAGTGTTCGCCTGCTGGTGCTTGAAGGCGATCATCTTCCTCTTCTTGAGGTCCAGCTTGTTCTGCTCAGTCTCTTGGATGAGCGCTTTGTTGACCAGCCGCTGGAAGTCGGCGAAGTCGGCGGCGACGAGCTGGATGGACAGCTCATCCTTAAGTCCCCTGAGGAACTTGGCTTGGCGGAGGGCGTCGGTGCGCACTTCCTCCGGTGCGTAGCGAGCGAGGCGGTTGAACTCATGGAGGTACTCCATGACAGTTCGGTTGCCTTGCTGCAGGTCGCGGAACTCCTGCTGCTTCACCGCGATGACACCGGTGGGGACGTGAGCGGCACGAAAGGCGATGGTGAACTCCGCCCAAGTCACCATGTGGCCCTCTGGCTGGGACGCACGGTAGTTGTCCCACCATTCAGCGGCGGGACCCTGGAGCTGGTGAGTGGCAAAGGCCACCCGCTCCCGGTCGGTGCAGGGGAGGAGGTCGAGCTTCTTCTCGATGGTGCGAAGCCAATCTCCGGCCTCCATCGGGTTGGTTGTGCTCGAGAAGATGGGCGGGCGCACGCGCAAAAACTCGGAGAGTTGCGGAGCGGCCGCGGGTGCTGGTGCGCGAGGGGCGGGCTCCCCGTTCTGCAGGCGGTCCAACTGAGCCTGTTGGCGCTGCATTTGGGTGAGGAGGGCGGTGATCAGATGGTTCTGATTCGCCATCATTTCCGCCAAGGTGGGGTGATTGGCGGAAGGCGACCCGGATTGGCGCGGGCCTGTCGCACCCCAGTTGGGCACAACACCCTCAGGCGCATCACGGCTTCCTCCTGCTCCGTTGTTGGAGCCGGTGTTCTGGTGGTCGGCCATCTTCTGAATATCCAAAGTGATAAAGCAAAAGATGACGAAACAATAATATAACCAAAAATACTATATAAAATTCAAGCACATAAGTATATAGAGTGGTATAAATGTTCATTACAATCAAGTTCTTATTCTACCCACAACACACTCGTTGCGGGTAGCACCACATACAAAATAATATTTATTTTTGCGTCTCCTAACGCCTACTCGCCACCGGAGGCGGTCTCCGTGCTCTCGGAACCACGAGTGCGCGGCTCCAGAGGGATGGTGGGCTCGAGAAAATTCTCGATGATGGAGTCGGAGACGAGGCCAGGGCGTGGTGTAGGGGCGCTGGTAGAAGGCCTGGCGGGGGAGGGTCGTGGCGGGATCCTCTTAGGGCGAGGGAGGGGCTCACGGATGGGCTTCTTCTTCCTAGGAAGAAGAGGAACCATCTCCGCTATATCCTTCTGCAGCTGTATGATCTTGCGCTGCAGCTCGCCGTTCTGTTGGATCAGGTTCTTCGTTTCTTCACGAAGAAATGCAACCGCCTCATGATGCTCGTCGGCGTCGAGCACCGCCTCGGTGTGGAGATCATCCATGGCCTGCAGAAGACGCGACTGCCGGGCCATGACCGGATCACGCACGGAGTGAACTCCGAGGTAGATGCTATGGTGGGCTCCGGGAGTACGCTTCGGCACAAGCCGGAAGGATGAGTTCTGAAGACGATCGTCGTAGATCATCCTCAGCTCCATGAGGGCCTGGAGGGCGACTCGTTGGCACGCGACGTCGAAAGTCGGGCCCCCAAGTGCGGTGGTGTAGGGCGGCAGGTGTTCTCCGGAGCCATGGACGGTGAGGGAGACGTCGCAAGGCCCGGCGAACTCGTCGGGGTAGACTCCTTGAAACTCAGGCTCGAAGAGGAACCCGAGGAAGGTGAGCATCATGCGGAGCTCCCGGACGAAGCCCTCATAGTGGCGGCAGTAGCTGTGGACTTGGTAGACTGGCATCTACAAAACAGCAAGTTGAACAAAAGTGAGGAGAGGAACAAAGTTTATGAAGTAGATTTTCGAGAAATAATTTCCTATGGCTAATGGCTAGGCGGGTCTGTTTGGCTTCCTACAGTCAAGTCGGCTCTGATACCATCTTGTAGCGCCCCGATTTATCAAAATCGAGACATTATTGAATTTCCATAGAAAAACAATAATACAAGAGGTTCATCATGTGACAACGTACATACGGTAAAGTCCATGGTACGCAGACCATATTTATTACAACATTGTTTTAATGAAAACGGTAATAAGATAATTAAACAGCGGCATGACGAACGTCTTCTTCAGGATCTTTCTTCTCGACTGGGTCGCTACTCCAGACCGTCTTCAAGATAAGCATCCTCTGTGGGGTCCAACGGGTATGAGAGTACAAAAAGTACTCAACAAGCCACCGCAAATGCAAATAATAATGCAGGATAATAAACAAGGAAGGATAAAGGCTAACAATGCGGAATAAAGCAATTGCAGTTGTGGCATTTAGTGTAATCATATTTTAATCATGCGGAAAGTATATATGAACATCATCAGCACCAACTAACTCGAGGAGTACGTTTTACCTCCTCGCACAACGGTCCTTACATGTCAATTCATCATGCACATTCATATTCAAAGTAAACTAACTGGGGGATGTCACGCAACCCGCCCTTGACCGTGGGCTCGGCTTTTCGAAAAGATTTAAGACTCTGATCAGAGATGTACTACTGTACCCACAAGGCACGCACTCATCTCAACGAGATGACCCATTTCACGGGAACTCGTGCCAAAACCTCAATATGAGATGTTCCAAGCGATAACCACCCGCTCTAGGTTTCGCCGGCGCGCCGGGCCGCATCCCGGCTAACGTCGCACCCCCTTTTGCGCCACATTGGTACAAGTCACCCGCAGGTGCAACTTGACCCATCTCCAAATGGTGGCCTCGGTTTGGAACAACCCATACCTTAGTTAGGACTTACCCACTAGACTTGTGGTTAGTACGTAAGTGTATTGCAACGGATCCCTCAGACCGGTCCTTATAGTGCCCCGGGTGCGACTGACCAATGCCCTAGCTTGCACCCGGAACCCACCATGCATACACTCACAACCATGACTCATCACCAACAGAATTTCCAAGGATAAGAAGTAACAGGGATCATATAATAGAACCATTTTGCTACGACTCATTTTTGTCCTATAGAGGCCGTGTCAATACCTTGGACACTAACTAATATCATTGATCATATGGTGACAAGGAGGTTAGGCGAGATAGCATGGCTTGGGTTGCACATCAAGGTCGGGGGATCCTAAATAAATATAATGTAAGGGTTCATTTGACTAATGCATATACATAACCTATGTGTTTTAGCGATAGTCAATTCAGACATGGGTTCAATATGCTCAAAAGAATTGTTTGGTGACTTGCCTTGTTCAGCGAAAGGCGAGGGAGGGACTTCCGGGAAGTATTCCGGCTCCTCGACGGCGTCGTAGTCTTTTCAATAATAATAAAGTAGAATAAATACAACATTCGATATAAACAATGTAAAATCACACAACAAGCATGTGGGTTTTAGTTGGTTTGATTTTAAAGAAAATCAGTTGTTAAGGTTCTGAAATTTATTTCACAATTAATTTAAAATGAATCAAAATGAATTATTGTTTTTCTTAAAAGGGTTTTTAAGTGTGAATAATACTACATTAAGTTTTCTAATCAATTTAATATGAATGATTCAGAGAAAACTCAGTGGTTCTAGTGTTTAAACAGAAGGGAACAATTATATAAATTTTGCTGAAGTTTAAATATTTTAATCCATATTTTAATCCTAAAGGCTTTTGAATAATTATTTGAATAAACATAAAAATGTCAAAATAAACCTACTGTTTTTATTGCATAAACATGTAGAGAATAATTTTATGAATTTTCTGAAATTAGAATGGTAATTTTTAGAGTTCAAATGAATTAGATATGAATTTTACAAGTTTAAAAGCATTTCTGGAATTTATTTTCAAATTTTAAACCCCTCGGGTCCACAGTGAACCAGGTCCACGGTGAACCCGCGCACTGTGCGCGTGCGCCGGGTCGATCTGGACCGTCAGATCCAGATCCGACGCGCGAGGGCGAGGCGGGACGTGTAAGTCGCGATGGACGGCTAGGATTAAAACGTTCGAACCGGTACCACGTGGACGCACGGGATTAAACGCGGAGTTTTAAAACAAACGGACGCACGGGATCGCACCGTACCGCTTCACTCAGATCCGACGGCCAGGATTAAACCGAACAGATGATTTAATCCAAGCGTTGGATCTAGATCGCACGGCCAGGATTGAATCCGGCACAGTGCGTGTCGGGGGGGGTAAAGTACCCCTTCTTCCCCGACTCCGGTGGTACGACGGCGAGCGATTCCGGCGAGGTCGAGGGCTATCTAGGCTAGCTAGGGCTAAAAACGGAAAGGGGGTACCGAGGGGAACAAAAGGGTACCGTTGCGGTGGTCCGGGGTCGACGGAGCGAGGCCGGCGACGGGCGGTGGCGGCGTAGGTTCTCGGTTCCGAGGCGAGGACGGCGATCCGGCGAGGTTCGTCGTCGACGAAGTGGTGGCCGAGGTCGGTGAGGTCCTGGCGGTCACGATGGTGGCGGAGGCACGGACGGGGACGGTCCGAGGCGACGGCGAGCGGTGGCCGGAGGCGAACCAGAGGGAATGCGCTAAAGCTTGGAGTGAGGGCGTTCTGTGCGTTCTCGCGACGTGTAGGCGTGGGGGTGAAATGCGGGTGGCCTGGGGGTTTAAATAGGACGCAGGAGAGGGCTCGCATGCAAGGAAACCGGCCGAGGGCCTTTACCTCGCCGGCGATGGCTCGGCCATGCACGCGGAGCGGCGATCCCGTGGCGTAAAGGCGCTGTTTAACGGGGGGAAACGGTCGACGCGACGCGGGGGACCGAGTAATGGCGACGAATTAATGCGGGACGGGCCGGCGAGGCGGATCCGAGGGCGAGGTCGTCGGCCGGCGCGATTTGGGGGCGACGGCGGGAGGTTGAAGGCGAAGCTGACAGGCGGGGGCCACTGGCCAGTGAGCGCGAGCGGGCGAGGGTGGCGACTAACGGGTGGGGCCGAGGTGTCGGGTTCGCGCGCGAGGGGAAGGATTCGGCGCCGACAGGTGGGGTCCATTTGTCAGTCTAAGGCGAGCGCGGTAACGGGCTGGGCCGGCCGGGAGAGAGAGAAGGGAGGGGAGGAGCCCATTACTGTTCCAACACTTTTCTGAATAAAAATAATTCCAGAAATAGATTAAAATATTAGGGCTACTTCCAAGGTTGATAAAAATTTATAAAAATTCCCAAAATTATATTTTGGTCTTAGGATCATATACAAAAAGTTTCACCTCCTGATTTGATCACCTACTCTATGTTGTAGTTCAAAAGGGTATAAAAGGAAATTAAAAGTAATTTCTGAAATAATAATTCCAAGAAATTGAATTTAATAATATATTTATTGTTTTGAAAATTTGGGGTGTCACAGATACATACCAGAATCAATGAATAATGTCATTGGGCGGGATAGAATAATAATGACAAGCTATGTCATTCAAAGGCATAAGATAGATTCAACATACTACAAGATTATATCGAAATAGGATCAACAAGTAACAAGTTCGACATCAAGGTTTGGGACAAATGAGATAATATAGACATGCTGATCTGATTGAACAAAACAAGAACACAAAATTCTAAAGGTAGTACAATCTAGATCAGAATTAGTAGATAGCAACAGAATATGTTTAAATGGAATAATAAATGGACTATTGAGACATAATAAATCAATATAAAGAATGACATAACAACGATAAGGAAGCATTTGGAATGAATGGTGCCTAGCACGAGATAAATCAACGATTAATTGAATGGAATAGAGCAATAGGAAACCAAATGTATAACATGTTGAAATCAACAATCGTCAATGAGGTATATGATAAGATGATTAATGAAGGGGTCAAAACAAATTGATATAACATAATCATAGCAATTTGATTAAAGTAATGGGAAGATGGATCCTTACCAAGGGGCGATGAAGAAGATGATGTGGCGCTAGATTGAATTGGGTGATCGGTCCAATCAAACATGGATTAGGCGTGATTCAATATCAACCTAATCAAAACAGAATAAACTAGAATGATGATCTGACAATGGCCAACCATCGCACAATGGGAAACACTAGCGCGGGAATGAAACAATGATACAATAAAACGAGATAGTACTACAATAAGATTTATGACATGATACAAGTAGACTAACATGATATTACTCAAGGAATAAGATTGGCAATGATAAGAACAATATGAGATGATAGATCGGAATGTGATAATAATGATATGATATACGAAATAGAGCTACAACAAAAATTATGATACGATAAAACTATTTTATTGAATGGATTAGGAAAACATGGAACTACATATATGACATATTAAGTTTAATGATTGATAGCAAGATATATGATGATTGATCGTAGGATAATAAATGGATTGAGACAAGTAAATATCAAATAAGTAGCGATTTAATTACAATGAAATATAAAACAGGGAAAAAAAGGAGAGTATGGATCCTCACTGCGGGGTGAAGATGATGGTGCTGCAGAAGTTGACCAAGCCGAGATGAGGATGACGGCTGCCATGTTTGCGTTCTACCTTCTATGTTGCTTGCTATTTTGTTTTTATTCGATAGGCAGGGAGGCAGCAGATGCGGCGAGCAGGAGGAAGGGGAAGAGGGCAGCGGTGGCAGCGGTGACAAGGGCGGTAGCCTGATGACGGCTGCGTTGGCGCTGGGCGAGGCGGAGGCGCACGGGCAGCGAGCCGAATAGCGGTGCATGGCGAGCGGTAATGGCGGCAGCTTGGCGGCGTCGCGGGGAAAGTAGAGGGAAAAGGGTGCTGCTAGGGATTGCGCCACAAACGGTTCGGGGTATAGATGGCCAAACGGGCCGCACGGCACGACACGAGCACTAGCACTATCAGGCACGGCACGATCAGGCACGGCACGACAAGGCACGACATACTACTCGTGCCGTGCCTGATAGTGCCGCCGTGCCTGTTCATCGGCCCAGGCACGACACTATTAAGCATTAGGCGTGCCGTGCCGGGCCGCCAGGCACGATGGCACGCCAGTGCTAGTGCCGGCACGGGCACTATTAGTGTCTCACACCAGAATTTAACCAGTACTAAAATTTGAAACTTAAAAAATGTATTCAAATATAATGGGTAGAAAAGCAATAGTTTCAGGCAATATCACACTTTATTAAGAGCTTTAGTGCAATGGTTGCCTCATTAAAAACCTGTCTAGGTAAAACTCACCCTTGTGAGAAACCCTAAACAGGAAAAGAGTACAACCCAGCTCCTTGTCACAAATGTTCACAAATGTTCAGAATATTACAATCCCATTACACAAATGTTCACAAACTAATCAAGATAAATGTTTTCAAATGATTCTTCAAGATCCTTATCATCGACCAAGTGTTGCATCCTTGCTTCAGCATCCTCCCAATCTTTAATGCAGGTCAGCATCTCGACCACATCAGGCTTCAGCTTCCTCCGCCGCTCCTCGATGATCCTGCCAGATAGACTAAAAGTGGATTCTGAAGATATGGTAGAGACAGGAACAGTTAAAACATCTTTAGCCATGAGTGACAATACTGGATAAGTGAGTTTGTGCTGATGCCACCAATGCAAGATGTTGAAATCATCATTTAATTGATTCACAGTGTCACAGTCCAAGTAAGAAATGAGTTCAGAAGTATTAGAAGATGAAGATGTTGCAGCCTGCAGCAGGGCAGTTGCAGAGGTATCTCTAGCCATATTTAGAGTAGAAACCAAAGAATGCATATCAGCAGAAGCACTCACATCATCATTATCATCATAAATTTCATCCCAAGCAGACCTTTTATTACCAGCTAGGTTAGGAGGGACAGTCCTTGCCAACCTAACAGATCCATATTTCTCATCATACTTATTATAAATATCAGTAAGACGAGCTCTAGTGGTAACCTGGTAAGCAGCATAATCTGTGCTGGTCAAGTTCATCAACCTCCTAAGCACTCTATTGAAACCTTTCATTTTAGCTCTAGGGTCCAGGATGAATGCAAAAGAGTAAAGCAAAGGTATATTTCTCCAATATTTATTATATTTGTCTACCATAGGTTGAACCACAGGTCTGATGTGAGGGTCATTAGCATAACTCTTCAAGTGTATAGCAATCTTAACAAGAAAATGAAGCATAAGTGGAGATGTAGGATAGTAAACACCAGACAATGCAACTGTAGAATCATAAAACATTCCAAGAAATTTAAGTACTTTTTCTGCAATAGACCAATGTTCATCATTTAATATATATGGATCACCTTCAGCCCTAGGATAGTTTGTATGTATGAAAGTAGTGAAAGGGGCCCTATGAGGTAACAAATGCTTAAGCATTAGAGATGTAGAGTTCCATCTAACCTCCATGTCCAACTGAAATTTTCTAGGCCTATAATCAGTGGCAATGCAATAACTTTTATATGCAGCAATTCTCTGGTTAGAACTGTTTAAAAAGGATATTGCAGATCTAAATGTTTCAATCAAAGGCTTAAGACTATTAAGAGCCTCTTTAACAATTAGATTGATAATATGACATGCGCAACGCTGATGCAAGAACATAGAATTCTCTATTTGTGATTCATCACCATTAGCTACATTGTCAATACCAAGATATGGTGACAGTATAGGCCTAAGCAATCTCATGGCAGAAACATTAGATGATGCATTGTCTAAGGTAAACACCTTATTAGTCAAACCATAATCAGCAAGCACACCAGCAACACGTTCAACAATATTTTGTCCATTGTGGGACACATCAATAAGCACAAGACCAAGCACCCTTTTTTCTAGTTGCCAATCAGGGTTTATGAAATGAGCAACAACAGAAAGGTAGTCCTCTTTGGCATTACCAGACCAAATGTCAGAGGTCAAACACACACAATTAACAGCAGAACTACTAAGAGTATCAACAAGCTTAGTTTTTTATCATTGAAGTATTTAACCATGTCTCTAGTGGTTGTTTGCCTAGAGTCAGGTACAAATGCAGGATTATGAGCAGTTCTCATGAAATATTCAAATGCAGGAGATTCACCCATATTAATAGGAACTTCTAGCCGAGCAATCAATCGAACCAATTCAGTACGTGCAACCATAGGACAATACTCCCAACTACGCATACTACCATCAGGATTAAATGAGATCTGAGACTGAGACGAGCGGATTTTATCACGTCTCCTGGGGCATTTATCCCTATGCCTAGTGAGGTGGCCAGTGCCACCAGTAGAGAGAGCAGAGTACTGCTTAGAGCAATGGATGCACTTAGCTCCATACCTGACATTCTTACCATTGACGTTTTTAAATAGCTTCTGGAAATCTAACCACACTGCCGAGGTAGAAGGACGGGAGCGCTTGGCGCTTTGCTCGTCCATGTTTCCTACCCCGGCCGTGGCTTCTTCATCATGGCCACCGACAGGAGTATCGGAAGTATGGCCACTGACACCGAAAAGTTCCGCGGCGTCCTCCCGCACGTCATCCTCGTCATCATCGCCGGCCAACCCGCAACACCGCCTCTCCTCGTTACCGTCAACCTCATCCATCTCCTCCACGGAGTCGAGCATCATCCTCAGCGGCTACAACAGTAGGGTTAGGGTTAGGGTTAGGGATAGGGATAGGGTTAGGGATAGGGTTAGGGTTAGGGTTAGGGTTACCATAAAAGAAGAGAGCCGCCGAGGCCGAGCCGGACTACCGGAGCTAGAGATGGAGGCGAGGCAGCGAGGTGGACAGTGTGAGGGGCGACGATGATGAGAGGAGCGCACGAGAGGACTAGAGCAGCGCGGCAGAGCGGCGAGATGAACGGGGAGCCGAGGAAATGGATTAGGGTTAGGGTTAGGGTTACCAGAGAAGAAGAGAGCCACCGAGGCCGAGTCGGACTACCGGAGTCGGAGACGGAGGCGCGACTGCGAGGCGGAGTCGGAGGCGGAGCGCCGCGCACGAGAGGAAATGGATTAGGGTTAGGGTTACCGGAGAAGAAGACAGCCGCCGAGGCCGAGTCGAACTACCGGAGTGCCGAGGTGGAGACGTGGAGTCGAAGCCGGAGGCGGAGCGCCGAGGTGCCGAGGTGCCGAGGTGGAGTCGGAGCCGGAGGGGAAGGGGAGGCAGAGCGCCTCGCACGAGAGGAGTGCGGCGGAGCGGCGAGAGGAGCGGGGAGTGAGGGGAAATGATTTTAGGGTTAAGGTTCGGCGCCGAGGAGTTTATATACACCGGTGAGTGAGCCGTGCCTGATAGTGCCGGCCCATTTAGTCGTGCCGTGCCTGGGCCGACCCTACGGGCCGAGATGGTGGCCCAGGCACGGCACTGAGATCGGGCCGTGCCAGGCACTGGCACTACACACGGTGGGCCGTGCCGTTCCTGGGCCGTGCTTTTTCGGGCCGTGCCTGGGCCGGCCCATCGTGTTAGTGCCATATGGCCATCTATAGTTCGGGGTGGCCGAAAAATGGCTGCGGGGCTGGAGATATTGGGAAGCAGTTGGGGCGGCGACGCTAGGGCGCAGGCCGAGACGGAGGCGAGCCATACCGGTGCGGAAGGGAGGAGAGCGGGAGGGCGCCCAGGGAGGAGAGAGGGCGGTGCTAGGAGGCTGGAAGGAAGAAAGAGAGAAAGGAGGAGGCTACGGGCTTGAGGAGGAAGAAGAACAGGAGGGTGGAGAAAGAAGGTTGGTGCGGCTGAGAGGAGCAAGCGCAGGAAGGAAAAAAGGGATGGGCTGCGCGCAGGAAAGGAAAAGAGAAGAGAAAAGAGAAAAGAGAAAAGAGAAAAGAGAAAAAAAAAGAAAAAAATGAAAAAATATTTCCTAAAAAATTAAATTTGTATTTTTAAGAAAAAGTGAAATTTTTTTGGAAAGTTTGAAATTTAAAATAAATTTATAAATTTTGGTTTTCAAGGAAATAACGCGAGAATATTTTGAAGATAAACAGCGGTTTAGAAAATCAATAAATTTTGTATTCGTGTCGAAATTAAAAATTCTGAACATGAACACAAAACTAAGGTTTTAATTTATTTTAGAGAATTAAAAATATAGAAAATATTTTCAAAAATGATTTTTCACTAAATTTAAACCACTCAGTTAAAAAGAGAATTTTAACTTCGCGAACGAGAAGAGAAGATTGATTACTCCGGATTTACGATATGAAAAGAGAGATGGTCATGGATGAATATTTTAAACTTGGTGGGAAAGAAATAAGAATTTATTTTATTTTCGATTTAAAGTTATTTATTGAAATATTATGAGTTACTATTTTAGTTACAAAAACCTTAATGAAATAAAAACCTAAATTTATTTGAGGCGAGAGAAATTTACTAAAAATTCCTCTGGCCAAGTTTGATTTGGTTTTACGTTATTTTTAATTGTAATCATTTATCATATGTTTTATTCACACAATAATTCTATTGAAACATATTTTATTAATTAGCGTTAGAGTTTTTTGATGAAATAATATTGATTATATATTAATTAAATCATTTGCGCTAAAAAATCTGGAAAATTTTTGGGACACAATTTAGAGCAAAGAGAATTTTAAGAAAAAATACTCTCGTCCCGATTTATTTTTAAACGAAATTTTTTAGCTCGTATTTAATTTCATTGTTAATCATTTTTCACCAAATCATTTTCTTAAAATTCATTTATTATTTTATTTTTAACGCCCGATGAAAATCAGGGCGTTACAGATGTGCTCGATAATCAATATCTCTTAATCTTGTTAACTATAGGATCAAATTAACTAGCAGTCTACTGATACCTTTGAGTTATTTAGGACATATACTGGAGCTAAGTAGACATTCTCCCAAGCTCCCAAGCTGCGAAGACATAAAAATACCTATGATTTTTAGGTCAACAGTTATATACAACTAATTACTCTACACCACCAAAAGTATGACTATATTATCTAATTAGAAAACTTGGATGTTGCTATCCCGCATAGCAACTAATAATCATTTAGTCTATTACTCGATATCCCCACCCTATCCTATCTTTAAACCAAATAGTAGCAAAAATAGGATCGTCACATCTAGTTTTACCTTCACCTCATCCGTAGGACCAAAAGCACCTTACATCAACACATTGGTTATTGATAGAGGTAGAAACGAACCGGAAAGTTTTCGTATGTTACAAGAAAAAATAGAAATAAAGAGGCTTATACATAAGCAGAAACAATTTTTTTCAGAATGAAAATAGATACGTGAATTTTTGTTCGGAAACATAACCGAAAACATGACGAAAACAAAAACAGATACATAAACAGCACGGATTTTTTTGCCGTTTTCGTAGGCCCATTCTCCTTCTCTTTATCTCACAACCCAGCCCAGAAAACAAGATAGCCCATCCGCTACTGTTTGCAATTTATAGGCCCAGGAAACAAGCGAACGTGAACCCTTGCATAGCGCTGTTTCAGTTTGCATGTGGCATCCCGGGCATCCCCATCGGCCGGTCAAATGGAATTACCAGACATATCTTAATCGATGGATTTTCAGAAACGAAACGTGTGAGCCAAATTGTTTCATCAAAAAAGGATATTTTTTGAGGCCTAGTTGCATTTAATTACATTGGTTAGCCTAAAAAATAGTGAAATGAAACTCTTCACTGAGAGATAATATTTTATTCAGTTGCAAAATTGATGTGACTTTCTGAAACAGTATTATGAAACTCACCACTGTAAATAGCATAAGAATTCAGTAATAATATTACATATCTTGACGTATATTCGTTTATATCGGTGTATGTTTCGTTTTTGGTACTATTGGCTTTCATTTTGTTTTCGAAATAACTATTTTCGTTTCCATTAAAAATAAAGAAACGGATACGTAACATCCATTTTCATCTGTTTAATTTGTACTGTTCTATTCTAAGGAGAGCTGGCCATAAAAAACTACCCGTTTTGGGGTGTGGCCGTGTGGGTAACGTGGATGCTATGCACGGGAGGTCTCACGGGACACGCCTAGGCTCTGTTCTCTGGCAGATGGCCTAGGCTGTCAGCCACTTCCACGGCCACGAAGAATCCGTTCCGTTCATGCGTGGCCCACTTTTCAAACCACGGCTTCCTCTCCGTGCCCCCTAACAGGAAGTAATCTCACCGACAGGCGGGACCCACGAATGTAGTCCCGCATGTCAGTAAGAGCCCCATCCGGTGGTTGGTGGGGTCGGAGGGGACCCCTCGCGGAGTCGCGGGGTTCACGTGGCGGAAGACCGGACGAAAGCTCAAGCGGCTGGCTACTCCCCGTGCGCCGCGGCGGTTTCAGTTTTTGGAGGGTTACGGTGGGTGGCTGCGCACGCCGCCGGGCCACCGGGCGGCCGCTTTCCAGGTGCTCCTCGCCGCAAAGCACAAACCAACACGCTCCCGCCCGTCTCCTCGTGCCGGCGTCGTCGTCGTCTCCTCCCCCCTCGTGGCCCATTTCAACCGGACGGCACGCGGCGAAAGGGGAAGCAAGCAAGCACGCACGCACGCACGCGGCACGCACACTCCAGTCCTGGCCTAGGGGCTTTCTTCTTCCGCTGCAGGTCCTCTTCTTCTGCTCCCACCGCGTTAGCTTTAGCTCTGCCTCGATCGGTTCCTCGGCCATGTCGTCGGCCGTTGTGTCGTCCACCACGTTCCTCGTAGCGCTCGCTTCGGCGTCCCAGGGGGGTCCCAGGCTGGGGAGGGTGGCCGCGCCGCCGATCCTCCGTGACGGCGCGGGCCGGCTAGTTCTGCGTTCGCCGCAGCGGGCGCCTCGGCGTCGGGATGCGGCCGTGGGGTGGGCGGAGGCCGGGGAAAGCGGGGAGGAGGAGGAGACCGAGCGGGTGAAGGACGACGCGGTCGCCGCGGGCTCGTGGCAGCCGCCCCGGTCGCGGCGCAGCGGCGTGAGCAAGGTATGGTTGTCGATCGATCGATCGGCTCCTTCCTCCTCGGGATCGTTGTGGCTAAGATGTTCCTGCTTTGGCTTTGCTGTGTTTGTTTAAAACCGACGCGCGTGCGTGTACGCCGTGCAGGTCGCCAAGCGGAGGGGTCCCGCCCCGCCTGTCGGCCGTTACGGTTCCGGCGACGCGGCAAGGGCCCGCGGAGCGGCCGCGCCGGCGCTGACGCAGGACGCCGCCACCAGCCAGAACGGAGCGCTTGTTACTGGCGACGACAAATCTGCCGCCTCCGCGTCGTCGTTCACCATAGTGAAGGTCCCTGCACCGGACTCCGGCGTGATCCTTCCATCCGTAGGAAAGGAGCACGAGATCGTTGTCCCGGACACGACGGCGCCGCCGCCACCACCGTCCGATTTCAATTTCGTGTCATCAGTTCCTATTCCCAGGCCTGATTTAGCTGACAATGCGGAACTAACTGAGGAGAAGAGTGCAAAAGTTGTTGAAAGTGCTCCGAAGCCAGAGGCTCCTCCGTCCCCTATTCCTGTGGTACAAGAGGAAGCTTGGGATTTCAATAAATATATTGATTTCAGCGAGCCGGTCGCAGCGAAGGATGATAGATGGGTTGCTGAAGATGTTGCAGCTTCTTCCGAAAATTACCAGTACTATGATTCCGGCCCTTTGGCTGGCGAGAATGTCATGAACGTGATCGTTGTGTCTGCTGAATGTTCTCCCTGGTGCAAAACAGGCACGGACAGTATTCTATTTCTTGTTTCTTCTTCTTTGGAGTTCTGTGATTCTTATGAGGTTGGTTGAATTACTCGTATGAACAACTGTTGCATTGCACAGGTGGTCTTGGAGATGTTGCTGGTGCTTTGCCCAAAGCTTTGGCAAGGAGAGGACATCGTGTTATGGTATGATTATTCGTTTTTCTTTTCTTGCTGGCAAGATATTTCTACAGCATCTTACAATTTCGATCATTTAATTATCTATAGGGTTAATTGCATCCATGTCACCGTTATTTCCGAAACCAAATGAAATGTCATTATTATTTCGCTATTTACCTCCATGACATTATTATTCGTTCGTTCTCGTAGGGCCAGCTCTGGGCCGGTGCAAGAGATGCACTCGCCTAGGACCCATGGCCGAGGGGGCCCAAGGCCTAGGTATTCAGTAGAGGTGCTCTGCTATTGTGAGTCCACGACTCCTTGTATTCGCGTCACAGTTCCTTCCGTTCGAAGTATTCCAAAGTTAAAACTCAAAAGTTCTCTCTGTCTCCGTCCTCCTAGCCATCGCGGCGATGGCGCGGCGTGTCGGTTGCAAAGCGCATTAAGAACACCTTAAGAGCGAAAGGGCCCATGGTGTTGAGTTGGCACTACTAGGGCCCTCCAAAACAATCAGTCGACCCTGCGTTCTCGCATGTATGTCATTTTGTACGCGCTCAGCAGCTACAGGCCCACTTGCAGACACCAAATATTTTGTATTGCCCATACTGCCCCTCTTCTTCTCCCTTCCAGAGCTGAGCAGGGAGAATGACCGGTGGCCGGTGGCAGGAGCGCAATCCGGTAGGGTGCGACCAACGCGATGTTGTGAGAGGCGTGGTCCGACGAGGGCACGGTCGACGCGAGGCTGTGGGTGGCATGGTCAGCGAGGTCCACCGAGGGCGTGGGGCCTACGGGGAAGCAGTCGACGGTCCGACGTGGGCACGGTTGGCGTGAGGCCATGGTCCGGTAGGGGCGCTGGGCAGGCGAGGAAGCGGCCAGCACAAAGGCCGTGATCCGGTGGGGGCGCGAGGCCATGGGTGGCGAGGCGCAGGGCAGGCGAGGAATCGGCCAGCGCGAGGCTGTGGTCCGGCGGTAGCATGAGGCCGCGGGGTAGGGAGCAGGCGGTGGATCGGGGCGGGGGGTGGCGACGGTGATAGCGGCATGGGGAGGGGGAGCACACGGGCGGCCATGGGGTAGGGGGCGTGGGCCGAAGCTAGTGGTGGTGACGGCGATAACGACGCGGTGAGGGGGAGCGCACAACAGTGGCGGTGGGTCTAGGCAGAGCGGTGGTGGTGGCAACGACGGCTCAGGGCGACGGCAAGGAAGAAGATAGGGGAGGAGAGAAGAAGACTTGGCAGAAGAAGAGGGTAGTATGGTCAATACATAAAAAAACAGTGGTGCAAGTGGGCCTGTATACGGCAGATGCGTATAAAATAGTAATAGCACGGAGGTAATAGCGAAATAGTAATGGCATTTCATTCGGTTTCGGAAATAACGGTGACATGGACGCAATTAACCCTTATCTATATGTTCAGATATACAGAATCGGATAAAAGTGAGGCATATTGTTTTTTTTCTTTTGTGGGCATAAACAGGATGATAAAAATGTTACTCCATCTTCCAGATGAAAAACATAAAAATGGTAATAATAAAATTGCAAAGCAACACCTGAAAACCAAATACTTATTTTTTTACATAATATTTATTTCTGGCATAAAAGCTGACAAATGTATGCTGTTATGGTAATAATCTAAATTACAACTAGGGACTCTTGGCTAGACTGATAAGCTGATAATTGGCAAATACTTCTTTCAATGTTAGGTTGTGGTACCAAGGTATGGGGAGTACGAGGAAGCCTATGATGTAGGAATCAGGAAATACTACAAGGCTGCTGGACAGGTATGTCAACAATGCATTCCAAAGGACCCCAAGCATAGGAAATGCTAATGCCTTGATTGATTTTTGTTTGGCCTGCAGGATCTGGAAGTGAAATATTTCCATGCATATATCGATGGAGTTGATTTTGTGTTCATCGATGCCCCTCTCTTCCGTCACCGTCAGGATGACATCTATGGTGGAAGCAGACAGGTGAAGCTTCTATCTGTTTGGTGTTTCATTGCATTAAGTCTTACTGATTGGCATATACTTACTGATTCCCATTTTCATTCAGGAAATCATGAAGCGCATGATTTTGTTTTGTAAGGCTGCTGTTGAGGTATCCTCTCCAACTACATTATCAACCAATACCATTTTTTATGCTGCATGATTTCACACACTCTTAATCTTCTTGCTTTTAGTTATAATCTACATCTTAACTAATATAAAGCGGTTACTTCGCCCGCGGATTCCGTCCGCAACCCTGTGTGTCTTACCACATCTCATAAAAAAACAATCAAAACTTGCTCCCTGTGAAAACCGCCCGAACCGGCTTGCTTGCCGGCGCGTTGCGTGCGCCCGCTCTGCCCGCAGCGCTGCGCGCAAAAGAAAACTTGCGTGAGAAAGAAGAAAAAGAAGAAAAAAAATAAAAAAATAAAATAAAAAGAAAAAAATGAACTTTTGCATTTCAGTTTTTTTATTTTTTTATTTTACGCGGATGTACAAATTGTGTGTAAAAATTCTTAGATTTCTGAAAAATTATGCAGAAACATGAATTTTACATAAAGACCCCATTGTAAAACAAGGTTATATTGCAAAGCACATTCATCTGACTAGTTATCAATAAATGCACTACGAACAATCTCAACATATTGCTTTTATTTATATTCTACATTGGGTTATCTTTTCTGTTCCTCCACACCCTGCAGGTTCCTTGGCATGTTCCATGCGGTGGCGTGCCCTATGGAGATGGCAACTTAGCGTTCATTGCAAACGATTGGCACACTGCACTCCTACCTGTTTATCTTAAGGCATATTACAGAGATCATGGCTCGATGCAGTACGCTCGCTCTGTTCTGGTCATACACAACATCGCCCACCAGGTTAATCTTTGTGCTATTTGTTTCTTCCCTTTTTTGTTTGAGAAACTGGTTGAATTCACGAATGATTGCTTATGGAAATCACTGGCCAGTGACATGCTAATCTCTTCTTCAGTCGATTACTGCTTTTGCTCGGTACTCAATTGACTAAAAAGGTCCCTTTTTATGATCCTAAATGATTCATCTCATGTATGCAGGGCCGTGGTCCAGTAGATGAATTTCCCTACATGGACTTGCCGGATCACTACGTCGAGCACTTCAGGCTGTATGACCCCGTCGGCGGCGAGCACGCCAACATCTTCGGCGCAGGCCTGAAGATGGCCGACCGGGTGGTCACCGTGAGCCCCGGCTACCTCTGGGAGCTGAAGACCGTGGAAGGCGGCTGGGGCCTTCACGACATCATACGCCAGAACGACTGGAAGATGAACGGCATCGTGAACGGCATCGACTACAAGGAGTGGAACCCCGAGGTGGACGTGCACCTGCGGTCGGACGGCTACACCAACTACGTCCTGAGCTCGCTGGACGCCGGCAAGCGGCAGTGCAAGGCGGCGCTGCAGCGGGAGCTGAGCCTGGAGGAGCGTGACGACGTGCTGCTGATCGGGTTCATCGGTCGGCTGGACGGGCAGAAGGGAGTCGACATCATCGGGGACGCGATGCCGTGGATCGTGGACCAGGACGTGCAACTGGTGATGCTGGGCTCCGGGCGCCGCGACCTGGAGGTCATGTTGCAGCGGTTCGAGGCGCAGCACAAGAACAAGGTGCGCGGATGGGTCGGCTTCTCCGTGCCGATGGCGCACCGGATCACGGCCGGCGCCGACGTGCTCGTCATGCCATCTCGGTTCGAGCCGTGCGGGCTGAACCAGCTCTATGCCATGGCCTACGGCACCGTCCCCGTCGTGCACGCTGTCGGCGGGCTGAGGGACACCGTGACGCCGTTCGACCCGTTCGGCGACGCCGGCCTGGGCTGGACGTTCGACCGCGCCGAGCCGCACAAGCTGATCGAGGCGCTCGGCCACTGCCTCGACACGTACCGCAACTACAAGGAGAGCTGGAGGGGCCTCCAGGAGCGCGGCATGTCGCAGGACCTCAGCTGGGACCACGCCGCGCAGCTCTACGAGGACGTCCTCGTGAAGGCCAAGTACCAGTGGTGAAGAGCCCCCCCGGCCGGCCGCTCGCTGACCCATCGCCGGCGTGCCTCGGCGCGCGCAGGTGCTTTTTCATCGGCTCGATCCAACGTGCCTCTGCGCGTTCGACCAGCTAGGCAAGCCTTCATGAAGAAGTTTCAGACGCGCGCGGTGGCGCCGGCGCCCGCAGGGAGGCGTATGTGCTGACTGAGCTGAGAATTGAGGTGCTACAGTTGCAAGCTTCCGGTTGGGTCCATGGCGCGCGCCGTAGTGTTGGGAGAAGCCTAGTTTCAGAAACAGTATCATGCGGCATGCGTAGGATGTTGTACTTTAATTATAACGTGGTTGTGGTTGTTGCTAGGTTCATTGATGCAATGTTAGAATGTTAGACTATCTCGTATGGCAGCCTCCCTAAAATTTATTCTCTATATTTTTTGAATCCTCCTTTTATTTAAAACAACAGCTAAATTACAAATCTAATCATAATATATATAAGTTTATTTAAGAGCATAAGTAAATGAGAATAAAACATAAAACATGCTTAGTATAGATTGTAGTTCAATCCTTAAATATTCCAAAAAACTAAATTAAATGATCTGTTTGAGCCATTTTCTTATCAAAAAATATAGATATACAACATTAAACATTGTATTTACTTTAGAAAAAATACAAATAACATAGACTATACAAAGTTGAATGATATTCTAGAAAATATATCTATTACATTTATTTTAACTTATATTTACTAGCCAGCATACAACTTTCTTGTATTGTGTTTGCAGGAATTTTATTTGCAAATGATAAAATGACGTTAAATTTGGGGATAGGGGATGAATTTTATTCCATACATTTGGGGATGAAGAAAAAGAAGCAAGGAATGAGATAAAGTAAGAGACCGAATAGATAATCTGGTGGAGGATAGTTTTGTAGCAATTACCTTAAATTTGCTATAGAGAAGCAGACAGGGCATCTGATCGGTGAAATTGTGCCATATATGCAAAATGAAGAGCGTCACATGTGAATTTTACGGGCACACTTCCTAAGTTGTCAAAACGTATAAATTTTCAAAAAAAATGATACCGAAAATTTATTTTAGATATATTTATCAATTTGTAGCATTAAATTTGTTTATTCGAACACAATTTTCATAAATATCAATTACATCAATCCCATCAATCCGTCTGCTAGGGTAGAGCAAGGATATAATTCTTGATTTTTTATAAATAATATTTAATAGACTTATGTTGATATTTAGAGTATCGATTGAGATGTCTATCGATATTTTGGTCTCCGTCGATAGTTGAACGATTAATAGAAGTCTTCCTCCCACACGTCTCTCGATAAGGTGCACTATGTCGATGAGACAACTGTCGACAAAGATTTATTTTTGAATATCGATAGATATCTATTTTTACTATTTTATATAACACATATGAGAATTGAATTTTTATAAAAAAAACTATAATTTTTTATCCTTAGAGCATCTCCAAAAGACTCTATTTTTGACTCTACAATTTACCTATTTAGTCAACTCTCCAAAATGATTCCTCTCTATATCTGTTGTACCCTCCAATAGACTCTCTATTTCTAACTTTCTAAAAAATTACTACTCACTTTTAAAATCCCAAAAGATTTTAAAAAAAATATTTTAAAAAATTCTAATTTCTAACCTTAGAAATCTCCAAATTATAAAGTTTTCAAATTTTAGAAAAAAATGAAAATATACTTTTTTCTCTTCTTTTTATTTTTATTTCTCTTCATTTTTTCCTTTTCTCTCTTCTTTTTCTTTCTTTTTTTTATTTGGTTTACTTCCTCCCCGAGCGCTCTCTTCCTTCTGTGTCTGAACACGGGGGCCACTAGAAGTAGCCAGCCAAATTGGCTAGCCATACTTGGCAGCCGAATGGCTTGGTCATCTAGTTGACTACTTTTTTAAAGTACGTTTTTTTGTTTGGATAATCAAAATTTAGCGGGGAGAACCAAATAACAAAAGGTAAATGACACCAGCGCTTAAGCAGAGGATACATGATCCAAGGGAAGGTGTTGGACCGATGGCTTGTTGTTTAATCACAAGAAAATTATGGTCGTCCTCTTCTCCTAGCTTCTCTATTTACAAGCATCGGTTGGTCTTAAGAGCATATCCTTGTACTACTCTTAACTGAATTCTAGTAGAATTGATGTCACCCATCATGATACGTTTTATCTCTAAGTTGTTTCGGATAAAGATTAGGTGATTTAATGAGGATTTCTTAGTGTTTATACACAGTATCAGAATAGCTTAGGACTTCAAACTTTTCAAATCTTCTATATGTGAGCATGCGATACATAGTTCATTACAAATAGATATATGCCAAAAACATCTTCCGAGTCTAGTCATGTTACAGACTTAGCGTAGATAAAGCCTACTAGCCAAGGAGGCGCCCCTTCAAAAAATAGCATGCTATAGAAAATAAAATATTGGCTAGAATATATATAAAATTTTTTGTCCTTAAACCAAGAAGTGAAATATGATATTCTACCAAGATATGTTAAAGATGTTACAACCTTCTAAAACTCTCATTAAGATTTCATTAAAATGCTATGCACTTTTTTTGAAGTAATTCAGGAGTACTTTATTCATCAGTCACATACGTTATCATCAATGGGATATATATACACTACATATTCCTCATACTACCACTTGTTTCAAGCAATGGCAGACAACTTCTCTGATTTACACAGTCCGGTTTTAGGTTTTCATCTGCTTGATCTCTGGCTATATATAATCACTGATGCATGTATTTCTTTAAAACACATCACAGGGAGGCGTCCGTTGGGCGCCCCATCAATAAGTCACATTCTATTACCGAGTATTCATTGTCTTTACAAAATACAACATAAAAATATTTCATAAAAACATAGAAAAGAAAAATAAAATTCGCTTGCATGTCTAAAATCTAAAAGATTTTGTGCATGTAAGTACCATGTAATGCTAACCAAAATTAAAGAAACATGTTTCTTACTGTAAGATTCTAAAAGTACTATTTAGCCACAACAATATTAGTATATGCCAATCATTCACCATCACAATCATTTTTTAGGTGCAAGAGGAGAAATTATAGAAGTATAGTAGTGAACAACAAGATGTCATCTTCTGGCACATTCATTCTTTACATGCAAGAGGAAAAATATGAATTACACACAAATAATTGTTTAGTATGAATTTCGCACTTGTAAATACATGAATCAATGAAACAAATTGAAAACAAACATGGAAAATATGCAAGTTGTTTGCTACTAAAACAAGCATGAAATAGGAATGCATGCATATGCAACTTGTTTACTACTGATCCAAATCTGTTGCACATTCATTAGATCAATAGGGAAATTGATAGCTTACAAGTACTGGTGGAATGAGAAAGGAGAGTCATAATTTGAATGAAGTTAATCCTTTTGCCATCAAAGAAATTGGAGTTAGGGTACCTGTCTTGGGCATAGTAAGTCAGTACCTTTCCATTTACATTAGTAAATTCCACAAAACCTCCCACTTTAGGGCCTGTTCGGTTAATCCTCTTGGGGAAGGGGATTGAGGGGGATTGGGAGGGATTGGAGGGGATTTATACTATAATTCCCTCCAATCCCCCACAATCCCTTCCAATCCCCTTCAATTTCCTCCTAACCGAATAGGCCTTCAAGGATTCTGTATAGAAAAAGGGAAATTGGCATCTGGCTTTGGACGTCGTATATACCTAATCACAGAAAGTCTCAGACATCGTACACGTATGTACAGAAAGTCATAGGAATCAGACAATGCTAAAAAATAAACAGAAACGGATAGTTGTTACCTGGTGCAAAAGTATTTTACCTGGTGCAAAAGTATTTTGCCTGATGATCTCCTTGGCTGAAACAGAGAATACCCCAGCCTTGATATTCAACTTGAGTGATACATCACCATCTCCTAAAATCTGCAGACAGGTGTAATATTAGGTACACTCACATTAATGAAATACTAACAATAGCAAGCACCTGCGACGCGAAGAGGTAGGGGATGGTGGGAGGGACCTCTCGCATACGGTGTTTGGCGGCGGCGACTGGGCCGTACTCTACACCGAGTTAACCATGACGTTGGTTGGCGGCTCCGCCACGTGGCCATTCTTCCCTTCCCGGAGAGCTCTTGCTGCCCCTCGCGGGACTTGGCGAACAGGACAAGCCCTCTGGTGGCGCGGACAGACCCGACAATGGCAAGGTCGGCGAGCGTGGGCGCCGCTCCGGCGCGCACGACACGATGCTTGTTCTCCGGAGCCTTATAACGAAATAGATTCTGCAGTGCAAATTGGAAAGCTTATCAACTTACCTAGAACATTGGAGGAGCTTTTCGAAATTGTTAGTAAGTAAAAATTGGTCCAGGAATGACTCTGAACAGTGGTGTGCATCATCATGATAAATAGAAGGTGCACATTAAACACTACAAATGGAAGTGCCAAGATCTCAAAATATTGCCAATGCTTATTAGCACTGTACCGCATCACAATTAAGTTATTAGTTTCTCCTACAGGATCAGAAGACTTCTAGTCAAACTGAGATGACAAAAAATATATTATTTATGCAAATGATACCAATAAAAATACATATAAGCAATATTATGTGCAATGTCTCAAAGAGAAACATAGGTCACTGGAAATAAGGATTTCATGTCAGCTTTGTACCTTAATAATGTGAAGAACCTGTGAAACATTCTCTTGAGCAGCTTGTGTCACTTGCAAGCTAATCTGATGTGAATATATGCAGACCTTCAGGACAGTTGAAGACATTATTTTTTCGACAAACGTGACAACAACATTCTGGTCTCTGTTGAAATAGCACAGTGCAGTACATAACCAGTTTAGAGAGTTCATAAGATCAACTCCATATTATGTGTTCCTCTTCTGGAGCCATATTCTTGCAATGTACATTCTCTAGCTTCCAAAACTCAATTTTTACTAAGTAATTACATTTGATAGACATACCTGTCATCCTAGCACTTTATTTGGAACATCATATGGTGAAAAACACCACATAAATCTACAAAGCAGCAACCATTACAATGGCATTAACACACAACTATCAATTATATAAAGATAAAGAGGCATATACTAATGATATAAGGTGGATTTATCAAAAAAAAATCTTTTTGCTCTAGTAGAACAGCATACTCATTCACACATTAGATTTGCATACTTTGTTGCTTAGTTAGTTTCACAGCTCTGAAAAGTCAGAACTTCAGACACATGACTGGTTTAAGCACGAAAAAAATTAGCCTTCCTATATTCACCATGAATATGATTGGAGGAGTCAGTTATCATGGTTGTGCAACAATTAACTACTGCCAAAATAAATTTCTACAGAAAAGTAGCAACATATTAGTATCTATAATGCAATAAACTCAAATATGATTGTGAATGTCACACACATTCAGAACCTGCCCTAACGTGAAGTAATAGTTTATATTGGGAAGTCTTAGCGCTTCTAGTAATAATGGCTGAAAAATATAACTTGGACAGAATGTGTCGCGCCCCGATTTAATAAATCAGGACCTTTATTGAAATTCCAAAGAAAATCAATAAACCAAGACGTTCATAAAGCGACCACGTACAATACGGGCAATCATTCACGGTTCGTAGACCGCATTAATACAAAAGTGAATGAAAGTGAAGAGAAACTAATAAAATCCAAGGTCCTAGATGAACGCCTCCTTCCAGTCTCGCCTTGACTGGGTCGCTACTCCAGACCTTCATCCTCCTCGTAGTAGACGGGTTCTGATGGTGTAAGTCAACGGGGTGAGTACAGATGTACTCAGCAAGCCACCGAATGCAAGTATAATGCAAGATAATAACAAGGGAGATAGTGGCTAGTTTTGCGGAAGCAGCATATTTGTAAGCATTTAATGTGAACAATTTATTAGTGCGGAAAGGTAAACATGTGAATGCATCATCATCTTCTAACTCGAGGAGTACGTTTCACCTCCTCGCACAACAGTCCTTACATGCCATGAATAACTCAAACCTTCAAACAATTGTAAACTAACTGCGAGTAGTCACACAACCCGCCCTTGACCGTGGGCTCGGCTTTTCGAAAAGATTGATTTTACTCTGATCAGAGATGTACCACTGTACCCACAAGGCACGCACTCATCACTTACACCAAAGTGTAACGAGATGACCCATTTCACGGGAACTCGTGCCAAAACCTTCCATATGGTCTTCCCCGACTCAACAGCACCCTCTTATAGGTTTCGTACCGTGTCTCGCCATGTCGAGTTTCCACAATACCCCCCCTTGAGCCATCGTCGGTACAAAGCGCCCTGAGGGCTAGCCCCTTGTACCCCTCCACTATGGTGCATAGAGCCGGAGTGTTCCACACTTCCAGTTAGGACTTACCCATTAGACTTGTGGTTGGTACGGAAGTGCTTTGCAACAGATCCCGCAGACCGGTCCTTATAGTGCTCCGGGTGCGACCAACCAGTTTCCGAGCTTGCACCCGGAACCCACCATACTTATAACATACCCAACTCCAACAGAGTCCAGAGACAAGAATAACGGGGTATTTCATATACCAGAATCCATCCAACTACGACTCATTCTTTATATCCTATAGCAGTTGTGCCGGTACATTGGGCACTAGCTAATATAATATTTGTAGAGTGACAAGGAGTTGAGGCTCAATAAGCATGGCTTGGGTTTGCACACAAGGACGGGGATCTAATAAATATAAGTGTAGGGCTTGATCTTTGACTAATGCAATATTAACCTATGTGTTATAGCGATAATTTATTAAAACATGGGCTCAACATGATCAACTGTGTCCACAGAGGTGGGCGATGACTTGCCTTGCTCAGCAAAGGGTGAAGGTGGAACCTCGGGATAGAACTCCGGATCTTCGACGATGTCGTAGTAGTCTTCTCGATACGGAAAAAGTAAATAAAACATTCAATAAACAATCCAAAACAAACAACCATACTAACATACATGT
The DNA here is from genome assembly GCA_019279435.1 of Zizania palustris. Taxonomy (NCBI): domain Eukaryota; kingdom Viridiplantae; phylum Streptophyta; class Magnoliopsida; order Poales; family Poaceae; genus Zizania; species Zizania palustris. The sequence continues at coordinate 64,998,996 of JAAALK010000283.1, forward strand.
TTATGTTGGATTAAGTAAAGGAGATAGAGTCTTAACTTTTAGGGTATTGTTACTTAAACATTTAAGATAAATTTTTAATGAGATTCCTTAATTTTTATAGCTTGATATAATTATTCTTCCTGAGGGGGTTTTACTTTTCCCTTTTTAAAAGTTGAAGTAAAAAGTTATAAAATGACCTTAATGTTTTTATGGCATTAATATAGTGGCATTAGGTTATTTAGATCTTCTGAAGTTTGTTGTATAAGTTTTAGGATAGTTTCATAAAGGGTTGAATTTTTCTTAAATGCCTTAATTAAATGTCCTAAAAGGGCCTTTGCAATATCATTTAATGGAATAAAGTGGATAAGATGAATATTCTATTTTTATTAAAAATAGTGAACTCAAGTGGTTAGGTTTTCTGAAGTTATTATATAAGTTGCCATGATATTTTTATAAAGTGTTTAACTTTTATTATACGAATTACTTAATTTATCCTACAAGGGCTTTTGCAATATTAGTTAATAGATTAAAGTGGGCATAGTGAACATGTTTATTTTTGTTGCATTAAAACAGTAAAACAAAGTCATTAAGTCCTCTGAATTTATTATATAGTTTTTCATAATATTTTTGTAGGGTGTTGTATTTCCATTATATGAATTAATCATTTATTTTAAAGGGTCTTGGAAATGGTGGTTAGTAAATTAAAATGAGCAAAATGAATTATTATATTTTTATTGGCTTATAAACAGTGTAAGGGAGTCATTGTGTCCCCAGAAATTAACATATATATTTTTAAGGATTTTTCTGGATTATTCAAATGTAATATAATTTAAATCCTAAAGGGGACTTAGAAATGTAATTTAATAAAATGTCATGGACAAAATGGTTATTCCATTTTTATTGTATTAACAATAGTGAAATGGGGCCATTATATCTTCTGATATTATTTTATAAATTGTTAAGGGTTTATCTGAATTCTTTTATTGAAATATTAATTAATTCCTAAAGGGGATTTTTCTTTATTATTTAATAAGATTATTATGTGCCAAATAAACATATTGTTTTTATTGCATAAAAGTGTAGAGGATGAAAATACAAATTTTCCAAAATCAAAATGGTGAATTTTGGAGTTAAATTGAGCAAGATATGAATTTTTAAAGTTCAAACTAATTTTCTGGAATTTATTTTAAACAGGAATCAGTCTCTGGTCCACGGTGAGCCAGGCCCACGGTGGACCAGCGACTGCGCGCGTGAGCCGGAGCGATCAGGACCGCAGGATCAAGATCCAACGGCCAGGACGCGCGCGGGGCGATTAAGTGGCGATCGACGGCTCAGGGAGCCCGATACCCCTTTGACCGAGTGGACGGCCCGGATTAAAGCCGAGTGGGTTTTAATCCTAGCCGGTCATCTCTGATCGCACGGTACCGAGCCCGTCCGGCACGCTCGCGGCACGGGGGAAGCCGAGGGCTTCGTCCCCGACTCCGGCGGTGCGGCGGCGAGGGCGAACGGCGGCGGCGGGGGTCCATGGCCCTAGGCGACGGCAAAAACAGAAAGAGGGTCGGGAGGGGATTGCTACCGTACCGGAAGTGGCGACGGCGATGGACTGGTGGCGACCGGCGGCGAGGAGGAAGCGGCGAAGCTTTCGGGTCCGACGACGGCGCGGCGATCCGGCGACGATCCGGCCCAACAGAGGTGGGGCCGAGGGAGTGTGTGTGACGGCGGTCGTGACGGTGGCCCTGGCGAGGGTGGCGGTGGCACGGTGCGCCGGCGATCGGCTGCCGGAGGGGAAACAGGGGAAAACCCTAAAAAGGGGGTGGCGGCCGTCGAGATTTGCGATGACCAGGCTCTAGTGGTGTGGTTCGGTTGCGGCGAGGGTAGGAGGCCTTTTATAGGGCTCGCCGGCGGCAAGGGAACGGTAGGCAATCCGAGGGAATCCGAGGGATTCCAAAATACTCCGGCGAGGAATTCCAAAGCTCGGGTTGGCTTCCATTTGGGCGAAAACGCGTCGGGTATGGGCGGAAGGGGATCACCGGCGATCAAGGAAGGTGATCTCGGGCTCAATCCTGCGGATCCGGGCGGCCGACGGCGAAAATGGAAGGGGGGGCGCCGGTATGGAAGGGGAGGGATCCCCTTCCGAGGAAGAAGATGATCCTGACAGGTGGGGGCCACCTGTCAGGGGCTGAGAGCGAAAGGGAAGGGGGCTGACGAGCGGGCCAGGATTGGCAGCGACCGAAGGGGCGCGGGCGGAGGCTGACATGTGGGCCTGAGGGGCGTGGCGCGCGCGGAGAGAGGGGACGATGGTGCTGACAGGGCGGCCCCGCCTGTCAGCGGCCGAGGGGGGGGAAGGTTGGGCCGGGCCGAGGAGAAAGGAGGGAGGCGGCCCAATAAGGTTTAAAATTCTTTTCTCAATTAAAATAATTCCAGAATATCAATTATTTGATTAATGCTTGAAGCACTATTGCTAAAATTTTGTAAAAAAATTCTCAAAAATATTTCTTGGCTTCTAGTTTACCCCATAAAATTTTCAAGTCCAAATTTTGAATTTTGGTCTCCGTTTGGCTTTAATAGGGCTCTTTTAGGGTTTTCTCAAATAATAATATTCAGAAATTCATTTAATATTATTTTTCCTTTATTTTATTCCCTTTTAATTTTGGGGCTGTTACAATCCTATCCCCCTTACAGAGAATCTCGTCCTCGAGATTCGAAGCGAACCTCGGGAAAACTAAGGGACTGAGTTCTACTGGTGCTCTGGGTTAGGAGGAGGAGTTACATCAGAAGTAGGTAAAGCGATCTCCGGATCTGGGTTGGTTGAGATCAAATTGGGAGTGTCTTCGGTTGTATCTGATTTCTCTTTGTGGTGATCTAGAGTATATTTCTCTGGATTTGGGATGGAGGATGGCACCCGCTTGGGGTAGGGGCACGTGTTGGCGTAGTGGCCTCCTTGGCGACAGTTGTAGCACACAATTGGCTTGCCGTTCTTGTCCCTCTTGTATCCGGTAGCTGGTACTAGTGTCCTTCTGGCTGGCGGTGCTTGGGGTGGGATGCCTGTGCTTGGTCCTCTGAGGGTGGTTCGTGGCTTGGCAGGGGTTGGGGCTTGAGGTGGAATTACTCTGATTTCTGGTATAGTTGCTTCGTTCACCAATCTTTGAAAGTTGGCAAAGTCCCCATAGATTAGTTGAAGGGAGAGCTCGTGTTGGTGTTGCTGGAGACGGAACAACTGTGCCTGCTGCTCTTGCATCTGCTTTTGTAGTTGTTGCATCTGGGTAAGCAGTGTGGCGATCAGTTGGTTCTGTTTTGTCATCATCCCCGTAAGTGTGGGATGATAGACAACAGGGGACTGCTGATGTTCAACTGCACCCCACTGAGGCAGATTGCCTGATGTGTTTCCATCGTGTGGAGCTTCTGATCCTTGGTTATTGGCCATCCTGAAGTTGAAGGGTTCAAAAAGAAGGTGTCGTCATTAAGGGGAAATGGTTACTGATTTTTATTGCCTAAGATGGATAATTTTGACCTAGATGCTTTATGTTAGTCCCTTATTACTTTCATACTCATGCCTTATATCATTTTTAATATAAATGATTTATCGTGTATTTTATTCACTCAACATTCGTGTTGTAATATATTTTATTAATTTGTGTTTAGAGGTTTAAGATGAAGTGATGTTGGTTATATCTCATCGAATTCCTTGGTACCAAAATTCCAGAAAAAATTTTGGAACACAATTTGATGCTTAGGAGAATTTTTTTTTTTTAGGAAAAATACTCTAGCTAATTTTAAATGAAATTTTTAGGCCCATATTTTAGCTTTACTCTTTCTTGCTTTATACTAAATACTTTTCCTGAAATTTACTTATTAAGGGGAAATTTTATTTTTAATGCCTCGCAAAAATCGAGGTGTTACAATCCTAACTTCCTTAACAAGAATCTCGTCCCGAGATTCGGAAAGGCTAGAAGGTTAAAGATAGGCTTCTATATTTTCATAGATTGGGCTTGGCTAAATTAGAGCTTTCTTGACAACTTGTCTTGACTTCATGATTGGAGTTGTTCTCGTAGAACGGCGACGAACGAATCACGTTGATTTGAAACTAGAGGTAGATTCTCTCCTTTAGGTTGGGTTTATGACCTAATAGGTATATGAGGAGATGGGATTAAGTTTTTATTTCAAAATGTATCGTTCTTGCGATTACATATATTTATATGTTCATTCATGCCTTATTTTTGACATGAATGGTAATACAATCAAGTAAAAAGAAAAACAATCAATCGTAAATCTACGTCTATGGTAGCTCAGGGGACGGCTCGATCACGGGCTCGTGGGAGACGGTCGGGGTTGAGGAACTGGCTGGTCCTGCGGGTGGAGCACTACGGGAGATCCTCTTGGGCCTCACGGTGGGGATCCGAAGGGGTTTCTTCTTGCGAGGTAGAAGAGGTGCGATCTCCTCAAGATCCTTCTTTAGTTCCTTCAGCTGTTGGCGGAGCTGGGTGTGGACCATGGCGCCCTGGCGTAGAAGCTCGTTCTGACGCCTCAACTCCTCCACCTCAAGGGTCAACAGAGGGTTCTGCTCTAGCTGTCGACGGAGCTCGGCGTTCTCCCTGGTCAGGTTCTCCGAAGTGTGGCGGTAGAAGTCAATGGTGTCGTGCTGGCTGTCTGCGTCGAGGACGGCCTCCGTGTGGAGGTTGTCCATGGCCTCCAAGAGTCTCATCGTGCGGGTGATGGCGGAGTTGCTCTGGGTGAGGGGACTGATGTAGATGCTGCGGTGACTCCCGGGTGTGCGCATGGGCATGAAGCGGTAGACGGTGTCGCGGAGGTGGCAGTCGTAGACCAGTCGAAGCTCAGCGAGGGACTGGAGAGCGGCTCGCTGGCTGGCCACCACGAATGAAGGTCCTCCAACTCCGTGGGTGTAGAAGGGTGGCTGCGTGGAGGAGGGGCGGATAACAACCGTGACCTCACAGTAGCTCTCGTTCGCATCGGGAAAGATCCCGTGGAACGCAGGCTCATGGGGAAACCCCAAGAAGTCGACGAGCACGCGAAGTTCGCGGATGAATCCGGCCTCATCACGAAGAGTCCCGCTCATGGTATGGACCGGCATCTACAAAAGAGAGAAAATTTTGTAAAAATCTTAGAAGATGAGAGGATAAGTAATCTTTTGTAAAATATAGTGAATATATATAAGTCCTAAGGTCAGGTCTGTTTGGCTCCCTACAGTCAAGTCGGCTCTGATACCATCTTGTCGCGCCCCGATTTAATAAATCAGGACCTTTATTGAAATTCCAAAGAAAATCAATAAACCAAGACGTTCATAAAGCGACCACGTACAATACGGGCAATCATTCACGGTTCGTAGACCGCATTAATACAAAAGTGAATGAAAGTGAAGAGAAACTAATAAAATCCAAGGTCCTAGATGAACGCCTCCTTCCAGTCTCGCCTTGACTGGGTCGCTACTCCAGACCTTCATCCTCCTCGTAGTAGACGGGTTCTGATGGTGTAAGTCAACGGGGTGAGTACAGATGTACTCAGCAAGCCACCGAATGCAAGTATAATGCAAGATAATAACAAGGGAGATAGTGGCTAGTTTTGCGGAAGCAGCATATTTTGTAAGCATTTAATGTGAACAATTTATTAGTGCGGAAAGGTAAACATGTGAATGCATCATCATCTTCTAACTCGAGGAGTATGTTTCACCTCCTCGCACAACAGTCCTTACATGCCATGAATAACTCAAACCTTCAAACAATTGTAAACTAACTGCGAGTAGTCACACAACCCGCCCTTGACCGTGGGCTCGGCTTTTCGAAAAGATTGATTTTACTCTGATCAGAGATGTACCACTGTACCCACAAGGCACGCACTCATCACTTACACCAAAGTGTAACGAGATGACCCATTTCACGGGAACTCGTGCCAAAACCTTCCATATGGTCTTCCCCGACTCAACAGCACCCTCTTATAGGTTTCGTACCGTGTCTCGCCATGTCGAGTTTCCACAATACCCCCCCTTGAGCCATCGTCGGTACAAAGCGCCCTGAGGGCTAGCCCCTTGTACCCCTCCACTATGGTGCATAGAGCCGGAGTGTTCCACACTTCCAGTTAGGACTTACCCATTAGACTTGTGGTTGGTACGGAAGTGCTTTGCAACAGATCCCGCAGACCGGTCCTTATAGTGCTCCGGGTGCGACCAACCAGTTTCTGAGCTTGCACCCGGAACCCACCATACTTATAACATACCCAACTCCAACAGAGTCCAGAGACAAGAATAACGGGGTATTTCATATACCAGAATCCATCCAACTACGACTCATTCTTTATATCCTATAGCAGTTGTGCCGGTACATTGGGCACTAGCTAATATAATATTTGTAGAGTGACAAGGAGTTGAGGCTCAATAAGCATGGCTTGGGTTTGCACACAAGGACGGGGATCTAATAAATATAAGTGTAGGGCTTGATCTTTGACTAATGCAATATTAACCTATGTGTTATAGCGATAATTTATTAAAACATGGGCTCAACATGATCAACTGTGTCCACAGAGGTGGGCGATGACTTGCCTTGCTCAGCAAAGGGTGAAGGTGGAACCTCGGGATAGAACTCCGGATCTTCGACGACGTCGTAGTAGTCTTCTCGATACGGAAAAAGTAAATAAAACATTCAATAAACAATCCAAAACAAACAACCATACTAACATACATGTTTATGTTGGATTAAGTAAAGGAGATAGAGTCTTAACTTTTAGGGTATTGTTACTTAAACATTTAAGATAAATTTTTAATGAGATTCCTTAATTTTTATAGCTTGATATAATTATTCTTCCTGAGGGGGTTTTACTTTTCCCTTTTTAAAAGTTGAAGTAAAAAGTTATAAAATGACCTTAATGTTTTTATGGCATTAATATAGTGGCATTAGGTTATTTAGATCTTCTGAAGTTTGTTGTATAAGTTTTAGGATAGTTTCATAAAGGGTTGAATTTTTCTTAAATGCCTTAATTAAATGTCCTAAAAGGGCCTTTGCAATATCATTTAATGGAATAAAGTGGATAAGATGAATATTCTATTTTTATTAAAAATAGTGAACTCAAGTGGTTAGGTTTTCTGAAGTTATTATATAAGTTGCCATGATATTTTTATAAAGTGTTTAACTTTTATTATACGAATTACTTAATTTATCCTACAAGGGCTTTTGCAATATTAGTTAATAGATTAAAGTGGGCATAGTGAACATGTTTATTTTTGTTGCATTAAAACAGTAAAACAAAGTCATTAAGTCCTCTGAATTTATTATATAGTTTTTCATAATATTTTTGTAGGGTGTTGTATTTCCATTATATGAATTAATCATTTATTTTAAAGGGTCTTGGAAATGGTGGTTAGTAAATTAAAATGAGCAAAATGAATTATTATATTTTTATTGGCTTATAAACAGTGTAAGGGAGTCATTGTGTCCCCAGAAATTAAGATATATATTTTTAAGGATTTTTCTGGATTATTCAAATGTAATATAATTTAAATCCTAAAGGGGACTTAGAAATGTAATTTAATAAAATGTCATGGACAAAATGGTTATTCCATTTTTATTGTATTAACAATAGTGAAATGGGGCCATTATATCTTCTGATATTATTTTATAAATTGTTAAGGGTTTATCTGAATTCTTTTATTGAAATATTAATTAATTCCTAAAGGGGATTTTTCTTTATTATTTAATAAGATTTTTATGTGCCAAATAAACATATTGTTTTTATTGCATAAAAGTGTAGAGGATGAAAATACAAATTTTCCAGAATCAAAATGGTGAATTTTGGAGTTAAATTGAGCAAGATATGAATTTTTAAAGTTCAAACTAATTTTCTGGAATTTATTTTAAACAGGAATCAGTCTCTGGTCCACGGTGAGCCAGGCCCACGGTGGACCAGCGACTGCGCGCGTGAGCCGGAGCGATCAGGACCGCAGGATCAAGATCCAACGGCCAGGACGCGCGCGGGGCGATTAAGTGGCGATCGACGGCTCAGGGAGCCCGATACCCCTTTGACCGAGTGGACGGCCCGGATTAAAGCCGAGTGGGTTTTAATCCTAGCCGGTCATCTCTGATCGCACGGTACCGAGCCCGTCCGGCACGCTCGCGGCACGGGGGAAGCCGAGGGCTTCGTCCCCGACTCCGGCGGTGCGGCGGCGAGGGCGAACGGCGGCGGCGGGGGTCCATGGCCCTAGGCGACGGCAAAAACAGAAAGAGGGTCGGGAGGGGATTGCTACCGTACCGGAAGTGGCGACGGCGATGGACTGGTGGCGACCGGCGGCGAGGAGGAAGCGGCGAAGCTTTCGGGTCCGACGACGGCGCGGCGATCCGGCGACGATCCGGCCCAACAGAGGTGGGGCCGAGGGAGTGTGTGTGACGGCGGTCGTGACGGTGGCCCTGGCGAGGGTGGCGGTGGCACGGTGCACCGGCGATCGGCTGCCGGAGGGGAAACAGGGGAAAACCCTAAAAAGGGGGTGGCGGCCGTCGAGATTTGCGATGACCAGGCTCTAGTGGTGTGGTTCGGTTGCGGCGAGGGTAGGAGGCCTTTTATAGGGCTCGCCGGCGGCAAGGGAACGGTAGGCAATCCGAGGGAATCCGAGGGATTCCAAAATACTCCGGCGAGGAATTCCAAAGCTCGGGTTGGCTTCCATTTGGGCGAAAACGCGTCGGGTATGGGCGGAAGGGGATCACCGGCGATCAAGGAAGGTGATCTCGGGCTCAATCCTGCGGATCCGGGCGGCCGACGGCGAAAATGGAAGGGGGGGGCGCCGGTATGGAAGGGGAGGGATCCCCTTCCGAGGAAGAAGATGATCCTGACAGGTGGGGGCCACCTGTCAGGGGCTGAGAGCGAAAGGGAAGGGGGCTGACGAGCGGGCCAGGATTGGCAGCGACCGAAGGGGCGCGGGCGGAGGCTGACATGTGGGCCTGAGGGGCGTGGCGCGCGCGGAGAGAGGGGACGATGGTGCTGACAGGGCGGCCCCGCCTGTCAGCGGCCGAGGGGGGGAAGGTTGGGCCGGGCCGAGGAGAAAGGAGGGAGGCGGCCCAATAAGGTTTAAAATTCTTTTCTCAATTAAAATAATTCCAGAATATCAATTATTTGATTAATGCTTGAAGCACTATTGCTAAAATTTTGTAAAAAAATTCTCAAAAATATTTCTTGGCTTCTAGTTTACCCCATAAAATTTTCAAGTCCAAATTTTGAATTTTGGTCTCCGTTTGGCTTTAATAGGGCTCTTTTAGGGTTTTCTCAAATAATAATATTCAGAAATTCATTTAATATTATTTTTCCTTTATTTTATTCCCTTTTAATTTTGGGGCTGTTACAATCCTATCCCCCTTACAGAGAATCTCGTCCTCGAGATTCGAAGCGAACCTCGGGAAAACTAAGGGACTGAGTTCTACTGGTGCTCTGGGTTAGGAGGAGGAGTTACATCAGAAGTAGGTAAAGCGATCTCCGGATCTGGGTTGGTTGAGATCAAATTGGGAGTGTCTTCGGTTGTATCTGATTTCTCTTTGTGGTGATCTAGAGTATATTTCTCTGGATTTGGGATGGAGGATGGCACCCGCTTGGGGTAGGGGCACGTGTTGGCGTAGTGGCCTCCTTGGCGACAGTTGTAGCACACAATTGGCTTGCCGTTCCTGTCCCTCTTGTATCCGGTAGCTGGTACTAGTGTCCTTCCGGCTGGCGGTGCTTGGGGTGGGATGCCTGTGCTTGGTCCTCTGAGGGTGGTTCGTGGCTTGGCAGGGGTTGGGGCTTGAGGTGGAATTACTCTGATTTCTGGTATAGTTGCTTCGTTCACCAATCTTTGAAAGTTGGCAAAGTCCCCATAGATTAGTTGAAGGGAGAGCTCGTGTTGGTGTTGCTGGAGACGGAACAACTGTGCCTGCTGCTCTTGCATCTGCTTTTGTAGTTGTTGCATCTGGGTAAGCAGTGTGGCGATCAGTTGGTTCTGTTTTGTCATCATCCCCGTAAGTGTGGGATGATAGACAACAGGGGTCTGCTGATGTTCAACTGCACCCCACTGAGGCAGATTGCCTGATGTGTTTCCATCGTGTGGAGCTTCTGATCCTTGGTTATTGGCCATCCTGAAGTTGAAGGGTTCAAAAAGAAGGTGTCGTCATTAAGGGGAAATGGTTACTGATTTTTATTGCCTAAGATGGATAATTTTGACCTAGATGCTTTATGTTAGTCCCTTATTACTTTCATACTCATGCCTTATATCATTTTTAATATAAATGATTTATCGTGTATTTTATTCACTCAACATTCGTGTTGTAATATATTTTATTAATTTGTGTTTAGAGGTTTAAGATGAAGTGATGTTGGTTATATCTCATCGAATTCCTTGGTACCAAAATTCCAGAAAAAATTTTGGAACACAATTTGATGCTTAGGAGAATTTTTTTTTTTTAGGAAAAATACTCTAGCTAATTTTAAATGAAATTTTTAGGCCCATATTTTAGCTTTCCTCTTTCTTGCTTTATACTAAATACTTTTCCTGAAATTTACTTATTAAGGGGAAATTTTATTTTTAATGCCTCGCAAAAATCGAGGTGTTACAGAATGGAACTGTCAAACATTTATCAACTAAATTTCACCTGGAAAAGTTATCAAATAAAAATGTAGAAATTATTATAGATTTTACATACCCAATAAAATGACCAACTATGAGGAATGTGCAAAGTATTGAAGTTCAGAACCACTTACTATGTAATAACTCTGTATTTTAGATGGTCATGTGGCATCACTGAGTGAGCAATCAAAATATTGGTATCTTTTAGAACAGTGAACATAATTTGACATTCTGATATATTAATGTAAATGCAAAACTGCAATTTTTTGGGTTTTCTCCTAAATGCATCGTATGCCTGAACAGGAGAATAAATCGTTGAGATGATAAGAGGAGGAACCCCTGGTTGCAGTATGGATTGTGATGTGGCGAACAGAATCTCGCATTTCCCGTTGAGGAGATCAGACTTGAGCGATTCCTTCACTGGGCTCGCCTCCTCCAAGTGCTGAACAATCTGAGGCAAGCAAAGCAAGTACCATAGATGAATGTAAGGTTATCACACGATAAAAAGATCACACGTAGATCAGAATATAATTAGTTGCGTACCTTAGATTTCCTACTCAAGATCTTGCAAGATATTTTAACCCATAAACAAGTTACTGTATCATCAAACAAAAAATGACCCATGAAAATGCCTAAGGTGTGATACATGTACATGTGCTCGTATAGAATAATTACACATAATTATACAAACTTCATATGTATACTGCAATGTTCGCTGCATTGGTAAACATCATAGTATGATATAGAGCAATGAGCGATTTAACATAGCGGCTATATTTATAGCTTCGATTATCCACACATGCATATATGGTCGCATAGAATAATTACACAAGCTTTACATCCAGACGGCATTGTTCATTACATTGGAACATAAAGATTACCGTGTCAACAAAACAAAGACGACAACTAAATAGGCGGTTCTTTTTTTATATAAAAGCACAAACAAAACAACCCAACTGCTATCCTGATAATGGGATGTAAAGCAAGGATAACAAAACACCACGACCTAGTTCCTATCATATGGACCTTTTTACAATAAAAGATGCACAATAGGCGTTCTAGTCATCCTGAGAGCAACTGCAAGAAATAAAAGTAGTCAGTTTCAGGGGAAAAGTGCCATCATATTATTCTAGATGTGAAGTATTTTTTATTATTTTATGTACCTCTCATGTGTTTCATCTGTGTCACCATCTTTGAAAAGTTTTTTTGAAGCAGTAGCTGCTCTCACGGTGCGAGTCCTGTTAAGCATTTGTCGCCATTATATCAATCTTATAACAATAAAAGTAAATACACATAACTGTAGTAACAGTGAGAAATCACTAATAGAATGTAGTAGTATGTCATCTAACCTTTTCTTGGTGCTACTGGCATGCCCAACAGATAAAGGTTGTGATTGATTAAATGTTTCTTTGACCTCTGCCACCTGCATAAGGTCAGATATAGCCATAGTTTTTTACTTTTTTAGGTTTACGATTTACGATCTGTTCCAAACAAAATAAATAGAAAATCTAAACCAAGCAGCTCTTTATGGACAAAGAATGTCTTTCAAGCTAATCTAACATGAAAAAACTACACTTAAAGTGTATCTACATCTGATTCTATTGACCATGCCTTTATAGCTCAGCACATACTATTATATTTAAGAAGAAGTTCTAGGTGAATGTTACAGAAAGATACTTTAGCGAGGGATGGCATGACATCAACACTTGTTATATCTTTGTCACGAACAAATATTGTAACACCACCAAAAAGGACAGGAGACATCAAATGACCAGGAAGAACAACAGCCTTTGCCTAAACAATTAAGTCTGTTACACTGGTACAAAAGGTAGAGTAGAAAATCCTATGACATAACACATACCTTTCCTTTGTCTTTTACTGCTAAACTATGTTGTGTACTATGGGATGAAATGTATCTACTGGTTGGTGTTGATAGACTTGGCTGTGTAGATTCCTTCTCGGTGGCAACATGACTAACATCAGTGCTTTTAGATGATCCGGTGGCTGTAACTGACGCATGCGACCCAAGCAGAGCAATTGATTCAGTGGAAGCCGTTCCATAAGAAGGTTGAGGCGTACCAGATATTAGGAGATCAAGATCTTCCTTTGTGTTGCAAGGCACTACACTGTTAACTTGTAGGGAAAGTATGTCACTATTGACAGCATTTTCTGTATGGCTAACATTCCAGACAAATTTTTTCTCAAGTAAGGCAGTGATTTCATCCAGTATCATATTACTTTCTGGTGGGTTCTGGTCAATCAAGACCTCTACTAGTTTCTTTGTAAGGCGCTGAGCAGTTTTTCCAAACATGATAAAGCTAGCAGCAGCAGTGCCATCTGATGCCAGGACCAGAATTTTGTACCTATAATATTCGATGTTTAGTTATATATTATGACAGAAGGCTAAACACACTCTATTTTATCTAGAAATTAAAGTTTGTTTGATAGATATACCTCGGAACTGGCATCGCTACGTTGTAGCAACTTGTGCACCTATATGTATAGCCGTAAGGCTTGGAGATCTTATAGCAAACAACACATGAGTTGTACCACCAAGAACCACTATTAATAATTTTATCAATAGTGGTTGTCACAATAAATTTCACTCCCTACAGCGAGAAAGAAATGAAATGGTCTAAATATTCTCTATTTTAAATAGGAGGATGTAACCAGCAGCAATCACAGACCTTTGACTTATGAGGGTTAATATCTTGAATCTCTTTGAGTGTCTTTTCTTCAGCATCATCTTTGTCAGGTGTAGAGGAAGGTACATCCACACATTTTGCTACCTTGTAATTATCCCCAATGCTGTAAAAGACATATATGTCCAATCATATGGAATAGTAATCTAAACTGAAAAGCATTATAGTCGATACTTTAATTAATAACGAATTGAGTGTCGCACAAACCTTTTTTTCAAAGCAGTGACCTCGGGTATATCAAGATCTATGTACCATTTACACGTTGACCCGCCAGATAAAGAAATTCCTGCATTTGTATAAATGAGTTATGTTCCATGGTAGATGAGAGTGGTAATTTAGTTGGCAATGTATTAACATACCTATGTTAGGGTAGTTCTTGGCAAGAGTACCAACAAAAACAATCACCTGCGGTCCAGCTTCAGCAGCTTTTTGTATAGCATCAGCATTAAAAGCGATTGCTCTGAGAAACCAAAGGGGGTTTCGGTGTATGTGATGAGTGATTGACAGGTTTATTTACCCTCTGTTCGAAGGGTACCTCCGAAGGGGCTTCGGAGGTGGTACCTCCGAAGGGTGTTCGGAGGTGTGTCACCGGAGTGTGTTCGGTGTTTGCTTGCTGCAGCTGTGCAGCGGAGTGTGCCTGTCGGAGGGGTCCGGCAGTACACGATGACAGGGTTCGTACCGATGGCTTCGGTACTTTGGGCGGTACACCGGAGTGTGTACCGGAGGTTACTAACCCGGAGAGGTCTCCGGAGTACTGGATACACTTGTCTGTTTGTCGGTGGTGCGCAGGGACTTCGGAGGCGACGGACAGGGTTCGAGCCAGGTGAACCTGGGTCAAGCGGGTGGCTTGATGCCAGGGGAGCGGGGAGCTCCGTCACGGTGGCTGCGAAGGTGGTCCGGGTCGGTCCTCGGGTCGAGACGTGCCAGGTGAAGGCAGAGAGTGCGGAGCGTGGCTCCGGCTGAAGGTACTCCGAGACAAAGTCCTCGGAGGTGAGGCACTTCGAAAGTACTCCGAATGGAGTGACTTCGGAGTTGGTGGATCAAGTCCTCCGCGGAGGCAAGGAGTTCGAAGTGTGCTCCGGAGGGAGACACTCGAAGGTTACCCGACGAAGGTCTCAGAAGTCTAGGCGCATCGAAGGCATGGTCCGGGTGAGGCTCGTCGAGGAGTGTGCTCGGGAAGAGGCACTGCGACGGAGTGCTCATGGAATGCTTCATGCGGAGGCCTTGGACGAAGGAGGGACTTCGAAGGGTGGTACTCCGAAGGTGGGTCTTCGGAGTGAGGATGACTTGAGGTGCTTCGGCCATGCATGGCTTCGGTACACGGACGGACGGTGTTCGAGCTCGGAGTAGCTGCGAAGCCGTGGTGATCCACTCCGGAGGTGGTGGTGCGAAGGCCCAAGGGCTTTGACGGCTTCGGCTCAAAACCGTCACTGTATCGAAGGAATTCTTCGGCGGAGCGAAGGCCTTCAGGCTGCAGGCTTCTCGCCGAAGCTACCGCACCTTCGGGTGTGAAGGGAGGTTCCAGAAGTCAACTCTGTAAAGGCTGACACTGTCTGTTCTGAAAAAGGCTGACACTGTCCCCTCTGCAGCTGACAGAGAAGCCTCCAAAATAAAGGTGGACTACCTTTTGTACCCCTTAGTTCTGTAGAGTCAAATCTGTTGTAAACCCTAGGGGTAAAGTAGTCACTTCCTTAGGATGAAGCCGTGGGCTATAAATATGGGGGCTCGGTAGGAAACATTCAACACTTTGAGCATTTACTGTTGAGCTCCTGTAGACAGACCTCACTGTATTCATTCTGAGTTCAATACATTTTGTGTTCCTTGTTCAAGCGGCGAAGCCCTGCTTCTGTGTGCTTTTGCTTGAGCTCGTATTGCATACTTCGCTAGTTTTAGTTCACCGAAGCCTGTCTTGGCGAAGGGTGTTTTTATCGCGAAGTGTATTTTACAGTGTGTTGTCGCTCTGTGTAACACGAGGCAAGACCTCGCTGCTTACTAGCGAAGCCCTGTTCTGTTCCCGTAGTGCTTCTTGTGTCGAAGCCCTTAGCGTAGTCCATTTGCGTGTGCGTGTAGACCTTCGGGTACGAAGCCCAGCACCCGTTGCTGTCGCCAAGTACTTGGTCGAAGTCCTCAGAGGGCTGTCCACTCTTGCGAAGGGTGAAGTGCGAAGCCTGCTCGAAGCACCTCGTGTGCGGAGCCTGCACTGACTTAGCAGAGTAGATTTTCGAGGGTTGTTAGTGGAGCGAAGTCTTCTTGGCTTCGAACTTTTGCTCCTGCGAAGCCTGTGTTCGGAGTTGTCGAGGTACCTCCGAACCAGACCTTCGAAGGTTGTGTTCGAAGCCTGTTCCGCAGAAGACAGAACAGAACCCAAGGCTAAGTTTTTAGCCAGAAATTTTAAAAGCTCCCATTCACCCCCCCTCTGGTCGCCGTTTCCGGTCCAACAATTGGTATCAGAGCTTGGTTAAGATCACCAGTTGACCTTAACCGGTTTTGTGATCTTTAGGCGACATGGATAGAGGCAGTAAAATTCCTCTGTTCGATGGGACTGACTTTGCATACTGGAAGGTGCGCATGGAGGCTTACTTGTTAAGCCAAGGAAATGCAATTTGGGAGATTGTGGACTCACAATACTCCATCCCTGATACCCGCACCACTCAAACCGAAAAAGATCAGTATATTGCCAACTCGAAGGCAAGGAACATACTGTTCATTGGTTTGAGTCGGAGTGAGTTTGACAGGGTGCAGCACCTTAGGACTGCTAGGGAGATTTGGACAACACTCACTGTCTTTCATGAGGGCTCTGCTCAGATCAAGGCCAGGCGCCAAAGCACCTACAATCAACAGTATCAGCTGTTTGTGCAGGCACCTGGTGAATCTATAGATGCCATGTTTTCTCGTTTTGACGCGATAGTGAGTAACTTGCGATCCAACGGGACGCTTGCTTACAGTGATCACGATAGGGCTATCAAGCTTCTCTATGCTCTTGATCGTAGCATATGGGAAGTAAAGATATCCAGCATTGAGGAGTCCACAGGCTATGACACATTGACCTGTGACGAACTCTTTAGCAAGCTGAAGTCCACAGAGATTGCCAAGGCATCTCTTGCAGTGCACAGAAGCTCTTTGCCACAGCCATTGGCATTGGTTTCTAGCACTAGCCGTGGCACCACTGCAGAACCAAGCACATCAGGCACTTGTGTTCTTGCAGATGGTTTTGCTTTGTCCTCCCTGGTCTCCGTCACAAAGGAGCAGGTGGACACTCTAGCTGATGATGAGCTTGCTCTCATTGCCCGGAGGTTCACCCGCTTTCATCATGAGAGACGGGATCAGAGGAGAAGTGGTTTTAGTGGCTGCTATGAATGTGGCGACACCTCTCACATTAAGGCCAATTGCCCCAAGGTCAAAAAGAGAGATGAGAGTGACCGCCCCAAATTCCACAAAAAGGAGAGGAAGCCCTTTGTGAAGGGCAAGCGCGGCAAGATGGCTAAGAAAGTAGCCAAGGCCGCTTCCAGAGCTTTTGTTGCTGCTCTCAGCGACATCGACACTTCCTCAACTGAGGAGTCGAGCTCTGAGGAGGAGGAGTCCCCAAGGAAGGAGGACAAGAAGGACAAGAAGGGACGTGACTTCACCGGCCTTTGCTTCATGGCCGACAGCGATCACAGCGGCGATGAGCTTGACTCATCTGAGGTAAACCTATCATCTGACCAGCTACTAATTAAATTAGATGAGCTGAATGAAGTAGTGCTAGGTCAGGATAGATTACTTGTGCAAGCCGCTAGAGAAAGAAAAGACCTTAGACTTAGGCTAGAAAATGTTTCTACTGAATATGCCATGCTTAAGTCTAAGTTTAATGATGCTGAATGTGAATCATGTTCTGTTGTCATGAGTGAGCTTGCTCAGTTGCGTTCTGTTCATGCTCAAACTCTTTCTGAGCTTGAGACTGCACAGAAGCAGCTTTTGGAGGTGGATTCTAGACCTCATGATATTATTGATTGCATGAACTGCTCTTTATTACGCGATAGCATTATTTACGTGATAAGCATGTTCATGATTTGGAGGCTAGATTGGAGAGGGCCGGTAGTTCTAAGGATGTGCAACCTGTTTGTGACACTTGCATTACCCTTAAGGACCAGCTAGGCACTGTTAGAGAGCGAGCTGAAAACCTCATGTCCGAAAATGAATACCTTCTTTCTGTGGTAAATAAATGCACTGAAGGGAAGGGTAGGATGGATTTGCTCTTGGCCAAGACCAAGTTGTGTGCTGACAGAGCCGGGGTAGCTCTAGGTTTGGGTTTTGAGAGGATAGCTTCAGACAGTAAGACCAAAACTGTTTTCACCTCTCCCACCACCCTAGAGAAAGAGAGAGCTCTGTTGGACACCCCTCCAGCCAAAAAGCCTACCCATCCACAAAGAAAACCACTCCTCCTGCCAAGAAAAATCCTCCCAAGAAAACCACTCAGAAGAAACCCAAGGAGCCTGTGAGAGTTGCTCCTGTGACCCATGAGAGTGCCCCCAGGAGAGTGTTTCATTGTTCTTATTGTCAGCGGGCGGGTCATTTGATTGGTTTCTGTTTCCGTCGCATCAAGGATGAGCGACGTGCACAGGCGATGAGCTATCAGGACATGCATTACCCATCTTTAGGTATGCATGAGTCTGAGTTTACTCTCGTCCTGTTTTCGAGGCTCCTCGTGCTTCTCGGAGAGGTTTTGCTCCTCGAGGTGTTCACCATGTTCCATATGGTGGTAGACCTCGGGCGAGTAGCTTTGTACCTCGTCAGAGTAGGAGACCTCGACATGCTTTGCGTTCTTTGCATGTAGGTAGACCTCGCACTTTGCATCATTCTGATTTTATGTGCGTAGACCGTCTACTTTTACTGTGCCTACTACTCGTGTCACTCAGTGCTGGATGCCTCGTCATTATTTTACTCACCCCAGCACTGAGCGATCGAGGCAGTTCTTATCATGTGTAGGCGACAGGTCGAGGCTTGGAGGGCACGTGGATCATGGACTCCGGTTGTTCGCGCCACATGACCGGAGATGCAAATTGGTTCTCCAGCCTCACCACAACCAAGCAAAGGGAACATATCACCTTCGGAAACAATCGAAGGAGTAGAGTGAAAGGTAAAGGTGTGGTAAGAATTAATCGCAAACTTCACTCTCAAAGATGTTGCTTTGGTTGAAAACCTGGGATACAATTTGCTGTCTGTATCTCAGTTGCTTGATGAGGGCTTCGAAGTGCGATTTCATCGCGATACTTCGCAAGTGCTCAATTCTGATGGCGTTGTGGTGTGTAAGATCTTTAGGGTTGGGAGAGTTTTTGGAGCTGATTTTTCAGAGTCGTCTGGTTCTTCTCATTGTCTTGTTGCACATTCGACTTCTGAGCTTTGGAAGTGGCATAGGAGACTAGGGCATATGAGCTTTGAGTTGCTCGCTCGTCTGAGCGCCCTAGGCTTGATCCGAGGATTGCCCAAGCTCAAGTTTGAGAAGAATTTAGTTTGCGCTCCATGTCGACATGGAAAAATGATTGCCGCTTCGCATTCGCCAGTCACCACAGTGATGACTGAACAACCCGGAGAACTTCTCCATATGGACACTGTAGGTCCTTCTCGGGTTAGTTCTTTAGGCGGCAAGTGGTATGTACTTGTTATTGTCGACGATTTCTCTCGCTACTCTTGGGTCTTCTTTCTTGCCAGCAAGGATGAAGTGTTTTCACACTTTCGGAGCTTGGCTTTGAGACTTTTCACTGAACTCCCAGGTGCATTAAAATTCATTCGAAGCGATAATGGCACCGAGTTCAAAAATAGTCTCTTTGTTGACTTTTGCATGGAGCATGGCATAGAACATCAATTCTCTGCTCCGCGGGTTCCTCAACAGAACGGTGTTGTTGAGAGGAAAAACCGCACTTTGGTTGAGATGGCTAGGACGATGCTTGATGAGCATAGGACTCCTAGAAAATTCTGGGCTGAGGCCATGAACACTGCTTGTTACATCTCAAACCGAATTTTCTTGCGCTCAATTTTAAATTTGACATCTTATGAGCTGCGTTTTGGGAGACAGCCCAAGGTTACTCATCTTCGAGTTTTTGGCTGTCGCTGCTTTATCCTAAAACGTGGTAACTTGGATAAATTTGAGTCGCGATCTTCTGACGGGATCTTTTTGGGTTATACTACTCATGGTCATTCTTATCGTGTTTATAACTTGGAAACTAACACTGTCATCGAGTCATGTGATGTGACTTTTGATGAATCAACCCCCTCTGTTAGTTCTGCTTTTGAACAGGCAAATGAACACGACATGGAACAGACCTTATTCGAAGACGAAGATCCCGGAGAATTCGAGGATGATCCCCTACTACCCTCGACATCAACCCCCGAAGCTGACCCCGCTTCTACTACTTCGGCACGAGGTCCCGAAGCGACTACCTCAACATCGGTCATCTTGGACCACTCCAACGCACAAGTTGAGGGGGAGACTGCATCCCGCCGCGAGGCTCCACATCATGTCAAAGGATGCACCCTCCCGAGCAGATCATTGGTGAGCTTGATCAAAGGGTAACACGTTCTCACGCTCATTTCACTAATGCTGCTTTTGTTGCTTCTTTCGAGCCCTTAGATGTTAGTCATGCACTTTCTGATTCTAGTTGGATCAATGCCATGCATGAAGAGCTTGAGAATTTTGAAAGAAACCAAGTCTGGACTTTAGTTGATCCTCCACCAAATGTTCATTTCATTAGGAACAAAATGGATTTTCAAAAATAAACAAGGGGAGGATGGGACAATTGTTAGAAATAAGGCTAGACTTGTAGCTCAGGGCTTTTCTCAACTAGAAGGGATTGATTTTACTGAAACTTTTGCACCTGTTGCTCGCCTTGAGGCCATTAGGATTTTGCTTGCCTTTGCGACATCCCGGGGATTCAAACTCTATCAAATGGATGTCAAAAGTGCTTTTCTTAATGGCTTCATAGGTGAAGATGTTTATGTAAAACAACCCCCTGGTTTTGAAAACCCCAAGTACCCACATAAAGTCCTTAAACTTCATAAGGCTCTTTATGGACTCAAGCAGGCCCCTCGGGCTTGGTATGATAGACTTAAGTCTTTTCTGCTTGAGCGAGGGTATTTGATGGGCTCTGTTGATAAAACTTTGTTTACTCTCAAGCATGGCAAAGATTTCCTCCTAGTACAGATTTATGTGGATGATATCATCTTTGGTGGCTCTTCTCATGCTTTGGTTGCCGAGTTTGCAGATACCATGAGCAGGGAGTTTGAAATGTCGATGATGGGTGAACTCACCTTTTTCCTTGGTTTGCAAATCAAGCAAAGCAAACAAGGTACTTTTGTCCACCAGACAAAGTACACCAAGGACCTGCTCAAGAAGTTCGACATGTCCGATGCGAAGCCCCTCGCCACTCCAATGGCTACATCTGTAGCATTGGACCCTGACGAAGATGGAGAAGCTGTAGATCAGAAGGAGTTCCGGAGCATGATCGGCTCCCTACTCTACTTGACTGCCACGAGGCCGGACATACACTTCGCTGTGTGTCTGTGCGCTCGTTTTCAGGCTTCACCACGAGCTTCGCACCGCCAAGCGGTTAAGCGCATTCTAAGGTATCTCAAACACACCCTTGAATTTGGCATATGGTATTCATCGTCTTCATCTTTATGTCTTAGAGGTTATTCAGATGCGGATTTTGCTGGGTGTAGAATTGATAGGAAGAGTACCTCTGGTACTTGTCATTTTCTGGGTACGTCTCTGGTTTGCTGGTCTTCCCGCAAACAGTCTAGTGTTGCACAATCGACGGCTGAGGCCGAATATGTTGCTGCAGCTAGCTGTTGCTCTCAGATTTTGTGGATGGTTTCCACTTTGCGGGATTTCGGGTTAGATTATAAGAGTGTTCCACTTTTCTGTGATAACACTAGTGCTATTTGTATTGCAAACAACCCGGTTCAGCACTCCAGAACCAAACACATTGATGTACGGTATCATTTTCTCAGAGATCACAATGAGAAGGGTGATATTGAACTTCAATATGTTGATACCCAACACCAGCTTGCCGATATTTTTACAAAACCCCTCGATGCTTCTCGATTTGCTTACTTGCGTGGGGAACTTGGTATTTGTCATCCCTACGGCATTGTGTGAGGGGGAGCTGATTTTAATTGTCTTGCATATGCTCATTATGTGTGGAATTGCACTTACATCTTTTGCTATTATATGCCTGCTTTTAATTCAAAGAAATCATGTCAGCTCAGCTCTATGAAATATGTCTGGAACATTGATTGTGCATGATGTTTTATTTTCTAAAATCAAAACTTGCTCACTGCTCAATCGTGTATCTAGCTTGTTTAGGCAGGACTGCTTTTAGCTATCTTTTATCTACTTGACAGCAAGACACTGTTCCTAGGATGCTAAAATTTGCAACTTGAAAAATTGTGTTCTTTATTCATGGATATTCATCAAAATGTTTCATTCATCTGAATCAAAATCAAAAATTCCATGATTTGCCTGGTTTAAATGAAAAGATCCAGGAGGGTTTGTTTGTCGCACTACTCTATTCTAGACTGCTTACCATTGCACTTTGGTCTGAACTGGGATAGTGTAGTGTATGCCAAAATCACCGCCTTAAGCTTCAGATGGCTTTCTTGCCTAGGCTTGGCTTGATTGGAAAGTATAAGGTGGACAAACAAATAACCCCTGGCATTAAGAAAAAGAACAACAAAATTAATTGCTCATCAAGGTTGCTTTCACAGCTCCTTTTGAACAAGACTTGTCTGTCTAGGGTAGAACTTGTTAGCTTTGCGCAGTCCTTGCCTTCACATGTCTAGCTGCTTTGATTCAGTGGTGATGCTTTTACTTCCAAATGACAAAATCACATGCCGTCATCTTGTTTCACAGATTGTTAAATTGAGCTGAGCACATGAGTCATTGGTATTAATATTGGCATATTTTTGCATTCATATGTCTTTGCAATTCTATTCATTTCGAAGCTTTGCATCTTTTGACATGCTCCTTGATGCTTGCATTGCCAAAGGGGGAGAGATTTTGCTATGTTCTCTGCTGCAAGAAGGCATTATTTCTAAAGGGGGAGAGATTTTTGACATAAAGGGGGAGATACATTTGCTCAACTCAGGGGGAGTTTTTTATCCAAAGGGAGTTTTGCCGAAGGGGCTTTTACTTCTTTTTCAAAGGGGGAGAAAAATTCTTTTATCAAGTGACATGCTTTGGCTCTTTTCTGAGTTTTTATGGTCACTTGTGTGCTGAAAGCTTTTACAATTTTCTTGAACTTGGATTTGGTTGTCAATGCACTCATCAAGGGGGAGATTGAGAAACCAAGGGTGGTTTCGGTGTATGTGATGAGTGATTGACAGGATTATTTACCCTCTGTTCGAAGGGTACCTCCGAAGGGGCTTCGGAGGTGGTACCTCCGAAGGGTGTTCGGAGGTGTGTCACCGGAGTGTGTTCGGTGTTTGCTTGCTGCAGCTGTGCAGCGGAGTGTGCCTGTCGGAGGGGTCCGGCAGTACACGATGACAGGGTTCGTACCGATGGCTTCGGTACTTTGGGCGGTACACCGGAGTGTGTACCGGAGGTTACTAACCCGGAGAGGTCTCCGTAGTACTGGATACACTTGTCTGTTTGTCGGTGGTGCGCAGGGACTTCGGAGGCGACGGACAGGGTTCGAGCCAGGTGAACCTGGGTCAAGCGGGTGGCTTGATGCCAGGGGAGCGGGGAGCTCCGTCACGGTGGCTGCGAAGGTGGTCCGGGTCGGTCCTCGGGTCGAGACGTGCCAGGTGAAGGCAGAGAGTGCGGAGCGTGGCTCCGGCTGAAGGTACTCCGAGACAAAGTCCTCGGAGGTGAGGCACTTCGAAGGTACTCCGAATGGAGTGACTTCGGAGTTGGTGGATCAAGTCCTCTGCGGAGGCAAGGAGTTCGAAGTGTGCTCCGGAGGGAGACACTCGAAGGTTACCCGACGAAGGTCTCAGAAGTCGAGGCGCATCGAAGGCATGGTCCGGGTGAGGCTCGTCGAGGAGTGTGCTCGGGAAGAGGCACTGCGACGGAGTGCTCATGGAATGCTTCATGCGGAGGCCTTGGACGAAGGAGGGACTTCGAAGGGTGGTACTCCGAAGGTGGGTCTTCGGAGTGAGGATGACTTGAGGTGCTTCGGCCATGCATGGCTTCGGTACACGGACGGACGGTGTTCGAGCTCGGAGTAGCTGCGAAGCCGTGGTGATCCACTCCGGAGGTGGTGGTGCGAAGGCCCAAGGGCTTTGACGGCTTCGGCTCAAAACCGTCACTGTATCGAAGGAATTCTTCGGCGGAGCGAAGGCCTTCAGGCTGCAGGCTTCTCGCCGAAGCTACCGCACCTTCGGGTGCGAAGGGAGGTTCCAGAAGTCAACTCTGTAAAGGCTGACACTGTCTGTTCTGAAAAAGGCTGACACTGTCCCCTCTGCAGCTGACAGAGAAGCCTCCAAAATAAAGGTGGACTACCTTTTGTACCCCTTAGTTCTGTAGAGTACAAATCTGTTGTAAACCCTAGGGGTAAAGTAGTCACTTCCTTAGGATGAAGCCGTGGGCTATAAATATGGGGGCTCGGTAGGAAACATTCAACACTTTGAGCATTTACTGTTGAGCTCCTGTAGACAGACCTCACTGTATTCATTCTGAGTTCAATACATTTTGTGTTCCTTGTTCAAGCGGCGAAGCCCTGCTTCTGTGTGCTTTTGCTTGAGCTCGTATTGCATACTTCGCTAGTTTTAGTTCACCGAAGCCTGTCTTGGCGAAGGGTGTTTTTATCGCGAAGTGTGATTTTACAGTGTGCTGTCGCTCTGTGTAACACGAGGCAAGACCTCGCTGCTTACTAGCGAAGCCCTGTTCTGTTCCCGTAGTGCTTCTTGTGTCGAAGCCCTTAGCGTAGTCCATTTGCGTGTGCGTGTAGACCTTCGGGTACGAAGCCCAGCACCCGTTGCTGTCGCCAAGTACTTGGTCGAAGTCCTCAGAGGGCTGTCCACTCTTGCGAAGGGTGAAGTGCGAAGCCTGCTCGAAGCACCTCGTGTGCGGAGCCTGCACTGACTTAGCAGAGTAGATTTTCGAGGGTTGTTAGTGGAGCGAAGTCTTCTTGGCTTCGAACTTTTGCTCCTGCGAAGCCTGTGTTCGGAGTTGTCGAAGGTACCTCCGAACCAGACCTTCGAAGGTTGTGTTCGAAGCCTGTTCCGCAGAAGACAGAACAGAACCGAAGGCTAAGTTTTTAGCCAGAAATTTTAAAAGCTCCCATTCACCCCCCCTCTGGTCGCCGTTTCCGGTCCAACAATTGGTATCAGAGCTGGTTAAGATCACCAGTTGACCTTAACCGGTTTTGTGATCTTTAGGCGACATGGATAGAGGCAGTAAAATTCCTCTGTTCGATGGGACATGACTTTGCATACTGGAAGGTGCGCATGGAGGCTTACTTGTTAAGCCAAGGAAATGCAATTTGGGAGATTGTGGACTCACAATACTCCATCCCTGATACCCGCACCACTCAAACCGAAAAAGATCAGTATATTGCCAACTCGAAGGCAAGGAACATACTGTTCATTGGTTTGAGTCGGAGTGAGTTTGATAGGGTGCAGCACCTTAGGACTGCTAGGGAGATTTGGACAACACTCACTGTCTTTCATGAGGGCTCTGCTCAGATCAAGGCCAGGCGCCAAAGCACCTACAATCAACAGTATCAGCTGTTTGTGCAGGCACCTGGTGAATCTATAGATGCCATGTTTTCTCGTTTTGACGCGATAGTGAGTAACTTGCGATCCAACGGGACGCTTGCTTACAGTGATCACGATAGGGCTATCAAGCTTCTCTATGCTCTTGATCGTAGCATATGGGAAGTGAAGATATCCAGCATTGAGGAGTCCACAGGCTATGACACATTGACCTGTGACGAACTCTTTAGCAAGCTGAAGTCCACAGAGATTGCCAAGGCATCTCTTGCAGTGCACAGAAGCTCTTTGCCACAGCCATTGGCATTGGTTTCTAGCACTAGCCGTGGCACCACTGCAGAACCAAGCACATCAGGCACTTGTGTTCTTGCAGATGGTTTTGCTTTGTCCTCCCTGGTCTCCGTCACAAAGGAGCAGGTGGACACTCTAGCTGATGATGAGCTTGCTCTCATTGCCCGGAGGTTCACCCGCTTTCATCATGAGAGACGGGATCAGAGGAGAAGTGGTTTTAGTGGCTGCTATGAATGTGGCGACACCTCTCACATTAAGGCCAATTGCCCCAAGGTCAAAAAGAGAGATGAGAGTGACCGCCCCAAATTCCACAAAAAGGAGAGGAAGCCCTTTGTGAAGGGCAAGCGCGGCAAGATGGCTAAGAAAGTAGCCAAGGCCGCTTCCAGAGCTTTTGTTGCTGCTCTCAGCGACATCGACACTTCCTCAACTGAGGAGTCGAGCTCTGAGGAGGAGGAGTCCCCAAGGAAGGAGGACAAGAAGGACAAGAAGGGACGTGACTTCACCGGCCTTTGCTTCATGGCCGACAGCGATCACAGCGGCGATGAGCTTGACTCATCTGAGGTAAACCTATCATCTGACCAGCTACTAATTAAATTAGATGAGCTGAATGAAGTAGTGCTAGGTCAGGATAGATTACTTGTGCAAGCCGCTAGAGAAAGAAAAGACCTTAGACTTAGGCTAGAAAATGTTTCTACTGAATATGCCATGCTTAAGTCTAAGTTTAATGATGCTGAATGTGAATCATGTTCTGTTGTCATGAGTGAGCTTGCTCAGTTGCGTTCTGTTCATGCTCAAACTCTTTCTGAGCTTGAGACTGCACAGAAGCAGCTTTTGGAGGTGGATTCTAGACCTCATGATATTATTGATTGCATGAACTGCTCTTTATTACGCGATAGCATTATTTACGCTGATAAGCATGTTCATGATTTGGAGGCTAGATTGGAGAGGGCCGGTAGTTCTAAGGATGTGCAACCTGTTTGTGACACTTGCATTACCCTTAAGGACCAGCTAGGCACTGTTAGAGAGCGAGCTGAAAACCTCATGTCCGAAAATGAATACCTTCTTTCTGTGGTAAATAAATGCACTGAAGGGAAGGGTAGGATGGATTTGCTCTTGGCCAAGACCAAGTTGTGTGCTGACAGAGCCGGGGTAGCTCTAGGTTTGGGTTTTGAGAGGATAGCTTCAGACAGTAAGACCAAAACTGTTTTCACCTCTCCCACCACCCTAGAAAAGAGAGAGCTCTGTTGGACACCCCATCCAGCCAAAAAGCCTACCCATCCACCAAAGAAAACCACTCCTCCTGCCAAGAAAAATCCTCCCAAGAAAACCACTCAGAAGAAACCCAAGGAGCCTGTGAGAGTTGCTCCTGTGACCCATGAGAGTGCCCCCAGGAGAGTGTTTCATTGTTCTTATTGTCAGCGGGCGGGTCATTTGATTGGTTTCTGTTTCCGTCGCATCAAGGATGAGCGACGTGCACAGGCGATGAGCTATCAGGACATGCATTACCCATCTTTAGGTATGCATGAGTCTGAGTTTTACTCTCGTCCTGTTTTAGAGGCTCCTCGTGCTTCTCGGAGAGGTTTTGCTCCTCGAGGTGTTCACCATGTTCCATATGGTGGTAGACCTCGGGCGAGTAGCTTTGTACCTCGTCAGAGTAGGAGACCTCGACATGCTTTGCGTTCTTTGCATGTAGGTAGACCTCGCACTTTGCATCATTCTGATTTTTATGTGCGTAGACCATCTACTTTTACTGTGCCTACTACTCGTGTCACTCAGTGCTGGATGCCTCGTCATTATTTTACTCACCCCAGCACTGAGCGATCGAGGCATTCTTATCATGTGTAGGCGACAGGTCGAGGCTTGGAGGGCACGTGGATCATGGACTCCGGTTGTTCGCGCCACATGACCGGAGATGCAAATTGGTTCTCCAGCCTCACCACAACCAAGCAAAGGGAACATATCACCTTCGGAAACAATCGAAGGAGTAGAGTGAAAGGTAAAGGTGTGGTAAGAATTAATCGCAAACTTCACTCTCAAAGATGTTGCTTTGGTTGAAAACCTGGGATACAATTTGCTGTCTGTATCTCAGTTGCTTGATGAGGGCTTCGAAGTGCGATTTCATCGCGATACTTCGCAAGTGCTCAATTCTGATGGCGTTGTGGTGTGTAAGATCTTTAGGGTTGGGAGAGTTTTTGGAGCTGATTTTTCAGAGTCGTCTGGTTCTTCTCATTGTCTTGTTGCACATTCGACTTCTGAGCTTTGGAAGTGGCATAGGAGACTAGGGCATATGAGCTTTGAGTTGCTCGCTCGTCTGAGCGCCCTAGGCTTGATCCGAGGATTGCCCAAGCTCAAGTTTGAGAAGAATTTAGTTTGCGCTCCTTGTCGACATGGAAAAATGATTGCCGCTTCGCATTCGCCAGTCACCACAGTGATGACTGAACAGCCCGGAGAACTTCTCCATATGGACACTGTAGGTCCTTCTCGGGTTAGTTCTTTAGGCGGCAAGTGGTATGTACTTGTTATTGTCGACGATTTCTCTCGCTACTCTTGGGTCTTCTTTCTTGCCAGCAAGGATGAAGTGTTTTCACACTTTCGGAGCTTGGCTTTGAGACTTTTCACTGAACTCCCAGGTGCATTAAAATTCATTCGAAGCGATAATGGCACCGAGTTCAAAAATAGTCTCTTTGTTGACTTTTGCATGGAGCATGGCATAGAACATCAATTCTCTGCTCCGCGGGTTCCTCAACAGAACGGTGTTGTTGAGAGGAAAAACCGCACTTTGGTTGAGATGGCTAGGACGATGCTTGATGAGCATAGGACTCCTAGAAAATTCTGGGCTGAGGCCATGAACACTGCTTGTTACATCTCAAACCGAATTTTCTTGCGCTCAATTTTAAATTTGACATCTTATGAGCTGCGTTTTGGGAGACAGCCCAAGGTTACTCATCTTCGAGTTTTTGGCTGTCGCTGCTTTATCCTAAAACGTGGTAACTTGGATAAATTTGAGTCGCGATCTTCTGACGGGATCTTTTTGGGTTATACTACTCATGGTCATTCTTATCGTGTTTATAACTTGGAAACTAACACTGTCATCGAGTCATGTGATGTGACTTTTGATGAATCAACCCCCTCTGTTAGTTCTGCTTTTGAACAGGCAAATGAACACGACATGGAACAGACCTTATTCGAAGACGAAGATCCCGGAGAATTCGAGGATGATCCCCTACTACCCTCGACATCAACCCCCGAAGCTGACCCCGCTTCTACTACTTCGGCACGAGGTCCCGAAGCGACTACCTCAACATCGGTCATCTTGGACCACTCCAACGCACAAGTTGAGGGGGAGACTGCATCCCGCCGCGAGGCTCCACATCATGTTCAAAGGATGCACCCTCCCGAGCAGATCATTGGTGAGCTTGATCAAAGGGTAACACGTTCTCACGCTCATTTCACTAATGCTGCTTTTGTTGCTTCTTTCGAGCCCTTAGATGTTAGTCATGCACTTTCTGATTCTAGTTGGATCAATGCCATGCATGAAGAGCTTGAGAATTTTGAAAGAAACCAAGTCTGGACTTTAGTTGATCCTCCACCAAATGTTCATTTCATTGGAACAAAATGGATTTTCAAAAATAAACAAGGGGAGGATGGGACAATTGTTAGAAATAAGGCTAGACTTGTAGCTCAGGGCTTTTCTCAACTAGAAGGGATTGATTTTACTGAAACTTTTGCACCTGTTGCTCGCCTTGAGGCCATTAGGATTTTGCTTGCCTTTGCGACATCCCGGGGATTCAAACTCTATCAAATGGATGTCAAAAGTGCTTTTCTTAATGGCTTCATAGGTGAAGATGTTTATGTAAAACAACCCCCTGGTTTTGAAAACCCCAAGTACCCACATAAAGTCCTTAAACTTCATAAGGCTCTTTATGGACTCAAGCAGGCCCCTCGGGCTTGGTATGATAGACTTAAGTCTTTTCTGCTTGAGCGAGGGTATTTGATGGGCTCTGTTGATAAAACTTTGTTTACTCTCAAGCATGGCAAAGATTTCCTCCTAGTACAGATTTATGTGGATGATATCATCTTTGGTGGCTCTTCTCATGCTTTGGTTGCCGAGTTTGCAGATACCATGAGCAGGGAGTTTGAAATGTCGATGATGGGTGAACTCACCTTTTTCCTTGGTTTGCAAATCAAGCAAAGCAAACAAGGTACTTTTGTCCACCAGACAAAGTACACCAAGGACCTGCTCAAGAAGTTCGACATGTCCGATGCGAAGCCCCTCGCCACTCCAATGGCTACATCTGTAGCATTGGACCCTGACGAAGATGGAGAAGCCGTAGATCAGAAGGAGTTCCGGAGCATGATCGGCTCCCTCCTCTACTTGACTGCCACGAGGCCGGACATACACTTCGCTGTGTGTCTGTGCGCTCGTTTTCAGGCTTCACCACGAGCTTCGCACCGCCAAGCGGTTAAGCGCATTCTAAGGTATCTCAAACACACCCTTGAATTTGGCATATGGTATTCATCGTCTTCATCTTTATGTCTTAGAGGTTATTCAGATGCGGATTTTGCTGGGTGTAGAATTGATAGGAAGAGTACCTCTGGTACTTGTCATTTTCTGGGTACGTCTCTGGTTTGCTGGTCTTCCCGCAAACAGTCTAGTGTTGCACAATCGACGGCTGAGGCCGAATATGTTGCTGCAGCTAGCTGTTGCTCTCAGATTTTGTGGATGGTTTCCACTTTGCGGGATTTCGGGTTAGATTATAAGAGTGTTCCACTTTTCTGTGATAACACTAGTGCTATTTGTATTGCAAACAACCCGGTTCAGCACTCCAGAACCAAACACATTGATGTACGGTATCATTTTCTCAGAGATCACAATGAGAAGGGTGATATTGAACTTCAATATGTTGATACCCAACACCAGCTTGCCGATATTTTTACAAAACCCCTCGATGCTTCTCGATTTGCTTACTTGCGTGGGGAACTTGGTATTTGTCATCCCTACGGCATTGTGTGAGGGGGAGCTGATTTTAATTGTCTTGCATATGCTCATTATGTGTGGAATTGCACTTACATCTTTTGCTATTATATGCCGGCTTTTAATTCAAAGAAATCATGTCAGCTCAGCTCTATGAAATATGTCTGGAACATTGATTGTGCATGATGTTTTATTTTCTAAAATCAAAACTTGCTCACTGCTCAATCGTGTATCTAGTTTGTTTAGGCAGGACTACTTTTAGCTATCTTTTTCTACTTGACAGCAAGACACTGTTCCTAGGATGCTAAAATTTGCAACTTGAAAAATTGTGTTCTTTATTCATGGATATTCATCAAAATGTTTCATTCATCTGAATCAAAATCAAAAATTCCATGATTTGCCTGGTTTAAATGAAAAGATCCAGGAGGGTTTGTTTGTCGCACTACTCTATTCTAGACTGCTTACCATTGCACTTTGGTCTGAACTAGGATAGTGTAGTGTATGCCAAAATCACCGCCTTAAGCTTCAGATGGCTTTCTTGCCTAGGCTTGGCTTGATTGGAAAGTATAAGGTGGACAAACAAATAACCCCTGGCATTAAGAAAAGAACAACAAAATTAATTGCTCATCAAGGTTGCTTTCACAGCTCCTTTTGAACAAGACTTGTCTGTCTAGGGTAGAACTTGTTAGCTTTGCGCAGTCCTTGCCTTCACATGTCTAGCTGCTTTGATTCAGTGGTGATGCTTTTACTTCCAAATGACAAAATCACATGCCGTCATCTTGTTTCACAGATTGTTAAATTGAGCTGAGCACATGGTCATTGGTATTAATATTGGCATATTTTTGCTCCATATGTCTTTGCAATTCTGCTCATTTCGAAGCTTTGCATCTTTTACATGCTCCTTGATGCTTGCATTGCCAAAGGGGGAGAGATTTTGCTATGTTCTCTGCTGCAAGAAGGCATTATTTCTAAAGGGGGAGAGATTTTTGACATAAAGGGGGAGATACATTTGCTCAACTCAGGGGGAGTTTTTATCCAAAGGGAGTTTTGCCGAAGGGGCTTTTATTCTTTTCAAAGGGGGAGAAAAATTCTTTTATCAAGTGACATGCTTTGGCTCTTTTCTGAGTTTTTATGGTCACTTGTGTGCTGAAAGCTTTTCAATTTTCTTGAACTTGGATTTGGTTGTCAATGCACTCATCAAGGGGGAGATTGAGAAACCAAGGGTGGTTTCGGTGTATGTGATGAGTGATTGACAGGTTTATTTACCCTCTGTTCGAAGGGTACCTCCGAAGGGGCTTCGGAGGTGGTACCTCCGAAGGGTGTTCGGAGGTGTGTCACCGGAGTGTGTTCGGTGTTTGCTTGCTGCAGCTGTGCAGCGGAGTGTGCCTGTCGGAGGGGTCCGGCAGTACACGATGACAGGGTTCGTACCGATGGCTTCGGTACTTTGGGCGGTACACCGGAGTGTGTACCGGAGGTTACTAACCCGGAGAGGTCTCCGTAGTACTGGATACACTTGTCTGTTTGTCGGTGGTGCGCAGGGACTTCGGAGGCGACGGACAGGGTTCGAGCCAGGTGAACCTGGGTCAAGCGGGTGGCTTGATGCCAGGGGAGCGGGGAGCTCCGTCACGGTGGCTGCGAAGGTGGTCCGGGTCGGTCCTCGGGTCGAGACGTGCCAGGTGAAGGCAGAGAGTGCGGAGCGTGGCTCCGGCTGAAGGTACTCCGAGACAAAGTCCTCGGAGGTGAGGCACTTCGAAGGTACTCCGAATGGAGTGACTTCGGAGTTGGTGGATCAAGTCCTCCGCGGAGGCAAGGAGTTCGAAGTGTGCTCCGGAGGGAGACACTCGAAGGTTACCCGACGAAGGTCTCAGAAGTCTAGGCGCATCGAAGGCATGGTCCGGGTGAGGCTCGTCGAGGAGTGTGCTCGGGAAGAGGCACTGCGACGGAGTGCTCATGGAATGCTTCATGCGGAGGCCTTGGACGAAGGAGGGACTTCGAAGGGTGGTACTCCGAAGGTGGGTCTTCGGAGTGAGGATGACTTGAGGTGCTTCGGCCATGCATGGCTTCGGTACACGGACGGACGGTGTTCGAGCTCGGAGTAGCTGCGAAGCCGTGGTGATCCACTCCGGAGGTGGTGGTGCGAAGGCCCAAGGGCTTTGACGGCTTCGGCTCAAAACCGTCACTGTATCGAAGGAATTCTTCGGCGGAGCGAAGGCCTTCAGGCTGCAGGCTTCTCGCCGAAGCTACCGCACCTTCGGGTGTGAAGGGAGGTTCCAGAAGTCAACTCTGTAAAGGCTGACACTGTCTGTTCTGAAAAAGGCTGACACTGTCCCCTCTGCAGCTGACAGAGAAGCCTCCAAAATAAAGGTGGACTACCTTTTGTACCCCTTAGTTCTGTAGAGTCAAATCTGTTGTAAACCCTAGGGGTAAAGTAGTCACTTCCTTAGGATGAAGCCGTGGGCTATAAATATGGGGGCTCGGTAGGAAACATTCAACACTTTGAGCATTTACTGTTGAGCTCCTGTAGACAGACCTCACTGTATTCATTCTGAGTTCAATACATTTTGTGTTCCTTGTTCAAGCGGCGAAGCCCTGCTTCTGTGTGCTTTTGCTTGAGCTCGTATTGCATACTTCGCTAGTTTTAGTTCACCGAAGCCTGTCTTGGCGAAGGGTGTTTTTATCGCGAAGTGTATTTTACAGTGTGTTGTCGCTCTGTGTAACACGAGGCAAGACCTCGCTGCTTACTAGCGAAGCCCTGTTCTGTTCCCGTAGTGCTTCTTGTGTCGAAGCCCTTAGCGTAGTCCATTTGCGTGTGCGTGTAGACCTTCGGGTACGAAGCCCAGCACCCGTTGCTGTCGCCAAGTACTTGGTCGAAGTCCTCAGAGGGCTGTCCACTCTTGCGAAGGGTGAAGTGCGAAGCCTGCTCGAAGCACCTCGTGTGCGGAGCCTGCACTGACTTAGCAGAGTAGATTTTCGAGGGTTGTTAGTGGAGCGAAGTCTTCTTGGCTTCGAACTTTTGCTCCTGCGAAGCCTGTGTTCGGAGTTGTCGAGGTACCTCCGAACCAGACCTTCGAAGGTTGTGTTCGAAGCCTGTTCCGCAGAAGACAGAACAGAACCCAAGGCTAAGTTTTTAGCCAGAAATTTTAAAAGCTCCCATTCACCCCCCCTCTGGTCGCCGTTTCCGGTCCAACATGCTCGTTCTCCCCAAAGCGAAACATTCAATTTTGAATTGCTAGTGGCACATATCGAAAAAATATGGTATCACAGTTAGGAATACAAAAATATGTGTTATTATAGGATGACTGGTAAAGCTGGAGGTAACAAACCTGACATTACATATCTGGACATTTTGCTTTAAGCTATTAGACTGCCTCGATTTGGGATGCAGTGTGACAGGCATCGAGATCTCTGTAATAACTCCAATGACATCTTCACGAGAAACGAGAATTGGATAACCATCAAGATGTAACCATTGAGATATCAACAGTAAATAGAAATACAAATGACGAAACATACCTATAAAATATTCATTTTTGCTACAAGTTGCGGAATATCTTCAAACGGTGTGAGAGAAAAACAACAGACGGAAATTTTGCAGGGACTTCAATTCACTCATCAAGTGTGGTCCATCTAGTAAATGTGACCATCAAGTGATTTTGTACTGGTTTATACATCCTATTCGCATTCTTCACCCGGAATGAGTCTATGTAGTAGACCTTTCCTTTAGCTAAGAGAGGTTTGAATTTGTCAATGTGTGGCGGATATATCTGAGCATGGATGCTATTCCCCTTAAAAAACAAAGTAACATCTGATCACGATAAGAACAACGTCACATTTCCATTTTTCTGCCTAACATATTTAGGTTTAGTAATTTTGTACCTCTTCACGATAAGAAACATGTCTTAGGCCATGATCTTTTTCATGAACCAGGACATCATATTTGTAATCAGTTTCTGAGTATGGACCTACAATGATGGCAGCTATTTCATTGCTAGTTGGTAAGTTATATTGAACTTCGTCCTTTGCATTGCAACCTAGTATTCGAAGAGCCATTGTTTGATTGCCATGGTGAGAAAGCCTCTCCCTAGCAAATCTGAAATGCTGAACAAGTTCGTTTTCACTATCTAGCATAGAGGTAAGTGCTTCAACTATTGCTCTATCGGGTTGATCTCTATTGTCACAATCATTTTCAAAAATATTGAGCCTATTCTGTATCTTATTTTCAGGATCATAGATATATAATTGCGCATATTTTGGTGGCGTTCCTGTGTTAGGTAGAAGAGTACCAATCCGATGATGTACTACACCGTTAATCTTAAAGACATATGGAGCTGCACCATCATTAATCATCTTATCAGGTATGGCACCCATAGAGGTGAAGGCAAACATAGAGTTGTAAGAACGTATTTGTCTCAAGAACTTCTTACAACGCACATCTCTGTCAAAATTTAGTAAAGTCGAAAGTGGTTCAGGTGGGATAGATATAGAAGGCAATCTTATTTTACCACTTTTGCAACATAGATTGTATACAATTTTTCTTTTTGAGAGTGCTATCATACTTTTCACCCTTTCTTGATACCAAAAGATAGCACCGCAATACGAACATTCATGTGAAGGGCCACCATAATAAGACCTTCTAGGATATGAGGCTGCGGAGAACCAAAAGAGGAGCCCTTAATTTGTTCCGTACAATATAACATAAAAATAACTAGATAACACTAACCTTTTAAACTTTCGACATAGTCTCTACGTGTACGTGACGAACTACCAAATGGTTGCAAATCTTGAGCTAAAAAAATTGCGACGTGTATCATTCATTAACTATAGAAAGGTGAGGCATAAGAGATACAACCATATGCTACGTAAACGATCAAAAGTATACAGATCGCACACACCTGCAAACGAAGCACAACGATTTGTTCTTAAGAGGACTCGTCTCTGTCTATTGAAAGTAGCCATCGACGGAGGATACTGAAGGAGAGAATGACGCTTCTTTCCCTTGCTACTAATTTCCTGTTGGCAAGACGAAGGCCCTACAACCGAGATTTCACCTATCTGGTGGGTACCGGCTACATCTGTGGGACGGCTAATCTGGGAGTCAAGATATATATCTACATGTCCTGGGGCAGAACCTCCAAATGCCCTGTTGGGCATACTATTTACGCTGTCACTCATACGTACTAAAAAAAGCACAAGAGGAAAAAAACAGTCATAAGAACAATTTGGTCTAAGAATTCCAACGAAAAAATGTATAAACCTAGGCAACCAAATAACTAAACAAAAAGAAAACAATTGCTGTAAGAAAAAATGTAAATGAAGGGCACCAATAGTTACATTTTCGTAGATGCAACAGGTGATGGTGAAAGTTGTAGTGCTACCCAAACCAGCGACACCGAAGCAGTACGACCAGCCGCAGGCCAAAGCTGCGAAAGTACAAGTGAAAGTGCTTTAGCTTATTCAATCTAGAACTAAATTTAAATTTAGCTAGCCTGTATTCAGAGAAGCCCACATGTAAGTAAAGAGAAAACAGTTGATCTACTTCAGTCAGTCCAGTTCAAAGGTAAATTTCAGATGCAGTTAAAGGTCATATTCAGAAATTTTCATACGCGCCTAAAATAAAAAATAGGTGAATCTGTTTTAGTCAGTTCAACGTAGAAGGTAAGCTTAAATGTAGCTAGATCATGTTCAAGAAGTTTCATATACCACAACCTCAGCTGTAGAGATGATTTCAAATATAGTTCAAACAATCAACAACACTGGATGAACTATACTGCAAAACTGAACCAAATGCATACCGAAAAAATTCAGAAAACAGAACAGCAGCACAACTCGTATTCCCAGACTTTTACAGATTGAGTAAAAACAAATTCAATTCAGAAACAACTTTGTAACTTCATTTGAAACAATCAGAGTGCAGAATCAAGGATTGAAACAATGATAACAGTACTGAATTTTAGTTCACTTGCTTGAATTCAGACTAAAACCTATGATGAACCAATGTTTCAGCATAGCATCTTGTAGTACAAATGAAACACTCCAGTCCACACTGTTCAAGGTTAGGAAACCAACACTCAAAGATTGTTTTCTGATTTCTATAGAAAAAATACCAAACAGAGTTGAACTATCTTGAGTTTGACAAACCACAAAACTATTTCAGACCTCTATTTTCAGAAGATAGCACAAAACCCTTCTAAATTCAGATTCTCAAGATTCAATAGCAATCAGATGAAAATATTCAGCAAACAGAATACAGCAAATTGTATGTCTAAAAATAGGAATAACAAACTCCTTTAAAACAGCACTGCCCCTATCTTTTTCCTTTCAAAAGTTGAGAGACCAAAAGTATAATTCAAAACACAGTTTCTATTCAATCAACAACTCAGAGATGTGAATTCTCACAATGAGTAAACAGCACCAGATAACATGAACAAAAGATGTCTGAAATAATTCTGAACCAACTGTAGTTCAATTCCACTTCTGAACTAATTTCCTCAACCATTGATACTGAACAGGATAAATATTACTCAAAACTGAATCACAGATTTCAAAGATCCAAAAACTTCAGTAGCTAACTGGATTCCTAAGCTCAGGTTTGGATTTCAGAATAGGTGATCAGAAATTGCACTCAAACAAGATGATTGATAAAATAATGAAATAGCTCTCAGTTTCTATTAGCAATTTTCAGTAGATAAACCAACAAATGAATAATTAATTTGAGTATCTTAACACAGAGTAATATGAACACATAGATTGGATCAAACTATCAAGATTAACCAATCTAATCACAGACCCCAATCAGCTTGTCAATACAGAACACAAACCAGATTGAATTTCAAAATAAGGACAAGACTCTCAAATATTTCTAGGTGAAATTCAGAACTAACTACTTATCTTTACACAAAATATTTAGTTCATCACTGTAGCATGAAATCACTCAAGAAACACTACAATGATCAGCTAAAAAATGATTAACACCTCATGAAACATTTCATCAAACATGAGGCAATCAAAATCAAAACTGAACCACTTTTCCAGAATCAGTTTGCAGAACTGTGGTGCCTACATAATACGAAGACATAATAGAAATCCTTTGCAACTTTAAAAAATGGATAATTAATTCATGTCATAGACAATTTTTTAACAAAGGTAATGACATCCAAAACTACCGATCTTTTATCACAGAAAAGCACAAA
The DNA here is from genome assembly GCA_019279435.1 of Zizania palustris. NCBI lineage: Eukaryota > Viridiplantae > Streptophyta > Magnoliopsida > Poales > Poaceae > Zizania > Zizania palustris. The sequence goes on from JAAALK010000283.1 coordinate 65,036,406, forward strand.
ACCATAAATGTATTAGCTAGAAATGTGCTTGCAAGGTAAACAATATCTGTACTCAATGAACTACATACACACAACAGCGAATCTGCCAAAATTTAAGAAAGCAAGAGCAAGAGCCAAAAACTAACAAGTTCAATGGTTACCTTTCGTTGAATGGACTGAAACAGATAACCGGATCACCTAGGTATACCGTGAATGCAAAATGTACTGCAGCAAAGAAAGACGAATGTGAGACACCTATGGGTAAAACATCAGTTCAGCATAGAAGGTAGCTAACTCCCACAACAAAGCGCAGTCAAAGCATAAATACCTAGATGATTTTGTGTGAAGACACTTCGCGAGCATGAACACACACACTCAAATGCAAGGAAAAGACCGATACTAACGAAAAATGCAAGAAAGCGAGGCATTTTTTAGGCATTCAAATACTCTTAATACAATTAAAATGGTAGAACAGGCACCCAAAATAATCAAAGGTAGCACAAGCAGCGAAAAAAGCAAAAACCCTAACTACTAAAAATCACTGGCCACAAGACCTAAAACCAGCGCGATAAAGAGCACAAAAAAGTAACGCCAGACTAATAGAGACTAATAGACACAACTAGCAAGTAAGGCCGGTGGCACCATCGATGCTGTAGAATGAACTTAGCAACCAAAAAAATAGCACCCAACTAGCTAACTCCCACAACAGAGTACAATCAAAGAACGAACACTTAGACATAGAAAGGCAATGAACAACATTACAGCAAGCAAAAAAACAAGAACATGGAAAAGGGAGAGGACTCACTGATATGCTCGAGGTGACAAATGCGGTGAAAAAGGAAAAGCGAGAGAACTCACCTAAGTATGCAGTTTATATATAGACAGTTCAGGTAACCAGAGAAGTAGGTAGTACAGTATTTCAGTACAGTATAACACACATTTGCAAGCTACAGCACAGAGAAGGTTAACCTTACCATGGTCAAAAGAGCAACTCACCTCTGATGCGCTCTAGAATGCTGTGAGCACTGCGCCTGCACACATACCAATGCGTAGCAGGGCCCCACCCACAGAGGACAAACATACCTCACAGCGAAGGAACCAGAGAAATCAAGTGCACAGAGGTCGAAAAGCGCATTTCTTCAGCTAATTTCAAGCAAGCAAGAATATATCACCAAGAACACAGATCTACATACAGAGATTCACATTTTCAGCAAAGAGTCACAATTAATTTCAAGCAAGCAAGAATATATCAAGCTGTTTAACTCAGACAAAATCACATTCAGATCAGATACTTCTCAAATGAATCAGGATTCCCATTCAAATTCAGACACATTTAAACTCAGATGAACACTTGCTTTGTTTTAGCTATTAGCAACAAAAATTGTTCACTCTAATCTTGTCCAGATGTGAACCAGTACTGAAGAATATAGTTTTCAAACAACCTTCCAAACGATCAGTTTTAAAACAGAGATTCAGAGTTGCATTTTGTTTAAATCAGTTTTGAATTCAGAAAATTTGAAACTGAACCTCAAGAGTTCCTGCACTTCTAGATCAATCATAAATCAGAAAAATAACTTTCAAACCAGATTAGAAACTACAGCACTTACAAAGGTTTAAACTCAGAAAACATGAGAATTTTTCATATGAGAAATACTTGTTCAGTAAATACAAACACTGAGATGAGTATGATTCAATTTGAAAATATCCTTTATGCAGCAAAACTGAACATGAACATGTTAAAATAATCTCAATCAGCCTTGGTTCAATCAGACCAGAGATTCAAACATCAGAAACAGAATTCAGAGCAGCAAGGATGCAATTCTGTCATAGAAATACCTGAACACTCAACACAAAATTTTCTTCAACACCATACACACTTCTGAAACGCTTCAGTATATAGTTCACTTGAGCTCCGGCCGTGTCCCCGTCAGAATGTACAACACGCAAGTCGGGGCTGTGCACGACGATCCCGAAGACAAGGGGAACGGCGGAACGGGGCGGTCTCACAAAGCACAGAGGCTGGGCCACCATGGGGAAAACTGGAGCGCAGCTCCGGCGATGGGGCGTATCCTCTCCGGTGAGGTGACAAAAACGATGCGGCCACAGGTGAGGGCGACAGGGCGTACCCTCTGTGTGAACGGCGGTGAGTTGGGTGAGGGAAAGGACCCCGAAGGCCACAGGAGCATCCCTGCGGGAACGGCGGCGAGCAAGCGAGCTCCGGGAATCGGCGGCGGGCTAGGGCTAGCTAGAGAAAGGCATCACACACGCAAAAGGGGAACAGGAAGAGCTTATCCTTTCTCAGACTTTTGGACCGACCGCAAATTCCGAAAAAAATGAGGGGCTTTCTGCAAAAAAAGAAGCAAGGACTCCTGCATATTTATAGCAGAACCGGAGGGCCTCTCCGCGAGAAAGCCGACGTGGCTCGCTCAGAGCGCAGAAATTGGGAGAGGCTTTAAAGAGTTAAGATGACAACTGAAGTGTACGGTACCGTTTTTCATTTGATAAATTTTCAATTAGATTTTGGAGCTTTGGAATAAACCAAATTTCGTGCCATTCAATATTGGAGCAGTGATATTTTTAGGGTCCGTTTGGTTTGGTGGCAAGGATCGATGGGATGATCCCATCCATGGATTCATGGATAGGGTGATCCAATCCCCTTGTTTGGTTTGATGGATTAGATGATTGTTGGTGCGTTTTTTGTCACACTTTGACACACGCATGACCTAGAAGATCTGCTTCACTCTAGTGCAGGTCCTACGTTCTTAGAAAAAGGGTTCACGGCGTGCCAATCAGTTTGACCCTGCAACTCATAAGGGAATAAAAATTATGATATTAGTAGCATGACCTATCAGCTATCGAGCCACTGACTGCGACGAGGATGAGATATTTTTGGAATATCATGTTGATCGGCCATAAGGCCAATGATCTATGATGAATTAATCAAGCGAGCGTGCCATCGGCTGACAAGATGAACAGTTAACTCCGTAGGCCGATGAATGCTTTTCCGATAACTTATAAAATGTAGTGTGGAATCGAAGATAACTCGTCGGCTTGTACTCCGACAGAAATAAATAAAATGTGCCAGATAACATGTCTATATCCTGAAAATCATCACAATAACTAGATTGGACCTAACCAAGTCAATAACTAGTCACGATGATCTTAATAATATATCAAAGAATTGGGCATTATTTATTTAGATGAACGGTATACAACATGAAAGGGATACAATAGCAAGATATGTCAGACTTAACCGATGAAGCCTCAAACTATCACACATAGATCACATCAATCTAAGAGATCAAACTAAACGGATGCAGCTTTAGACCTAGCTAATATACCGAGAACAATCGGCGTCCGTATTGTTTCAATGTTCACCTAAAGAGATCAATCTGATACAACCGTGAGGATACTAATCTAATCGATACGGACGTCGGGGGTGGCAGGGCTCACCTCTTCGCCGGAGATCAAAATGATGCAGACCAACTCTAAGTGTTGAACCCTGTTAGATAAACTTTGGAAGTCGAGGGTGGCGATGCGCCGAGTAGTTGATTAACAAAGATGTGTTTTTTGAAGCTAACTAGGGGTACATATTTATAGTCCGTAGACTTGTCATCCAAGCACTTTATCTTAACTAATTCTAGATAATTTTTATCTTCTTTTCTGCACCTTATCTCCATAGGCTTCTTCTGCGTCTGATCATCTTGTAACAACATGGGCGAGCTTCCTTGACTTTCCTTGATTAGACCTCTTTGACTTCTATTGACCGTGCAATATCTTTAGTGGGCCTGAGTTTTACTAAATCTTGGCGTCAACACATGCCCCCGATTTCGGAGCATTAAGTGGTTGTTGATGCTTCGAAATTATCAACAATCATTATCTCTGTTGTCATGTCTTCTCAAACGTCTTTCCGCACTATCTTTTTACTTTAATTGCCAGCCGAAACCCTTAATCTTCCTTATAATTGCGCTTGGCATCCCTGCTTCATAATTTTCTTATCTTCTTCCCATTTCTTCATCTTTGGCCGTTCACAGTTGTGTTAGATGTTTCCTGGTCCGATGTATGTACGTCTATTCATTGCGATGTCGGACCAGGCTTCATCCCACACAGTTTGGTGCTGGTGTTTCTTCAAGCCAAATATTTGATGCCTATAATCTTGGGTCTGCAAGGATTTTAGCATTTTGAAAACCGTACCCATGATTACCTTTTGCCGAACGTTGCAGGTGGCCCCACCAAATCTGATGGAATCAGCTTGACCTGGTCGCCGAGGAATCTCTTCTAACTTCATAAGTACCATGGTCATTTCGTCCTTCTTCTTCTTCATGCTTTATGCCCATTGCTCCTGTTTTTCCCCTGAGCTTCGTCGTCGTTTCTCTACAATCGCCATTGCTTGTCGTGCTTGTTCCCCTTTGGTGGCCCTGTGTTTTTGGCATCACCAACGATAGCCACCATCAACGCGGTCCCGGAGGTAATCTCTTGATATCTCCCTTTTCTTTGGATCTTTCTGGTTTGCATGTTTTCTCCGCCCCCTTTTTATTATCTTCTTCACGATTTCTTTGTAGAACTTGTGGAGCTAGATTTTGATCCCTCTTATCGATCACCTGTCTCATCGATTTCTAGGTCCAATGGGCAACCCTGATGTCATTGATGTTATTAATGCTGAAACCAATCGAATCCCCTTCAGGCATTCCGCCATGTTGTTCTCTGATTGGCATCTTAGCTTTAGGGCTTTCCCTTCCTCGCTTCGTGGATGGCGTGATTGGTACCATAGGGTATCGGTCATTAAGCGCCCTTCTTGGGAGGAAATCGGTATTGGCCATTGCATCGGCCTTTCTCTTGCTAACCCTTATAAGAATGAATTACTTCTTGTCGCTGCCCATTACTTTTGGTCTGATACTCTCAACGCCTTTGTTTTCTACACTGGCCCAATGACTCCTCCTTTGCTTGACGTACTTGCCTTGATCTTCCTTGACATCACCTCTCCTTACAATACTCTTTTTTCCACTCCAAGATAACCCATCGTCTTGGTGTGAAAACCACTGGTGGTTGGGGCAAGTATATCATAAAGCAACACAAGCGGACTGGCCTAGTTGGCATTGAAGAACATGTTGCCTTCCTCAATCTCTAGTTGGAGTGGTTCGTGTTTTGTAGATCCACTCTAGGTCCAACCGCCCACCTTCAGTACCTAGCCGAACAACTTGCCACCAGAAAGAAAGTTCCTCTCGGCCGATACCTCCTTGGTGCCACTTATCATCTTCTCTATCAAGTATCAGCCAGATTATTGGCTAGTGAGCCCGTTGGCTATTTTTGCGGACCTTGGTGGTTTATACAGCTTTGGCTCAACGTTCATCTTGCTGAAGTGACCAACAAGTTCCCTCTTTCCTTGATGGAATTCCCTATGGATTACTTCGAATCAGCTACTCCCGTATATCACTAGTGTTCATCTTTGGGCGAGGCTTCCTCTTGTTGGTCTCCTTCTCGATTATCGTCTGAATCCCTGAGCTTCTGGTTCACAACTTTTTACAGTGGCTCTAGACTAGAGAAGGTAATCTGGTTTGCATATGAATACTTATTTGAATATGAGTATCCTCATGAATTTGTCCTAACTGCGCGTACTGGAATGAAGGGTCCGTTAGAATTTTTAAAACCCTGATCACGCCTTCTTGTAACATCCCAATAATTAAAAATAAAATGAGGGAAATAAATTTTCTGAAATAAAAAGGGATTATTTAATTAAAGAAAATGTTAAAAGAACACAAATAAAGCTATGCAAGGGGAAATACACCAAATTTAAAGCTAAAAAAATTATGGTGGAATCTAGAGGCCAAGAGATATTTTTGATAATTTTTACAAAATTTTAGCAACGGTATTTCAAGCCCTAAACAAATAATTGATTTACTAGAATTATTTTAAATAGAAAATACATTTTAAAACTTATTGGGCCACAACCCCCTAATCCCCTCGGCCCAGCCCAGTCCAAACCCGCGCTCACCGCCATGTGGGGTCCGCCTGTAGGCGCACCCTCTCCTTCCCTCCTCCGCGCGCGCATGCATGGGACCCACGCGCCAGTCCCTCTCTACCCGCGCTCGGTCGCTGACGCCCTAGGCCCGCATGTCGGCACCTTTCCCCTCGCACCCGCTCACTGACAGGTGGTCCCCACCTGTCAGGTCCCTCTTCTCCGATGGAAGGGGATCCCTCTCGCCGGTGATCACTTTCCCGTAATTCCCCACGCGTTATCACCAAGTTTGGCAAGAACCCGAAGGTTTGGAAAGTGCACCGGAGTGTAGGAAATGGAAACCTCCGGTTCCCTTCCTAATATACGCCGGCGATGCCCCCTATTTAACCCGCGACTGCCACCGCAGCCCAGGCTGACCGAAATCGCCCTAGCGTTTGCGAATCAGAACGCCGCCGATCATTTTTCGGATTTCCCTCTGTTTCCACTCTGGCAGGCCCTCACCGGCGACTCGAGCCGCTGCCGCCCTCGCCGTCGCCACCGCTAGGACCGCCGTCGCCTCTTCTACCCCGGCACCACCTCCGTTGGGTCGGATCACCACCGGATTGCCTCGCCGCCATCGAACCCGAGGAGCCCGCCACCTCCTTCTCGTCGCCGACCACCGCCACTGCCCCGTCGTCATCGCCGCCGGTATGCCTGGGTCCCCCGTGTGCCCCTCTTTCCATTTTTGGTCTTAGCCGCGCCTTTAGACCTCGCTGTCACTGGGAAACTGTCGTCGTTGCGTCGCCGGAGCTGGAGAAGATGGGTAAAGTACCCCTCCGTAGCGTGTCGTGCCGGATGGGCCCTCGGCCGCACAATAGGTTTTGGACAGATTAAATCCCCACGAGATTTAATCTAGGCCTTTGATCTCGCCTAAGCGGTATAAACCAATCTCAGGCATTGAATCCCACTTAACCACCCCCGCCTCGCATTTGGCCGCTAGATCTAGATCCGACGGTCCAGATCGAGCCAGACCACGCGCACAGTGCGTGGGTCCATGGTGGGCCTGGCTCACCGTGGACCCAAGCCTATTTTCTGTTTAAATAAAATTTCAGAAAGTTGTTTAAACTTTAAAAATTCGTAACTTGCTCAATTTAACTCCAAATTCGACCATTTTAATTCTGTAAAATTTGTCTTTTTATTCTCTATAACTTTATGCAATAAAAATAGTATGTTTATTTTACAAAAAATATTCTTAATAAATAATAAAGTCAAAACCCCTTTAGGATGAAATTCATATTTCATTAAATAATTTAGAAGAACCATTAAAAATTTATATATTGATTTCAGAGGACATACTAACCTCATTTCACTATTTTTATGCAATAAACATAGTAGGGTTATTTTATACATTTTAATTCACATTCAAATGGGAAAATAAAAACGCTTTAGGGTAAATACTTATTTCAATATATATAAAATTCAGAAACCCCATAAAAGTTAAACTTAAATATTTAGGAAATACTTTCAGAGGAATTAAGTCTTTATTTCCTTGATTTGATACAACAAAAACATGTATGCTTTTATTGGTGATTTTTGGATTGTTTATTGAATGACGTGTTTGTTTTTTGTACCGGAAGACTACGACGCCGTCGAAGATCCAGAGTATTACCCCGAGGTTCCACCGTCGCCATTTGCTGAGCAAGGCAAGTCACAACCCCCATTTTGATCATAATTGAGCCCATGTTTTAATAAATTATCGCTATAACTCATAGGATAATATTGCATTATTCTAATCTCAAGCTCTAAATAATATTTATTAGATCCCCGTCCTTGTGTGTAAACCCAAGCCATGCTTATTGAGCCTAAACTCCTTGTCACTCTACAATATTATATTAGCTAGTGTCCAATGTACTGACACAACTGTTATAGGATAAAAGAACGAGTCGTAGATAGATGGATTCTGCTATATGATTTTTCCCCATTATTCTCGTCTCTGGATTCTGTTGGAGTTGGCTATGTTATAAGTATGGTGGGTTCCGAGTGCAAGCTCAAGAATTGGTTGGTCGCACCCGGGGCACTATAAGGACCGGTCTGCGTGATCTGTTGGAAAACACTTCCGTACTAACCACAAGTCTAATGGGTAAGTCCTAACTGGAGGTATGGATTCGTACCAACTTGAAGCACCATAGTGGAGGAGGCAAAGGACAACCTGTGGGTGACTTGTACCGACGTGGCTCAAGGGGGGGTATGGTGTTGGCCCGAAGTGACTGGGGCACCATATGAAACCTATAAGAGGGTGATTTCGAATTGGTGTGTTCCATGCTGAAGGTTTTGGCAAGAGTTCCCGTGGTATGGGTCATCTCGTACACTTTGGTGTGCGTGGATGAGTGCGTGCCTTGTGGGTACAATAGTACACCTCTAATCAGAGTATAATCTTTTCGAAAAGCCGTGCCCACGGTCAAGGGCGGGTTGCGTGACTTCTCGCAGTTAGATTACTTATGTATGAATGGTTGTATTATTCATGGTATGTAAGGACTGTTGAATGAGGGTGGGCTGACTGTACCCCTCGAGTTAGAAGATGATGCATGTACTCATGTTTAATTTTCTATACTAATAATCTAATTACATTAATTGTTTTACAAATTTGCTTTTCTGCAAAAGTGAGCCACTACCTTCCTTGTTATTAGCTTGCATTATAATCGCATTCAGTGGCTTGGTGAGTACAATTGTACTCACCCTTGTTGACTTACACCACGAGAGGCAGTTTACTATGAGGAGGGCGACGGTCTGGAGTAGCGACCCAATCAAGGCACGAGACTAGAAGAATGCGTTCATCTAGAGGATTTATCTTATTAGTTCCTCTTTTATTTAACTCTTTTGTAATAATATGGTCTATGAACCATGATTGATTTGCGTATTGTACGCAGTCGTGTGATGATGTCTTGTATTTATTGATTTTCTATGGAATTTTCAATAAATTCCTAGTTTTATTAAATCGGGGCATTACAAGATGATATCAGAGCCGACTTGACTGTAGGAAGCCAAACAGACCTGACCCTAGGATTTATATTGACTATATTTTTGCAAACTACTTACTACCTCATCTTCTAGAATTTTTACCAAAAATTTCTCTCTTTTTGTAGATGCTGGATCATACCACGAGTAGGACTCTCCGCGATGAGGTCGGTTTCGTTCGCGAGCTCCGCATGCTCATGGGCTTCCTTGGATTTGAGCACGAGCCTGCGTTCCACGGGGTCTTCCCCGATGAGAACGATAGCTACTGCGAGGTCACCGTCATCATCCGCCCATCCTCCACGTAGCCAACTTACACTTACAGAGTCGGAGGACATACCTTCTTGGTAGCCAGCCAACGCGCCACCCTTCAGGCCCTCTCCGAGCTTCGGGTGATCTATGACAGCCAGCTCTATGACAACGCCTATTGCTTCATGCCCATGCGCACTCCGAGGAGTCATCGTAGCGTCTACGTCAGCACTTTCTCCCAGCGCCACTCCGCCATCGACCGCACCATACGTCTACTGGAGGCGATGGATGATCTTCACATAGAGGTCGTACTCGACGCCGACAGCCAGTGCGACACCATCGACTACAACCACCACTTGTCAGAGAGCCTGAACTACGAGAACAGAGAGCTTCGTCGCCAGATCTAGCAGGGGCGCCGCTTAGCCGCCGAGGCAGAGGAGTTGCGGCATCAGAACGAGGTTCTGCGTCAGGGCATCACCGGCACCGCACAGTTGCGTCACCAGATCGAGAAGCTCCAGAAGAATCTCGAGGAGGTCGCTCCCCTTCCGCCGCGCAAGCGGAAGACGCTTAGGACCCCCTCAGCCATGCCCAAGAGGATATCGCGCAGTGCCCCTCCCGTCGGGCCCTCTAGCTCCACCACCCCTGCACCGACCATCCCCGCCGAGCTGATGATCGAGCCCTCCCCCGAGCTATTTTAGACGATAGTTTATGATTGTTTGTTTTCATTTTTTTATGCTTGTAGTGCCGCTCATGTCAGAATATAAGGCATGAGTGTGAAATTTAATAAGAGATTTAAAATAAAAGATGTAAGCATCTAGGCCAAAACATTCATTTTGGGCAATAAAATTAGTAATAATTCCCCTTAAATATTTGCACCTTCTTTTGAACCCCTCAACTTCAGGATGACCAATGACCAAGGATTTGATGCTCTGCGTGACGGAAGCGACTCTGACAATTTGCCTTAGTGGGGAGCAATCGGCCAGCTGCAGGCCCCCGTCGCCAATCAACCCACACTAGCCGAGATGATGGCAAACCAAAACTAGTTGATCGCCACGCTGCTTACCCAGATGCAGCAACAATAAAATCAAATGCAAGAGCAGCATACACAGTTGTTCCGTCTCCAGCAATAGCAACCCGAGCCTCCCCTCAGACCAGCCGTCCCTGCACCGGCACCAATTTCTCAACTCTCTGAGTTCCTACGTGTCTGGCCACCCATCTTCTCCAGCACCACCAACCCGATGGAGACGGGTGATTGGTTGAGGACCATTGGGAAGAAGCTGGATCTTCTGCCATGCACCGAGCAGGAGAGAGTGGCTTTCGCTGCTCACCAGCTCCAGGGTCCCGCCACAGAATGGTGGGACAACCTGCGCGAGACCCAGCCAGAGGGTCATGTCCTCACTTGGGCTGAGTTCACCACCGCTTTTCGGGCCGCCCATGTTCCGGATGGCGTGGTAGCCCAGAAGCAACAGGAATTCCAGGACCTGCATCAAAGGAAGCAGGACCGTTACGGAGTACCTGCACGAATTCAACTGGTTGGCCCGATATGCACCGGAGGAAGTGCGCACGGATGCAGCCCGCCGATCCAAGTTTCTTCGGGGACTGAAGGATGAATTGTCACTTCAGTTGGTCTCCGGGGACTTCGCCAATTTCCATAAATTGGTGAATAAAGCAATCATTCATGAAATCGAACAAAATAAGGTGGACCTAAAGAAGAGGAGAATGATCGCCTACCATCAATAGCAAGGAATGCGCAGAAGCCCCGCTCAGTGATCCCTCCTCAAGCCTCAACCCATGTCGAGCCACGGAACATTCTTGGAGGGCCAAGCTCAGGCACCCCACCCCAAGCACCGCCAGCCGGAAGAGCTCCAGTGCAAGCTACCGGAGCCAAGAGGGACAGGAACGGTAACCCCATTATATGCTTCAATTGCCACCAAGCGGGACACTTCTCCAACATGTGCCCCTACCCCAAGCAGGCGTCATCCTCCGTTCCAAGCCCGGTGGGTCGTACCCAAGTTCACCACATCTCCACTCAAGAAATCCAAGGTATGTCAGAAGGCGTTTCCAATTTGACCTCAACCAACTCAGTTCCGGAGAATGCTCGACCTATTTCTGAAGCATCGCCGCCTCATAATCCGGAGCACCAGTAGAAACCCCATCCCTTAGATATCCCGAGGTTCACTTTGAATCTCGAGGACGAGATTCTTTGTAAGGGGGATAGGATTGTAACATCCCAAGAATTAAAAATAAAATGAGGGAAATAAATTTTCTGAAATAAAAAGGGATTATTTAATTAAAGAAAATGTAAAAAGAACTCAAATAAAGCTATACAAGGGGAAATACACCAAATTTAAAGCTAAAAAATTTATGGTGGAATCCAGATGCCAAGAGATATTTTTGAGAATTTTTACAAAATTTTAGCACCAATATTTCAATCCCTAAACAAATAATTGATTTACTGGAATTATTTTAAATAGAAAATACATTTTAAAACTTATTGGGCCGCAACCCCCTAATCCCCCTCGGCCTAGCCCAGTCCAAACCCGCGCTCACCACCATGTGGGGTCCGCCTGTCGACGCGCCCTCTCCTTCCCTCCTCCGCGTGCACATGCATGGGACCCACGCTCCAGTCCCTCTCTACCCGCGCTCGGTCGCTAACGCCCCAGGCCCACATGTCGGCACCTTTCCCCGATGGAAGGGGATCCCCCCTTCCATACTGGCGCCCCCTTACCAAAAATCCACCGCCGGTCACCCTTGTCCGCCAAATTGCGCCCGGGATCGAGTTTCCCTCTCGCCGGCGATCACCCCCGTTGACTTACACCACCAGAGGCAGTCTACTACGAGGAGGGTGATGGTTTGGAGTAGCGACCCAGTCAAGGCACGAGACTGGAAGAAGGCGTTCATCTAGAGGATTTATCTTATTAGTTCCTCTTTTATTTAACTCTTTTGTAATAATATGGTCTATGAACCATGATTGATTAGCGTATTGTACGCAGTCGTGTGATGAACGTCTTGTATTTATTGATTTTCTATGGAATTTCAATAAATTCCTGGTTTTATTAAATCAGGGCGTTACACTTCTGCCTATCAACTACACTACCCATCGGGCTTCTTATGAGTTTTATCACCTGACTATCTACTCGTGGTAGCTAGGGTTCAGCTAGCTTCATCCTCAACTATTCTTCATCGGTCGAATCCAAATACGCGGGGAAATTGTGAATGCCCGAGAGTATGATCGAATATCTCGAATAGCCAATGGGGAACCCTACGGCGACCTCTCCCCTTGTTCGGCTTGTACCTTCGGATCCATCGACTTCGACGCGTGGTGGGTGAATGGGCGCTGCATCTTTTTAATCGACCTTTGAGGTCGTACCGATGATTCCTCACCAGTACGTTTTGACTCCATGTACCCTTCTTCCTCATTATCTTGCTCCTTTCCTAACTTTCGTGTTGTGCAAGAGGTGGCATAGATACCCCGCAAGTGAGCCAAAGTGGTCGGTCGATTGAATATCAACCACGATCAGTTGTTAGTGTTCTAGATAACGGAGCTCCTACCCCGAAGGATTTTCTCTCCGATGGGCAAGTCAAAACTCCAGCGCATAAGTGCAAGGTGTCGGACGAAGGAGTTTGCCGATCTACCCGACCTCGACTTGGCCAGGTACCTTTTTACTCTCCAAGAGGCTCGGTGATGTTTTTCCTCTTTCGTAATGTGTTCCCTCTCTCACCAGCCGATGTTGTATGTTCCTCTGGCCGATACGCCTACATCTGCCCCTGTGGATTCCGATGTGTAGGCCAACGCGACCGATACGGTGTCCACTGCAGAGGTCAATATGCTGGGGACATGTTGCCCAGTGTTGAGGTTCCTCCTGTTTCTTTTCATGAGGTACTCAACTCATTTCCTTTTCTCATTGGTCTTTTGCGTACCTGACATCAGTATCCACTGCGACAGATGATGGATGCCCAAAGGTCATCTGTTCCCCAGGTAGCCTTGAGGAGGAAGGGTCGCACACCCTCCCAGTGGCCGATGGTGCCGCTGTTTTATCTACAGATGGTACTCTACGATCGGCCACTTCTACCGATCCTACTGATGTAAGTACCTTTACGCCCATCATTATGATGAGTCTTTTCTTATCGCTTTTCTCCTTCTAGTGTTTTGCCCAGCAGTTTTCCTTTGATGTTCGGCCATTTATGGAGGGAGCTGCTGGTGTTCCTTCAGTGGCCTCGACTCAGTTGCCTTTGGACGTAAAAGAGGTGTTGTCGGATCTACTGTGCCGCTTAGGTGATCCAGTAGAGATCTTGGTTAATGATTTAGGACCGATATAGGGGCGTTTTAATGACGTATTGGACCAACTTCCGCTGGAGCTGGTCTATGCTCTCACGCCGACCGCGTACTTGGAGTACTATCGTCCATCTATGCAATGAGCTGCCAAGAGGATAACGGACCAAGCTAGCCGGGCGTCGCTCCTAGTAACGAAGGCTCACAAGGAGGTAGTCATGGCTGAGAGTGCTCTCTTAGAGCGCGTTGAAGCCGAATATTCAACTGCATCACAGGGGCCTAATCGACTGTGAGTGAGGGAAGCCGACCTGGTCACAGAGTTGGAGCAGACCCGGGCACAGATTTCCGAACAAGAAGGTGTCGTGGCCTCTTTACCGACCCGAGTCGAATCCCATCGACGTCGATTCGTTGATGTTGTCTGCCACACAGAGCGATGCCACTACACCCTCCAAGATGTTCTTGGCTCGGACGCTGAAGACCGGGCCCTTTTTCACAACATCAATCTTATTTGGCTACAGGCGATCGAGGCCATTCGTCGGGTACTCTGAGTTTCATGTAGAATTGGCGGTGTTGTAATGAACCATTTATCGTTTTACAATGCACTGCCTTTGACTCCTTCGATTTGCATATTGAGTTTTTGTATTGTATTTTGGTCTATGGGTGATGCCTCTACATCGATCGTCTAAAGGCAATGTCATAGGCATTGGCTGTCTATGCTTCGTCTGAATGATTGAAAGTATGTATCTTTAGATAATCGTTTAGCCTTCCCCCGTACCCTCTGATGTAGTAGTCTTTAGGTCTCTCTTATCTCGTTGGGGGTCTGGTCACTTGTGAAGGTTGGCCTCGGCCTGATGATCCGATGTCCGTATTTCTGTGATTCACCAGCTATGGCAAGGTTCAATTGAGTTCCCCTAGCATTGTCTTCATAGCATGAGCTTGGGTGGCTGACGCCGCTATCTGACACTTTCTCATATTCATGATCGACCTTCTCCTTCGCCATTCGCTCCTGATCTTGCGCGGCCGATCAACTTCCTAATTGTGCATCTATGTTCTTGCTTCCTTATGTCGCAGGCACTGCACCCTTCTTTTCTCGCTCCTCGTGAATTTCCTAGGAGGACACCACCATGGCTTCTCTAGTATACTTTTGTCGTCATCGGCCATTTGGTCGATTGCTTTGGGATTGACAGGACCGAGTCTCTATAGCGTCAGTACCCTCGGAGACGACAACCTTTGGTGCACTGTCTCCTGATCATGCGGCTCGATCTTGATGTTGTGCGGCCGATGACCGTCTTGCCTTCTACCTTGAGCACCTCAATCCGAGCAGTCGTCTATGGATGGTAGGCGCAGCCCCTCGTTCTAGCAAAGTCTGAAGAACTCGCAGTTCCAATGAGGGTTGCAACGCGAGTAGCCCCGGCTATCTTCGTTGTTCTCCCTCTCCTCCGACCTCCTCCGGTCCTTTCTAATGAGGCCCGATGAGGTGACGTTGCTACCGATTCATCTTCCTCCCCTTGCATGTCGATCACCGTCGTAATGCACATGCACCATGTTGACTGGGAACAGGTGACCATCGATGTTCATGGGATTCTTCTCGTCGTCGAACTTGATTCGGCCTTGTTCCACGACCGATTGGATTTTTTGCCTGAACACTTTGCACTCATTAGTATGGTGCGATAGGGAGTTGTGTCACTTGTAGTATTTTCAATTCTTTAAATCCTCGGTAGGTGGTATTATGTGGCCAAGTGACAGGTGGATCTACTTTTCCTTAAGTAACATGTCAAATATTTTGTCGGCCTTGTTAACGTCGAAGTCGTATCTCTTTTCTTTTTTGGACGGCTTCACCCACGGGCAAGCAACCTGCTTCTTGTTCTTAGACCACTTGGCCATACCGACCTCTGCATCTGAATCGATGTTCTTGTCAGAGTTCGAGTGGTATATCTGGGCGTATGCCACTTTCTTCTAATACTTTTCCCTCTTGGTCTCTTAGAATTGGCTCTCATGTGTCGATACCCTTTGTAGCAGTTGCAAAAGGCTCTCGAACTTGTGTGATGAAAACCACTCCTTAATTGGGTTCAAGAGTCCTTGCAAGGCCAATTCCGCTAACTAATTGTCACTGAGGCTCAAACTGTAGCATCTGCTCCGTACATACCGGAACCTCTAGACATAATCTCTTTGATAACAGCGAAGAAATACTTGTGAAATTTCTTCTCTAAGTTAGCCCATCCTCGGATGGAGTCCACCGGCACTGAAGAGAACCACGCGAAGGCTGATCTTGATAGAGATAGCGGGAAGAATCGAGCACTCAACGCCTCATCGGCCGATGCCTCTCCACACGGGGCGAGGAAATGGCTGATGTTCTCGGTCGTGGAGATCGAGTCTTGTCCCGAGAACTTGGTGAAATCGGGTACCTTGTATCAGCCTGATAGCAGTACTCGATCGAACCATTCCGGATATGGCCGTTGATACATGTATGTTTGTTCTTTGGGCTTCAGCCCAAATTGATCTCTAATAACCTCCATAATCGTCTTCTTGCTGCCCCGACGTCAGATATTGGCTGGGCGTTGGAGAATGGTGATACTGCTCCTGCCGGACATCATTGTTCTCTTACTGCCCTTCATCATTGTAGGGATGTCCGTCGTAGTACGCCATCCGATGATACCCAAGATGGATGTCATCGAGTGCTCCCCTTAGCAGCACGAGGTCTGGCAGTGTGTTCCTTGCGATGCCATATGTGAGAAACCAAGGGTTGGTTTCGGTGTATGTGATGAGTGATTGACAGGTTTATTTACCCTCTGTTCGAAGGGTACCTCCGAAGGGCTTCGGAGGTGGTACCTCCGAAGGGTGTTCGGAGGTGTGTCACCGGAGTATGTTCGGTGTTTGCTTGCTGCAGCCGCGCAGCGGAGTGTGCCTGTCAGAGGGGTCCGGCAGTACACGATGACTGGGTTCGTACCGAAGGCTTCGGTACTTTGGGCGGTACACCGGAGTGTGTGCCAAAGGTTGATAACCCGGAGAGGTCTCCGGAGTACTGGATACACTTGTTTGCTTGTCTGTGGTGCGCAGGGACTTCGGAGGCGACGGACAAGGTTCGAGCCAGGTGAACCTGGATCAAGCAGGAGGCTTGATGCCAGGGGAGCGGGGAGCTCCGTCACGGTGGCTGCGAAGGTGGTCCGGGTCGGTCCTCGGGTCGAGGCGTGCCAGGTGAAGGCAGAGAGTGCGGAGCGTGGCTCCGGCTGAAGGTGCTCCGAGACAAAGTCCTCGGACATGAGGCACTTCGAAGGTACTCCGAATGGAGTGACTTCGGAGCTGGTGGATCAAGTCCTCTGCGGAGGCAAGGGTTCGATGTGTGCTCCGGAGGGAGACACTCGAAGGTTACCCGACGAAGGTCTCAGAAGTCGAGGCGCATCGAAGGCATGGTCCGGGTGAGGCTCGTCGAGGAGTGTGCTCGGAGTGAGACACTGCGACGAAGTGCTCATGGAATGCTTCATGCGGAGGCCTTGGACGAAGGAGGGACTTCGAAGGGTGGTACTTCGGAGCGAGGCTAGCTCCGGAGTGAGGTTGACTTGTGGTGCTTCGGCCATGCATGGCTTCGGTACACGGACGGACGGTGGTTGAGCTCGGAGTAGCTGCGAAGCCGTGGAGGTCTACTCCGAAGGTGGTGGTGCGAAGGCCCAAGGGCTTTGACGGCTTCGGCTTAAAACCGTCACTATATCGAAGGACTTCTTCGGCGGAGCGAAGGCCAACAGGCTGCAGGCTTCTCGCCGAAGCTACCGCACCCTCCGGTGCGAAGGGAGGTTCCAGAAGTCAACACTGTAAAGGCTGACACTGTCTGTTCTGAAAAAGGCTGACACTGTCCCCTCTGCAGCTGACAGAGAAGCCTCCAAAAATAAAGGTGGACTACCTTTTGTACCCCTTAGTTCTGAAGAGACAAAATGAATGTAAACCCTAGGGGTAATGTAGTCACTTCCTTAGGATGAAGCCGTGGGCTATAAATATGGGGGCTCGGTAGGTAACAAAAAAGACTTTTGAGCATTTACTGTTGAGCTCCTGTAGACAGACCTCGCTGTATTCATTCTGAGTTCAATTTATTTCAGTGTTCCTTGTTCAAGCGGCGAAGCCCTGCTTCTGTGTACTTTTGCTTGAACTCGCGTTGCATACCTCGCTAGTCTTTAGCTCACCGAAGCCTGTCTTGGCGAAGGGTGTTTTTCTCGCGAAGTGTGCTTTTCAGTGTGCTGTCGCTCTGTGTAACACGAGGGAAAGACCTCGCTGATTACTAGCGAAGCCCTGGTTGTTTCCCGTTTTGCTTCGTGTGTCGAAGCCCTTAGCGTAGTCCGCTTTGTGTGCGTGTAGACCTTCGCGTACGAAGCCCAGCACCAGTTGCTGTCGCTAAGTACTTGGTCGAAGTCCTCAGAGGGCTGTCCACTCTTGCGAAGGGTGAAGTGCGAAGTCTGCTCGAAGCACCCTGTGTGCGGAGCCTGCACTGACTTAGCAGAGTTGGTTTTCGAGGGTTGTTAGTGGAGCGAAGTCTTCTTGGCTTCGAACTGTTGCTCTTCCGAAGCCTGTGTTCGAAGGTGTCGAAGTACCTCCGAACCAGACCTTCGAAGGTAGTGTTCGAAGCCTGTTCCGCAGAAGACAGAACAAAACCGAAGGCTAAGTTTTTAGCCCGAAATTTTAAAAAGCTCCCATTCACCCCCCCTCTGGTCGCCGTTTCCGGTCCAACAATTGGTATCAGAGCGGGTTAAGATCACCAGTTGACCTTAACCGGTTTTGTGATCTGTTGGCGACATGGATAGAGGCAGTAAAATTCCTCTGTTCGATGGGACAGATTTTGCATACTGGAAGGTGCGCATGGAGGCTTACTTGTTAAGCCAAGGAAATGCAATTTGGGAGATTGTGGACTCACAATACTCCATCCCTGATACCCGCACCACTCAAACTGAAAAAGATCAGTATATTGCCAACTCGAAGGCAAGGAACATACTGTTCATTGGTTTGAGTCGGAGTGAGTTTGACAGGGTGCAGCACCTTAGGACTGCTAGGGAAATTTGGACAACACTCACTGTCTTTCATGAGGGCTCTGCTCAGATCAAGGCCAGGCGCCAAAGCACCTACAATCAACAGTATCAGCTGTTTGTGCAGACACCTGGTGAATCTATAGATGCCATGTTCTCTCGCTTTGACGCGATAGTGAGTAACCTGCGATCCAACGGGACGCTTGCTTACAGTGATCATGATAGGGCTATCAAGCTTCTCTATGCTCTTGACCGTAGCATATGGGAAGTAAAGATATCCAGCATTGAGGAGTCCACAGGCTATGACACATTGACCTGTGACGAACTCTTTAGCAAGCTGAAGTCCACAGAGATTGCCAAGGCATCTCTTGCTGTGCACAGAAGCTCTTTGCCACAGCCATTGGCATTGGTTTCTAGCACTAGCCGTGGCACCACTGCAGAACCAAGCACATCAGGCACTTGTGTTCTTGCAGATGGTTTTGCTTTGTCCTCCCTGGTCTCCGTCACAAAGGAGCAGGTGGACACTCTAGCTGATGATGAGCTTGCTCTCATTGCCCGGAGGTTCACCCGCTTTCATCATGAGAGACGGGATCAACGGAGAAGTGGTTTTAGTGGCTGCTATGAATGTGGCGACACCTCTCACATCAAGGCCAATTGCCCCAAGGTCAAAAAGAGAGATGAGAGTGAGCGCCCCAAATACCACAAGAAGGAGAGGAAGCCCTTTGTAAAGGGCAAGCGCGGCAAGATGGCTAAGAAAGTAGCCAAGGCCGCTTCCAGAGCCTTTGTTGCTGCTCTCAGCGACATCGACACATCCTCAACTGAGGAGTCGAGCTCTTAAGAGGAGGAGTCCCCAAGGAAGGAGGACAAGAAGGACAAGAAGGGACGTGACTTCACCGGCCTTTGCTTCATGGCCGACAGCGATCACAGCGGCGATGAGCTTGACTCATCTGAGGTAAACCTATCATCTGACCAGCTTCTAATTAAATTAGATGAGCTGAATGAAGTAGTGCTAGGTTAGGATAGATTACTTGTGCAAGCCGCTAGAGAAAGAAAAGACCTTAGACTTAGGCTAGAAACTATTTCTACTGAATATGCCATGCTTAAGTCTAAGTTTGATGATGCTGAATGTGAGTCTTGTTCTGTTGTCATGAGTGAGCTTGCTCAGTTGCGTTCTGTTCATGCTCAAACTCTTTCTGAGCTTGAGACTGCACAGAAGCAGCTTTTGGAGGTGGATTCTAGACCTCGTGATATTATTGATTGCATGAACTGCTCTTTATTGCGCGATAGCATTAATTTACGTGATAAGCATGTTCATGATTTAGAGGCTAGATTGGAGAGGGCCGGTAGTTCTAAGGATGTGCAACCTGTTTGTGACACTTGCATCACCCTTAAGGACCAGCTAGGCACTGTTAGAGAGCGGGCTGAGAACCTCATGTCCGAAAATGAATACCTTCTTTCTGTGGTAAATAAATGCACTGAGGGGAAGGGTAGGATGGATTTGCTCTTGGCCAAGACCAAGTTGTGTGCTGACAGAGCAGGGGTAGCTCTAGGTTTGGGTTTTGAGAGGATAGCTTCAGACAGTAAGGCCAAAACTGTTTTCATCTCTCCTACCACCCTAGAGAAAGAGAGAGCTCTGTTGGACACCCCATCAGCCAAAAAGCCTTCCCATCCACCAAAGAAAACCACTCCTCCTACCAAGAAAAATCCTCCCAAGAAAACCACTCAAAAGAAACCCAAGGAGCCTGTGAGAGTTGCTCCCGTGACCCATGAGAGTGCCCCCAGGAGAATGTTTCATTGTTCTTATTGTCAGCGGGCGGGTCATTTGATTGGTTTCTGTTTCCGTCGCATCAAGGATGAGCGACGTGCTCAGGCGATGAGCTATCAGAACATGCGTTACCCATCTTTAGGTATGCATGAGTCTGAGTTTTACTCTCGTCCTGTTTTCGAGGCTCCTCGTGCTTCTCGGAGAGGTTTTGCTCCTCGAGGTGTTCACCATGTTCCATATGGTGGTAGACCTCGGGCGAGTAGCTTTGTACCTCGTCAGAGTAGGAGACCTCGTCATGCTTTGCATTCTTTGCATGTAGGTAGACCTCGCACTTTGCATCATTCTGATTTTCATGTGCGTAGACCGTCTGCTTTTACTGTGCCTACTACTCGTGTCACTCAGTGCTGGATGCCTCGCCATTATTTTACTCACCCCAGCACTGAGCGATCGAGACGTTTTTATCATGTGTAGGCGACAGGTCGAGGCTTGGAGGGCACGTGGATAATGGACTCCGGTTGTTCGCGCCACATGACCGGAGATGCAAATTGGTTCTCCAGCCTCACCACAACCAAGCAAAGGGAACACATCACCTTCGGAAACAATCGAAGGAGTAGAGTGAAAGGTAAAGGTGTGGTAAGAATTAACGCGAACTTCACTCTCAAAGATGTTGCTTTGGTTGAGAACCTGGGATACAATTTGCTGTCTGTATCTCAGTTGCTTGATGAGGGCTTCGAAGTGCGATTTCATCGCGATACTTCGCAAGTGCTCAATTCCGATGGCATTGTGGTGTGTAAGATCTTTAGGGTTGGGAGAGTTTTTGGAGCTGATTTTTCAGAGTCGTCTGGTTCTTCTCATTGTCTTGTTGCACATTCGACTTCTGAGCTGTGGAAGTGGCATAGGAGACTAGGGCATATGAGCTTTGAGTTGCTCGCTCGTCTGAGCGCCCTAGGTCTGATCCGAGGATTGCCCAAGCTCAAGTTTGAGAAGAATTTAGTTTGCACTCCTTGTCGACATGGAAAAATGATTGCCGCCTCGCATTCGCCAGTCACCACAGTGATGACTGAACAGCCCGGAGAACTTCTCCACATGGACACTGTAGGTCCTTCTCGGGTTAGTTCTTTAGGCGGCAAGTGGTATGTTTTAGTTATTGTCGACGATTACTCTCGCTACTCTTGGGTCTTCCTTCTTGCCAGCAAGGATGAAGTGTTTTCACACTTTCGGAGCTTGGCTTTGAGACTTTTCACTGAACTCCCTGGTGCATTAAAATTCATTCGGAGCGATAATGGCACCGAGTTCAAAAATAGTCTCTTTGTTGATTTTTGCATGGAGCATGGCATAGAACATCAATTCTCTGCTCCGCGGGTTCCTCAACAGAACGGTGTTGTTGAGAGGAAAAACCGCACATTGGTTGAGATGGCTAGGACGATGCTTGATGAGCATAGGACTCCTAGAAAATTCTGGGCTGAGGCCATGAACACTGCTTGTTACATCTCAAACCGAATCTTCTTGCGCTCAATTTTAAATTTGACATCTTATGAGCTGTGTTTTGGGAGACAGCCCAAGGTTACTCATCTTCGAGTTTTTGGCTGTCGCTGCTTTATCCTAAAACGTGGAAATTTGGATAAATTTGAGTCGCGATCGTCTGACGGGATCTTTTTGGGTTATACTACTCATGGTCATTCTTATCGTGTTTATAATTTGGAAACTAACACTGTCATCGAGTCATGCGATGTGACTTTTGATGAATCAACTCCCTCTGTTAGTTCTGCTTTTGAACAGGCAAATGAACACGACATGGAACAAACCTTATTCGAAGACGAAGATCCCGGAGAATTCGAGGATGAACCCCTACTACCCTCGACATCAACCCCCGAAGCTGACCCCGCTTCTACTACTTCGGCACGAGGTCCCGAAGCGACTACCTCAACATCGGTCATCTTGGACCACTCCAACGCACAAGTTGAGGGGGAGACTGCATCCCGCCGCGAGGCTCCACATCATGTCCAAAGGATGCACCCTCCCGAGCAGATCATTGGTGAGCTTGATCAAAGGGTAACACGTTCTCATGCCCATTTCACTAATGCTGCTTTTGTTGCTTCTTTCGAGCCCTTAGATGTGAGTCATGCACTTTCTGATTCTAGTTGGATCAATGCCATGCATGAGGAACTTGAAAATTTTGAGAGAAACCAAGTCTGGACTTTAGTTGATCCTCCACCAAATGTTCATTTCATTGGAACAAAATGGATTTTCAAAAATAAACAAGGGGAGGATGGAACAATTGTTAGAAATAAGGCTAGACTAGTAGCTCAGGGCTTTTCTCAACTAGAAGGGATTGATTTTACTGAAACTTTTGCACCTGTTGCTCGCCTTGAGGCCATTAGGATTTTGCTTGCCTTTGCGACATCCCGGGGATTCAAACTCTATCAAATGGATGTCAAAAGTGCTTTTCTTAATGGCTTCATAGGTGAAGATGTGTATGTAAAACAACCCCCTGGTTTTGAAAACCCCAAGTACCCACATAAAGTCCTTAAACTTCATAAGGCTCTTTATGGACTCAAGCAGGCCCCTCGGGCATGGTATGATAGACTTAAGTCTTTTCTGCTTGAGCGAGGGTATTTGATGGGCTCTGTTGATAAAACTTTGTTTACTCTCAAGCATGGCAAAGATTTCCTCCTAGTACAGATTTATGTGGATGATATCATCTTTGGTGGCTCTTCTCATGCTTTGGTTGCCGAGTTTGCAGATACCATGAGCAGGGAGTTTGAAATGTCGATGATGGGTGAACTCACCTTTTTCCTTGGTTTGCAAATCAAGCAAAGCAAACAAGGTACTTTTCTCCACCAGACAAAGTACACCAAGGACCTGCTCAAGAAATTCGACATGTCCGATGCGAAGCCCCTCGCCACTCCAATGGCTACATCTGTAGCATTGGACCCTGACGAAGATGGAGAAGCCGTAGATCAGAAGGAGTTCCGGAGCATGATCGGCTCCCTCCTCTACTTGACTGCCACAAGGCCGGACATACACTTCGCAGTATGTCTGTGCGCTCGTTTTCAGGCTTCACCACGAGCTTCGCACCGCCAAGCGGTAAAGCGCATCTTAAGGTATCTCAAACACACCCTTGAATTTGGCATATGGTATTCATCGTCTTCATCTTTATGTCTTAGAGGCTATTCAGATGCGGATTTTGCTGGGTGTAGAATTGATAGGAAGAGTACCTCTGGTACTTGTCATTTTCTGGGTACGTCTCTGGTTTGCTGGTCTTCCCGCAAACAGTCTAGTGTTGCACAATCGACGGCTGAGGCCGAATATGTTGCTGCAGCTAGCTGTTGCTCTCAGATTTTGTGGATGGTTTCCACTTTGCGGGATTTCGGGTTAGATTATAAAAGTGTTCCACTTTTCTGTGATAACACTAGTGCTGTTTGTATTGCAAACAACCCGGTTCAGCACTCCAGAACCAAACACATTGATGTACGGTATCATTTTCTCAGAGATCACAATGAGAAGGGTGATATTGAACTTCAATATGTTGATACCCAACACCAGCTTGCCGACATTTTTACAAAACCCCTCGATGCTTCTCGATTTGCTTACTTGCGTGGGGAACTTGGCATTTGTCACCCTTACGGCATTTTGTGAGGGGGAGCTGATTTTAATTGACTTGCATATGCTCATTATGTGTGGAATTGCACTTACATCTTTTGCTATTATATGCCTGCTTTTAACTCCAAGAAATCATGACAGCTCAGCTCTATGAAATATGTCTGGAACATTGATTGTGCATGATGTTTTATTTTCTAAAATCAAAAACTTGCTCACTGCTCAATCGTGTATCTAGCTTGTTTAGGAAGGACTGCTTTTAGCTATCTTTTATCTACTTGTCAGCAAGACACTGTTCTTTGGATGCTAAACGTTGCAACTTGAAAAATTGTGTTCTTTTTCATGGATATTCATCAAAATAATTCATTCATCTGAAACAAAATCAAAAATCCATGATTTGCCTGGTTTAAATGAAAAGATCCAGGAGGGTTTGTTTGTCGCACTACTCTATTCTAGACTGCTTACCATTGCACTTTGGTCTGAACTGGGATAGTGTAGTGTATGCCAAAATCACCGCCTTAAGCTTCAGATGGCTTTCATGCCTAGGCTTGGCTTGATTGGAAAGTATAAGGTGGACAAACAAATAACCCCTGGCACTAAGAAAAGACCAACAAATTTAATTGCTCATCAAGTTTGCTTTCAAAGCTCCTTTTGAACAAAACTTGTCTGTCTAAGGTAGAATTTGTTAGCTTTGCGCAGTCCTTGCCTTCTCTTGTCTAGCTGCTGTGATTAAGTGGTGATGCTTTTTCTTCCAAAATGACAAAATCACATGCCATCATCTTGTTTCACAGATTGTTAAATTGAGCTGAGCACATGATCATTGATGCTACTGTTGGCATATTTTTGCATTATATGTCTTTGCAATTCTATTCCTTTCGAAGCTTTGCATCTTTTACATGCTCCTTGCTGCTTGCATTGCCAAAGGGGGAGAGATTTGCTATGTTCTCTGCCGCAAGAAGGCATAATTTCAAAAAGGGGAGAAAAATTTGCTTAACTCAAGGGGAGATTTGCCAAAGGGGCTTTTACAAAGGGGGAGAAAAATTCTTTTATCAAGTGACATGCTTTGGCTCTTTTCTGAGTTTTTATGGTCACTTGTGTGCTGAAATTTTTAAATTTTCTTGAACTTGGATTTGGTTGTCAATGCACTCATCAAGGGGGAGATTGAGAAACCAAGGGTTGGTTTCGGTGTATGTGATGAGTGATTGACAGGTTTATTTACCCTCTGTTCGAAGGGTACCTCCGAAGGGCTTCGGAGGTGGTACCTCCGAAGGGTGTTCGGAGGTGTGTCACCGGAGTATGTTCGGTGTTTGCTTGCTGCAGCCGCGCAGCGGAGTGTGCCTGTCAGAGGGGTCCGGCAGTACACGATGACTGGGTTCGTACCGAAGGCTTCGGTACTTTGGGCGGTACACCGGAGTGTGTGCCAAAGGTTGATAACCCGGAGAGGTCTCCGGAGTACTGGATACACTTGTTTGCTTGTCTGTGGTGCGCAGGGACTTCGGAGGCGACGGACAAGGTTCGAGCCAGGTGAACCTGGATCAAGCAGGAGGCTTGATGCCAGGGGAGCGGGGAGCTCCGTCACGGTGGCTGCGAAGGTGGTCCGGGTCGGTCCTCGGGTCGAGGCGTGCCAGGTGAAGGCAGAGAGTGCGGAGCGTGGCTCCGGCTGAAGGTGCTCCGAGACAAAGTCCTCGGACATGAGGCACTTCGAAGGTACTCCGAATGGAGTGACTTCGGAGCTGGTGGATCAAGTCCTCTGCGGAGGCAAGGGTTCGATGTGTGCTCCGGAGGGAGACACTCGAAGGTTACCCGACGAAGGTCTCAGAAGTCGAGGCGCATCGAAGGCATGGTCCGGGTGAGGCTCGTCGAGGAGTGTGCTCGGAGTGAGACACTGCGACGAAGTGCTCATGGAATGCTTCATGCGGAGGCCTTGGACGAAGGAGGGACTTCGAAGGGTGGTACTTCGGAGCGAGGCTAGCTCCGGAGTGAGGTTGACTTGTGGTGCTTCGGCCATGCATGGCTTCGGTACACGGACGGACGGTGGTTGAGCTCGGAGTAGCTGCGAAGCCGTGGAGGTCTACTCCGAAGGTGGTGGTGCGAAGGCCCAAGGGCTTTGACGGCTTCGGCTTAAAACCGTCACTATATCGAAGGACTTCTTCGGCGGAGCGAAGGCCAACAGGCTGCAGGCTTCTCGCCGAAGCTACCGCACCCTCCGGTGCGAAGGGAGGTTCCAGAAGTCAACACTGTAAAGGCTGACACTGTCTGTTCTGAAAAAGGCTGACACTGTCCCCTCTGCAGCTGACAGAGAAGCCTCCAAAAATAAAGGTGGACTACCTTTTGTACCCCTTAGTTCTGAAGAGACAAAATGAATGTAAACCCTAGGGGTAATGTAGTCACTTCCTTAGGATGAAGCCGTGGGCTATAAATATGGGGGCTCGGTAGGTAACAAAAAAGACTTTTGAGCATTTACTGTTGAGCTCCTGTAGACAGACCTCGCTGTATTCATTCTGAGTTCAATTTATTTCAGTGTTCCTTGTTCAAGCGGCGAAGCCCTGCTTCTGTGTACTTTTGCTTGAACTCGCGTTGCATACCTCGCTAGTCTTTAGCTCACCGAAGCCTGTCTTGGCGAAGGGTGTTTTTCTCGCGAAGTGTGCTTTTCAGTGTGCTGTCGCTCTGTGTAACACGAGGGAAAGACCTCGCTGATTACTAGCGAAGCCCTGGTTGTTTCCCGTTTTGCTTCGTGTGTCGAAGCCCTTAGCGTAGTCCGCTTTGTGTGCGTGTAGACCTTCGCGTACGAAGCCCAGCACCAGTTGCTGTCGCTAAGTACTTGGTCGAAGTCCTCAGAGGGCTGTCCACTCTTGCGAAGGGTGAAGTGCGAAGTCTGCTCGAAGCACCCTGTGTGCGGAGCCTGCACTGACTTAGCAGAGTTGGTTTTCGAGGGTTGTTAGTGGAGCGAAGTCTTCTTGGCTTCGAACTGTTGCTCTTCCGAAGCCTGTGTTCGAAGGTGTCGAAGTACCTCCGAACCAGACCTTCGAAGGTAGTGTTCGAAGCCTGTTCCGCAGAAGACAGAACAAAACCGAAGGCTAAGTTTTTAGCCCGAAATTTTAAAAAGCTCCCATTCACCCCCCCTCTGGTCGCCGTTTCCGGTCCAACAATATGTCACTAGCGGCTCCCCTATCTTGGCAACCTTGGGTCAAACATTGGGAACAGCGTCGGTGCATTCCTCTCGGTGGCATATGGTGTGCTCTATGAAGGGCCCTCTGTGGGGCCTACCGGATGAGCCGTCTTGTTGGCTTCGTGAACGGGCGAGGTGCCCATCTACTCTAGCCTCATCGGCCCTTGCAGTTGTAGCGTCGGCCGAGTGTGCAACAGTTTTGTCGGATCATCGAGGATGTACACCTAGCCTTGCAGCGATCCGGAGTCCACGGTGCCCTCGATAGCTTTCTTGATTAGCCCCTGCAGAGTGTTGACAAACGCCCTGGATTGGTTGGCCAACGAGTGGCGAATTGCCTGGTCGACGATTTATAGGAGATTGGCCTAAGAATTCTCCATTGGTTGGCCACCTTCTATTGCCAATACTGGTCTTGGCAACTGTAGCGCCCCGATTTATCAAAATCGAGACATTATTGAATTTCATAAGAAAAACAATAATACAAGAGGTTCATCATGCGACAAACGTACATACGATGGTATTCATGGTGCGCAGACCATATTTATTACATCAGAGTTTAATAAAAACGATAAAAATAATTAAAATGCATGACGAACGCCTTCTTCATGATCTTTGCTTGACTGGGTCGCTACTCCAGACTGTCTTCATAGTAGGCATCCTCTGTGGGGTCTAACAGGTATGAGTACAAAAAGTACTCAACAAGCCACCGCAAATGCAAGTAATAATGCAGGATAATAAACAAGGAAGGGTAATGGCTAACATTGCGGAAAAGTACATTTTCAGTTATTGCCTTTAGTGTAATCAAATTTAATCATGCGGAAAAGTAAACATGAGCATCAACAACATCATCTAACTCGAGGAGTATGTTTTACCTCCTCGCACAACAGTCCTCACATGTCAAACCATTATGCACATACATATCCAAAGTAATCTAACTGTGGGATGTCACGCAACCCGCCCTTGACCGTGGGCTCGACTTTTCGAAAATATTTAAGACTCTGATCAGAGATGTACTACTGTACCCACAAGGCACGCACTCATCCCAAACGAGATGACCCATACCACGGGAACTCGTGCCAAAACCTCGGCATGAAATGCTCCAAGCGATAACCACCCGCTCTAGGTTTCGCCAGCGCGCCGGGCCGCATCCCGGCTAACGTCGCACCCCCTTTTGCGCCACATTGGTACAAGCCACCCGCAGGTGTTGCTTGACCCATCTCCAAATGGTGGCCTCGGTTTGGAACAATCCATACCTTAGTTAGGACTGACCCACTAGACTTGTGGTTAGTACGGAAGTGTATTGCAACAGATCCCTCAGACCGGTCCTTATAGTGCCCCGGGTGCTACCGACCAATGCCCTAGCTTGCACCCGGAACCCACCATGCATTCACTCACAACCAAAACTCCAACATCGACAGAATTCCAAAGATGAGAATAACAGGGATCATATAGTAGAACCAATCGCTACGACTCATTTTTAATCCTATAGCAATCGTGTCAATACATTGGACACTAGCTAATAACATTTATCATATGGTGACAAGGAGTTTAGGCTAGAGGGCATGGCTTGGGTTGCACATCAAGGTCAGGGGATCCTAAATAAATATATTGTAAGGGTATCATTTGACTAATGCATATATAACCTATGTGTTTTAGCGATAGTTTAATCAAACATGGGTTCAACATGCTCAAAAGATTGGTTTGGTGACTTGCCTTGTTCAGCGAAAGGCGAGGGAGGGACTTCCGGGAAGTATTCCGGCTCCTCGGTGGCGTCCTAGTCTTTTCAATGTAATAAAGTAAAATAAAATGAACACACCATTCAATCAAACAATATAATAATACATGATAAGCACATAGGTTAAAGTTGGTTCGATTAAAAATAAAATAAATTTAATTGTTAAGGTTCTGAGATTTATTTCATACTTAATTTTTAAAGGAATTAAAATGAAAAGTTGTCCTTTTTAGAAAGGGTTGTTTAAATGTGATTATTGTTACATTAAGTTTCCTAGTAAATTTTTAAATGGAAAGTTCATGTTAGTTTAATGGTTCTCAGTACATGGACAGAAAAGAATAATTATAAATTTTTCTGAAGTTTAAATATTTGAATTTGTATTTTAACCCTAAAGGCATTTGAATATTCATTTGAATAAACATGAAATGTCCAAAGTGAACCCACTGTTTTTAGTGCATAATCATGTAGAGAATAATATTATGAATTTTCTGAAATTGGAATGGCAATTTTTAGAGTTCAAATGCGCCAGATATGAATTTTACAAGTTTTAAACCTTTTCTGGAATTTATTTTCAAATTTAAATCCTCTCGGGTCCACGGTGAGCCAGGCTCACGGTGAACCCGCGCACTGTGCGCGTGCGCCGGATCAAGATCCACCGTTGGATCGCGATCAGGCGGTCACGGGCGAGGTGGGGGAGTTAAAATGACGTGGACGGCTGAGATTAAAACGTTCGAACCGGTACGCGATGGACGCTCCAGATTAAACGTGGGTTTTAAATACCAACGAACGCACGAGATCGCACCGTACCGCTTCACTCAGATCCGACGGCCCGGATTAAACCGAACAGATGATTTAATCTCTGGCGTTGGATCTGGATCGCACGGCCGTGATTGAATCCGGCACGGTGCGTGTCGGGGGGGCAAAGTACCCCTTCTTCCCCGACTCCGGCGATGCGACGGTGAGCGATTCCGGCGACGGCGAGGGTTATCTAGTCTAGCTAGGACTAAAAACGGAAAGAGGGTACCGAGGGGAACAAGAGGGTACCCTTGCGGTGGTCCGGGGTCGACGGGGTGAGGCCGGCGACGAGCAGAGGCGGCGAAGGCTTTCGGTTCCTTGGCGGCGACGGCGATCCGGCGGGGTCCGGCGTCGATGGAGGGGTGGCCGAGGTCGGGGACGTCCTTGCGGTCACGTTGGTGGCGGAGGCGCGGACAGAGGCGGTCCTAGGCGACGGCGAGTGGTGACCGGAGGCGAAACAGGAGGAATGCGCTAAAAGGCGAAGTGCGGGTGCTCTGCTTGGTCTGAGTGCAATTGGACGCGTGAACCGAATGTGGTGGAGGGCAGTGGTTTAAATAGGGGTACCGGCGGGGGCAGGGAGGGTGCAATTGACGGTGGCCGGGGATAAATGCGTTTTGACGCCGGCGAGCTCGGGTTGAACGCGGTTCATCGAACCTGGACGCGAATCGGCCGAATTTAATAGGGGGAAACGGTCAGCGCGTTGAGGGGAATTCATTGTCGGCGATGGATTAAAGGGAGGGGGTCGGCGGGGGCGGATCCGAGGCGAGATTAGGGCTTCGGCCGGCGAGGGGGGGATTTGGGGGCGGATCTCGCGGGGACGATGAATCCGACAGGTGGGGGCCACCTGCCAGTGAGCGCGAACGAGCGAGGGAGGCGGCTGACGGGTGGGGCCGTGGCGTCGGGCGCGCGCGCGAGGGGAGGCATTCGGCGCCGACAGGTGGGACCAAGCTTTCAGCCTAAGGCGAGCGGGGTAACGGGCTGGGCCGGCCGGGAGAGGGAGAAAGGGAGGGGAGAAGCCCATTACTGTTTCCAAGGTTTTCAGATTTAAAATAATTGCAGAAAGTGGATTAAATATTTTGGGGTATTTCCAGAGTGGATAAAAATTTGTAAAAATTCTCAAAAATATATTTTGGCCTTGGGAGTTTATACAAAAATTTTCAGCTCCTGGTTTGGTCATTAACTCTATGATGTAGTTCAAAAGGGTATAAAAGGGTATTAAAGGTATTTTCAGAAATATAAAATCCAGGAAATTGAATTAAATAATATTTTTATTGTTTGAAAAAAATTTGGGGTGTTACAGCAACGGACTCTTCTACACGGGCCCCATTCGATTATGCCGTAGGCCTGTAGGCATGACTTCTAGAACTCCTCTACGTGTCGTTGCACCTCCAGTCTTTACTCTTCAGTCAGGGTTTCCATGGTGATCGGGGTGATGTTGTCGTCGTTGATCTCGCTCGCCATGGCCAGGTTGTTGGAAATGGTCCCACCGGGCATGCCAAAAAGCGTGTTAGTGTGTTTTTTGGTCACACTTTGACACACGCATGACCTGGAAAATCTGCTTCACTCCAGTGCAGGTTCTACGTTCTTAGAAAAAGGGTTCACGGTGTGCCAATGAGTTTGACTCTGCAACTGATCAGAGAATAGAAAATATTGTATTAGTAGCATGGCCTATCGGCTATCGAGCCGATGACCACGACGAGGTGGGATATTCTTGGAATATCATGTCGATCAGCCATAAGGCCGATGACCTGGGATGAAGCAATAAGACGAGCATGCCATCAGCCGATAAGATGAACAGTTAACCACGTAGGCTGATGAGTGCTTTTCCGATAACTTATGTAGTGTGGAATCGAAGATAACTTGCCGGCTTGTACCCCGACAGAAATAAATAAAATATGCCAGATAACATGTCTATATCATGAAAATCATCACAATAACTAGATTGGACCTAACCAAGACAATAGCTAGTCACGATGATCTTAATAATATATCAAAAAATCGGGCATGCTTTATTTAGATGAACGGTATACAACATGAAAGATATACAATAGCAACAGATGTAGGACTTAACCAATGAAGCCTCAAACTATCACACCTAGATCACATCTATCTAAGAGATTAAACTGAACTGATATAGCCTTAGACCTAGCTAATACACCGAGAACAACCGACGACCATACTGTTTCAATGTTCACTTCAAGAGATCAATCTTATGCAGCCGCGCGGATACTAATCTAATTGATACGGATGTTGGGGGTGGCAGGACCCACCTCTTCGCCGGAGATCAAAATGATGCAGCCCAGCTCTGAGTGCCGAACCTCGTCGGATAAACCTTGGAAGCCAAGGGTGGCGATGCGTTGAGTAATTGATTGACAGAGATGTGTTTTTCTAAGCTAACTAGAGTACATATTTATAGTGTGGAGACTTGTCGTCTAAGTACTCTATATTAACTGATTCTAGATAATCTTTAACTTCCTTTCCACACCTTATCTCTATCGGCTTCTTTTGTGTCTGATCATCTTGTAACAGCATGGATGGGCTTCCTTGACTTTCCTTGACTGGACCTCTTTAACTTTTGTTGACCATGCAACATCTTTGGGGGGTCTGGGCTTTACCAAATCTTGACGTCAACAATGATCCAATTTTTTGTTTGGTTAGTGGGATGAAGAGTGAATGAGATGATCTAGTTTTTATTTGGTTTGGGGTATTGGATAGATATGTGTACGGGGTGACTTGTTTAGTTGCAATGGGTAAGTTTACCCCTATTATAACTTAGGGAAAGTATCCTATGCACATCGGCTAGCCGTGCACATGGTGCACATGTGAAATCTCCACCTTTAATCTGTAATCCAACGGACAACAGCTCCACCAGATCATTTTGCAGAAAACACCTCCCACCTCCCCCATTCTGTCATTTTGCGATAACCCCCAGCTACTATTGTCTGTTGGATTACAGATTGAAGGTGGAGATCTCACATGTGCACCATGTGCACGGCTAGCCGATGTGCACAGGATACTTCCCCTATAACTTAAGCACTACACATACATTGAACAGCACT
The DNA here is from genome assembly GCA_019279435.1 of Zizania palustris. Classification (NCBI taxonomy): domain Eukaryota; kingdom Viridiplantae; phylum Streptophyta; class Magnoliopsida; order Poales; family Poaceae; genus Zizania; species Zizania palustris. Next base: position 65,068,977 of record JAAALK010000283.1, read on the forward strand.
GCAAATTAAGTTTAGTCTGAATTAAATGACATGATTACTATTGTGATTATTTTGTTCTTGTTTGGATTAAATGATAGGACACAACATATGTGACTCGTTTGAAAAAAATATGCATATGTGCAAGGTAGTTAGATAACAAATCATCAATCTGAGATGTTTTAGACAACTCAAACCTGTACTTGTGAATGTGCACACTTCATCAGTCATTATAGAATTTTACTGGTGAAATTCATGTGCCTTTTGGGTAAATCAGTAGGAAAAACTATGGCATTCTCTGCTGAAACTCACATTTAAATATTATACCATCACACAAATAAGCATGCATATCATATGAAGCCACCATACACACTGAAATGAAGATCTACTACTAGCTAGCTATCTGCTTGTATTGTTTGAATAAATTTCCCTAAAAGTGATTTATCCAAGAAGTACTCACAACAACATCCATTTCAGGAGGAGGTAGGCTTGGCACCCCTCACCCCTGATGGACATCCACGAGCGACCCTGATTGGGAGAGTTAGGCGGTGTTGTGCGTGAGATCGATGGGCGGTGGACCACGACGGTGAACAAGCGGTGTGGTTGGCCAAGTGAATGGACAACGCTAGCTAGGAGAGGGAGCAGGCGGCATGCGAGCAGGCGAAATGGGCGATACGCCGGCAGGAAAAATGGGCGGCGCACCGGCAAGAAAATAGGGCAGGGCACGCGGGGAAGATTTTGGTGGCGTATGGACGGGCGAAACAAGCGGCACACCGACAAAGAAAACAGGTGGCATACACGGGTGGTGGCTCATCGCCGTCGAGCAGGAGGAAAGGTAGGGGAAAGGCAAAGAATAGAGATGACCAGAAGCACAACAAAGGGTAGCCAAGGATCCGGGCAACACCATCTAGGAAATTTTTTCGTATCATTTCAATCGGTATCTCTGAATTATATCCCCTAAAGTGGCAATCCCATCCCTCACTGCTTTTGAACCAAACGGAATTTTGGGATACGGTTGTCCCATACATCCCTGCTGACTGAGATAATTCTAGTATTCCTTAGACCCGTCTTGGTATATTTTAATACCTAAAAATAATATGTTTCACGTAAATCTTCCATACCAAATTTATAGGTGACAAAAATTCTTTTAGTTTCATGAAGCGGATTCTTATTGCTGCTTGTTAATAAAATGCCATCATCATATATTACAAGTATAATAAATTTTCCACTTTATTTTTAGTGTAAATGCAATTATCCCCATCCTTTTCCTTAAATACGAATCTTCGGATAATTTCGGAAGAATTTAAGACACTATTGTCTGGACGCTTGTTCAAGTTTATATATGTATTTGTTGAGTTTAAATACTAAATGCTCATGGTCTTCCATGACAAAAAATCTTCCGGTTGCGTTGTTTAAATATTTTGATTTAGATATTTTATTTCTGTAGAGGAAATAATGGTTGTGTAATTAAAATAAACTACGGAGAAAACAAAAATCAAGGGGAGGCCCATTTGGGCCAGTTATTATAGGCCCATTCGGATACAGATATTATAGGCACAGTCGGCCCAATTATCTATAAACATTAAATTAACGAATTATCTATAAACATTAAATTAAAGATACGTACCATCTTGTATCTAAACTAATGTATTTTTGCGGTGCACCACCGAGAGCCATTGACCTGTTTTTGTAGCCAACTTTAGAAACTAGCATCTTGCGCAAGCCGGTCGGCGGTCCGACACTAGTTCAAATTGGCACGGTTCGATTAGACACGACACATATATGCACTACATCTTATTCGTGCCGTGCCGTACCGGCACTATGGGTCGAGCTCGCGGTCTAGGCATGACACTAAGTCTAGTCTATAGTGCCGTGTAGGCGGCACTATGGCACTATTGGCCCAATGGAGTAGTGTCAGCATAGACACTACAGATACAAATCTTATAGCATAATTCACAATCTTAGGCCATGTAACAATCTGACAATTTTAAAATTCAAATTTCAAAATTTATAATAGAATTCACAAAATTAAAATTTACAGATGCAAAACAGTGGGGATCAAACGCCTAACACGGTGTCGTGCCACCATCATGTCGGCCGAAAAAGTCGTGCCGAAGTATAGGTCGAGATACCAGCCCAAACACTACACTACGTATAATGTCAAACCGGCACTAGCACTAACCCCATAGTACCGGGTCGTGCTAATGTCGTGCTTTTTAGGGCCAGACCTAGCACCGCCCATCAGGCCCGACCCATTTAGCCACCTATAGTGAGCGCACTTTCTGGACTAGAAACACCGGCACAAGTATCATCAACTCCAAACTAAAAGGGGAAAGTTATATATTTACCATTGAAAATTCAACTGGTTCCATATATATCACTTATTGTCTCAATAACATGTGGGTCACATGTTATTGAGACAATAAGTGACATATATGGAACCAACTAATTTTTAGTGGCATATTAGGAATAATCTCTAAAAGAATGATAAATGAGTTCTAGCAAATTATTCTCTTTGAACCACCGCCCCCAAGTGTCATGTTCGATTCCAACGGGCTTCAATTTTTTTTCACATTTTCGCGCAGGACAATAGTGCATTGTCCTGACAGCACTAGAAAAAAGAAAGTTTCTTTTGATTTTAAATATAGAGATTTTTTAAGATTATTCAGTGTATAGCATACGATTTATATTTTTATTTACCTTAATATAATGAGTTTATTATTCCATGTACCTGCAGTTTAAATTTAACTTAATCCTATTTAAATCCTGAAAACATGATTAATTAACTAAAAATAGCTAACTTTTCATGAGATAAGACACGTTGTATTTTAATTGTAGAAAAATTTTCAAATTTAAATAAGAATTTAATCGATGATTTGCTTTCAAACCATTGACTTATTTTTAAGCTCAACTTATTCCTTATTTAAATTCTAATTCATCCACGTAGACTCTTAGGCTTTCTTAGTATCGTACCTCGCTTTCTCAAAATATTTTTAAATATATATCACAATATCTATGTATCACATCGTAATACCATGACAATCCTCATGTTTTTCCGACTTTATTTTATTTTTTAAATTAAAAAATATTAAACTCCACGTTGTCTATCGAGCATCGCAACTTAGTTTTTCGAAATTTCTTTTAATTTAGTGGATAATAACTAAAAATAGACCCAAAAACATTATTATGATTTATTAATAAATATTGGTTCATTATTTCATGCACTTACGGTTCAAATTTCACCGATTTCAATTTAAATTCTTCAAATATACTTGATGAATTAAAAATAGTAAACTAATCTAGAAAAAATATCAAAATTTTACACGAGATAAGATATGTTGCATTTTGTTCATAAAAAATTTTCACACTCAAATGAAGATTTAAATATTAATTTTCTTTTAAATTCAACACATTCCTTCTTTTAATCCTAATTCGTCATTGTGGAATCTCACTTTCTCAACATCCTATGTAACAACTTTCTTGAAAATGTTTTCAAATTTTTATCATGGTATTTATATCATATCATAACACCATGGAATGTCTTGTTTTTTAGAATTCATTTGATTTTTTGAGAATTAAAAAACCATTAAGCTCCACGTTGCTCATCGAGTATTGTAACCTAGTTTTTTTCCAAATTTTCTTTCCATTTAGTGTATAAGAGCTAAAAATAGACTAAAAATATGAAGATAATTTTTCTATAAATTTTGGTTCATTATTTTATGCAATTGCAGTTCAAATTTTACCTATTTCAATTTAAATCGTAGAAATATACTCAATGAATTAAAAATTGTAAACTGATCAAGAAATATCAAATTTATATATGAGATAATCTATGTTGCATTTTGATCGTAGAAAAAGTTTTAAATTCAAATAAAGATTTAAATATTAATTTGATTTTAAACTCAACATATTTCTTCTTTAAATCTTAATTTATCCTCGTGAAATCTTAGACTTTCTTAACATTGTAAGTGACAACTTTCTCGAAACATTTATATGATGTCAACTACTACTTGTTACTTGTGTGTTGTGATTGTGAATAAAAAATTATATTAATGATGATATCCGGTAAATATTTATAACCATATTCGTATATGATGATATCCGATTTTGTATCTATATCCAAATCTGAATTCAAAAAATATGAAAAATGATATGATATCACTGATATCCATCCGTATCCGATTTGTTTTCATCCCTACCAGTGAGTGCTCAAATATGTATATATATGACTTGATTTGATTTTTTATTTTTCTCTCCCATTGCCAAAATATACTAAATATAGTCTGAACGATCCTAAAAATCCCTCGAAGCATATAATATAATAAAGAACCCAAAGCAGACGGTATCCTACTGCAAGGGTGGTCTTAAGAATTCAAAAGAGGTTGCTCAGAAGAGATAGATGTATCCTAACATCTATTGCTCTCGTGTAAAGCTTTTTTTACGCGACAGGAAAAAATGACTACGAATTCCCCTATTTTGTTTGCGAATCCCTGTTTGTATCCTTTGAGCGCACGCCCATAAGTAGCGATCAAGGAAATCAATCAAACGATCCCAACACCATGAAAGAGAAACTTCTCAGATTTAAGGAAGCTTATCATAAAGGGCTTTGTTGGACCGGAAACGGCGACCAGAGGGGGGGTGAATGGGAGCTTTTAAAATTTCGGGCTAAAAATTTAGCCTTCGGATCTGTTCAGTCTTCTGCGGAACAGGCTTCGAACACAACCTTCGAAGGTCTGGTTCGGAGGTACTTCGACACCTTCGAACACAGGCTTCGGAGTGGCAAAAGTTCGAAGCCAAGAAGACTTCGCTCCACTTACAACCCTCGAAAATCTACTCTGCTAAGTCAGTGCAGGCTCCGCACACAGGGTGCTTTGAGCAGACTTCGCACTTCACCCTTCGCAGGAGTGGACAGCCCTCTGAGGACTTCGACCAAGTACTTGGCGACAGCAACAGGTGCTGGGCTTCGTACCCGAAGGTCTACACGCTCACGCAAATGGACTAAGCTAAGGGCTTCGACACAAGAAGCACTACGGGAACAGAACAGGGCTTCGCTAGTAAGCAGCGAGGTCTTGCCTCGTGTTACACAGAGCGACAGCACACTGACAAAACACACCTCGCACGAAAAACAACCTTCGCCACACCAGGCTTCGGTGCACTAAACTAGCGAAGTATGTAGATCGAGCTCAAGCAAAAAGCACAAGACAGACAGGGCTTCGCCGCTTGAACAAGGAACACTGAAAATGAACTCAGGATGAATTCAATCGAAGTGTGGCTACAGGAGCTCAACAGTAAATGCTCAAAGTGTTAAATGTTACCTACCGAGCCCCCATATTTATAGCCCATGGATTCATCCTAAGGAAGTGACTACTTTACCCCTAGGGTTTACAACAGATTTGTCTCTACAGAACTAAGGGGTACAAAAGGTAGTCCACCTTTATTTTGGAGGCTTCTCTGTCAGCTGCAGAGGGGACAGTGTCAGCCTTTTTCAGAACAGACAGTGTCAGCCTTTACAGAGTTGACTTCTGGAACCTCCCTTCGCACGCGAGGGGTGCGGAAGCTTCGGCGAGAAGCCTGCAGCCTGTTGGCCTTCGCTCCGCCGAAGATGACCTTCGATACAGTGACGGTTTTGAGCCGAAGCCGTCAAAGCCCTTGGGCCTTCGCACCACCACCTCCGGAGTGGATCACCACGGCTTCGCAGCTACTCCGAGCTCGAACACCGTCCGTCCGTGTACCGAAGCCATGCATGGCCGAAGCACCTCAAGTCAACCTCACTCCGGAGCTAGCCTCGCTCCGAAGTCCTTCACACTCCGAAGCCCTACCTTCGGAGTACCACCCTTCGAAGTCCCTCCTTCGTCCAAGGCCTCCGCATGAAGCATTCCATGAGCACTTCGTCGCAGTGTCTCACTCCGAGCACACTCCTCGACGAGCCTCACCCGGACCATGCCTTCGATGCGCCTCGACTTCTGAGACCTTCGTCGGGCCACCTTCGAGTGTCTCCCTCCGGAGCACACTTCGAACACCTTGCCTCCGCAGAGGACTTGGTCCACCAACTCCGAAGTCACTCCATTCGGAGTACCTTCGAAGTGCCTCACCTCCGAGGACTTGTCTCGGAGTACCTTCAGCCGGAGCCACGCTCCGCACTCTCTGCCTTCACCTGGCACGCCTCGACCCGAGGACCGACCCGGACCACCTTCGCAGCCACCGTGACGGAGCTCCCCGCTCCCTTGGCATCAAACCACCCGCTTGACCCAAGTTCACCTGGCTCGAACCCTGTCCGTCGCCTCCGAAGTCCCTGCGCACCACAGACAAACAGACAAGTGTATCCAGTACTCCGGAGACCTCTCCGGGTTAACAACCTTCGGCACACACTCCGGTGTACCGCCCAAAGTACCGAAGCCATCGGTACGAACCCAGTCATCGCGTACTGTCGGACCCCTCCGACAGGTACACTCCGCTGCACAGCTGCAGCAAGCAGACACCGAACACACTCCGGTGACACCCCTCCGAACACCCTTCGGAGGTACCACCTCCGAAGCCCCTCCGGAGGTACCCTTCGAACAGAGGGTAAAATCCAGTCAATCACTCATCACAAACACCGAAACCACCCTTGGTTTCTCAATCTCCCCCTTGATGAGTGCATTGACAACCAAATTGAAGTTCAAGAAAATGTAAAAATTTTCAGCTCACAAGTGACCATAAAAACTCAAAAAGAGCCAAAGCATGTCACTTGATAAAAGAATTTTTCTCCCCCTTTCTCAAAAGAGTAAAAGCCCCTTCGGCAAATCTCCCTTTGGATAAAAACTCCCCCTGAGTTGAGCAAAAGATTCTCCCTCTTTATGTCAAAAATCTCTCCCCCTTTAGAAATAATGCCTTCTTGCAGCAGAGAACAAGGCAAACCTGTCCGGAATTTCTCCCCCTTTGGCAATGCAAGCATCAAGGAGCATTCAAAAGATGCAAAGCTTCGAAATGAATAGAATTGCAAAGACATATAATGCAAAAATATGCCAAAATTAACACAAATGATCATGTCCTCAGCTCAATTTAACAATCTGTGAAACAAGATGATGGCATGTGATTTTGTCATTTTGAAGTAAAAGCATCACCACTTAATCACAATAGCTAGACATGAGAAGGCAAGGACTGCGCAAAGCTAACAATTTCTACTCTAGACAGACAAGTCTTGTTCAAAAGGAGCTGTGAAAGCAAACTTGATGAGCAATTAATTTTGTTGTTCTTTTCTTAATGCCAGGGGTTATTTGTTTGTCCACCTTATACTTTCCAATCAGGCCAAGCCTAGGCATGAAAGCCATCTGAAGCTTAAGGCGGTGATTTTGGCAAACACTACACTATCCCAGTTCAGACCAAAGTGCAATGGTAAGCAGTCTAGAATAGAGTAGTGCGACAAACAAACCCTCCTGGATCTTTTCATTTAAACCAGACAAATCATGGATTTTTGATTTTGAAGAATTAAATTTTTGATGAGTATCCATGAATAAAGAACACATTTTTCAATTTGCAAATTTTCGCATCCAAAGAACAGTTTCTTGCTGTCAAGTAGTTAAAAGATAGCTAAAAGCAGTCCACCCTAAACAAGCTAGATACAAGATTATGCGGTGAGCAAGTTTTGATTTTTAGAAAATAAAACATCATGCACAATCAATGTTCCAGACATATTTCATAGAGCTGAGCTGTCATGATTTCTTTGAATTAAAAGCAGGCATATAATAGCAAAAGATGTAAGTGCAATTCCACACATAATGAGCATATGCAAGACAATTAAAAGCAGCTCCCCCTCACAAAATGCCGTAGGGATGACAAATACCAAGTTCCCCACGCAAGTAAGCAAATCTAGAAGCATCGAGGGGTTTTGTAAAAATATCGGCAAGCTGGTGTTGGGTATCAACATATTGAAGTTCAATATCACCCTTCTCATTGTGATCTCTGAGAAAATGATACCGTACATCAATGTGTTTGGTTCTGGAGTGCTGAACCGGGTTGTTTGCAATACAAATAGCACTAGTGTTATCACAGAAAAGTGGAACACTCTTATAATCTAACCCGAAATCCCGCAAAGTGGAAACCATCCACAAAATCTGAGAGCAACAGCTAGCTGCAGCAACATATTCGGCCTCAGCCGTCGATTGTGCAACACTAGACTGTTTGCGGGAAGACCAGCAAACCAGAGACGTACCCAGAAAATGACAAGTACCAGAGGTACTCTTCCTATCAATTCTACACCCAGCAAAATCCGCATCTGAATAACCTCTAAGACATAAAGATGAAGACGATGAATACCATATGCCAAATTCAAGGGTGTGCTTGAGATACCTTAGAATGCGCTTAACCGCTTGGCGGTGCGAAGCTCGTGGTGAAGCCTGAAAACGAGCGCACAGACATACTGCGAAGTGTATGTCCGGCCTCGTGGCAGTCAAGTAGAGGAGGGAGCCGATCATGCTCCGAAACTCCTTCTGATCTACGGCTTCTCCATCTTCGTCAGGGTCCAATGCTACAGATGTAGCCATTGGAGTGGCGAGGGGCTTCGCATCGGACATGTCGAACTTCTTGAGCAGGTCCTTGGTGTACTTTGTCTGGTGGACAAAAGTACCTTGTTTGCTTTGCTTGATTTGCAAACCAAGGAAAAAGGTGAGTTCACCCATCATCGACATTTCAAATTCCCTGCTCATGGTATCTGCAAACTCGGCAACCAAAGCATGAGAAGAGCCACCAAAGATGATATCATCCACATAAATCTGAACTAGGAGGAAATCTTTGCCATGCTTGAGAGTAAACAAAGTTTTATCAACAGAGCCCATCAAATACCCTCGCTCAAGCAGAAAAGACTTAAGTCTATCATACCACGCCCGAGGGGCCTGCTTGAGTCCATAAAGCGCCTTATGAAGTTTAAGGACTTTATGTGGGTACTTGGGGTTTTCAAAACCAGGGGGTTGTTTTACATAAACATCTTCGCCTATGAAGCCATTAAGAAAAGCACTTTTGACATCCATTTGATAGAGTTTGAATCCCCGGGATGTCGCAAAGGCAAGCAAAATCCTAATGGCCTCAAGGCGAGCAACAGGTGCAAAAGTTTCAGTAAAATCAATCCCTTCTAGTTGAGAAAAGCCCTGAGCTACAAGTCTAGCCTTGTTTCTAACAATTGTCCCATCCTCCCCTTGTTTATTTTTGAAAATCCATTTTGTTCCTATGAAATGAACATTAGGTGGAGGATCAACTAAAGTCCAGACTTGGTTTCTTTCAAAATTCTCAAGCTCTTCATGCATGGCATTGATCCAACTAGAATCAGAAAGTGCATGACTAACATCTAAAGGCTCGAAAGAAGCAACAAAAGCAGCATTAGTAAAATGAGCGTGTGAACGTGTTACCCTTTGATCAAGCTCACCAATGATCTGCTCGGGAGGGTGCATCCTTTGGACATGATGTGGAGCCTCGCGGCGGGATGCAGTCTCCCCCTCAACTTGTGCGTTGGAGTGGTCCAAGATGACCGATGTTGAGGTAGTCGCTTCGGGACCTCGTGCCGAAGTAGTTGAAGCGGGGTCAGCTTCGGGGGTTGATGTCGAGGGTAGTAGGGGATCATCCTCGAATTCTCCGGGATCTTCGTCTTCAAATAAAGTCTGTTCCATGTCGTGTTCATTTGCCTGTTCAAAAGCAGAACTAACAGAGGGGGTTGATTCATCAAAAGTCACATCACATGACTCGATGACAGTGTTAGTTTCCAAGTTATAAACACGATAGGAATGACCATGAGTTGTATAGCCCAAAAAGATCCCGTCAGAAGATCGCGACTCAAATTTATCCAAGTTACCACGTTTTAGGATAAAGCAGCGACAGCCAAAAACTCGAAGATGAGTAACCTTGGGCTGTCTCCCAAAACGCAGCTCATAAGATGTCAAATTTAAAATTGAGCGCAAGAAAATTCGGTTTGAGATGTAGCAAGCAGTGTTCATGGCCTCAGCCCAGAATTTTCTAGGAGTCCTATGCTCATCGAGCATCGTCCTAGCCATCTCAACCAAAGTGCGGTTTTTCCTCTCAACAACACCATTCTGTTGAGGAACCCGCGGAGCAGAGAATTGATGTTCTATGCCATGCTCCATGCAAAAGTCAGCAAAGAGACTATTTTTGAACTCGGTGCCATTATCGCTTCGAATGAATTTTAATGCACCAGGGAGTTCAGTGAAAAGTCTCAAAGCCAAGCTCCGAAAGTGTGAAAACACTTCATCCTTGCTGGCAAGAAAGAAGACCCAAGAGTAGCGAGAGAAATCGTCGACAATAACAAGTACATACCACTTCCCGCCTAAAGAACTAACCCGAGAAGGACCTACAGTGTCCATATGGAGAAGTTCTCCGGGCTGTTCAGTCATCACTGTGGTGACTGGCGAATGCGAAGCGGCAATCATTTTTCCATGTCGACATGGAGCGCAAACTAAATTCTTCTCAAACTTGAGCTTGGGCAATCCTCGGATCAGACCTAGGGCGCTCAGACGAGCGAGCAACTCAAAGCTCATATGCCCTAGTCTCCTATGCCACTTCCAAAGATCAGAAGTCGAATGTGCAACAAGACAATGAGAAGAACCAGACGACTCTGAAAAATCAGCTCCAAAAACTCTCCCAACCCTAAAGATCTTACAAACAACAACGCCATCAGAATTGAGCACTTGCGAAGTATCGCGATGAAATCGCACTTCGAAGCCCTCATCAAGCAACTGAGATACAGACAGCAAATTGTATCCCAGGTTTTCAACCAAAGCAACATCTTTGAGAGTGAAGTTCGTGTTAATCCTTACCACACCTTTACCTTTCACTCTACTCCTTCGATTGTTTCCGAAAGTGATATGTTCCCTTTGCTTGGTTGTAGTGAGGCTGGAGAACCAGTTTGCATCTCCGGTCATGTGGCGCGAACAACCGGAGTCCATGATCCACGTGCCCTCCAAGCCTCGACCTGTCGCCTACACATGATAAGAACGCCTCGATCGCTCAGTGCTGGGGTGAGTAAAATAATGACGAGGCATCCAACACTGAGTGACACGAGTAGTAGGCACAGTAAAAGTAGACGGTCTACGCACATAAAAATCAGAATGATGCAAAGTGCGAGGTCTACCTACATGCAAGGAACGCAAAGCATGTCGAGGTCTCCTACTCTGACGAGGTACAAAGCTACTCGCCCGAGGTCTACCACCATATGGAACATGGTGAACACCTCGAGGAGCAAAACCTCTCCGAGAAGCACGAGGAGCCTCAAAAACAGGACGAGAGTAGAACTCAGACTCATGCATACCTAAAGATGGGTAACGCATGTCCTGATAGCTCATCGCCTGTGCACGTCGCTCATCCTTGATGCGACGAAAGCAAAACCCAACCAAATGACCCGCCCGCTGACAGTAAGAACAGTGAAACACTCTCCTGGGGGCACTCTCATGGGTCATAGGAGCAACTCTCACAGGCTCCTTGGGTTTCTTCTGAGTGGTTTTCTGAGGAGGATTTTTCTTGACAGGAGGTGTGGTTTTCTTTGGTGGATGGGTAGGCTTTTTGGCTGGAGGGGTGTCCAACAGAGCTCTCTCTTTCTCTAGGGTGGTGGGAGAGGTGAAAACAGTTTTGGTCTTACTGTCTGAAGCTATCCTCTCAAAACCCAAACCTAGAGCTGCCCCGGCTCTGTCAGCACACAACTTGGTCTTGGCCAAGAGCAAATCCATCCTACCCTTCCCTTCAGTGCATTTGTTCACCACAGAGAGAAGGTATTCATTTTCGGACATAAGGTTTTCAGCTCGCTCTCTGACAGTGCCTAGCTGGTCCTTAAGGGTAATGCAAGTGTCACAAACAGGTTGCACATCCTTAGAACTACCGGCCCTCTCCAATCTAGCCTCCAAATCATGAACATGCTTATCGCGTAAAGAAATGCTATCGCGTAATAAAGAGCAGTTCATGCAATCAACATCATGAGGTCTAGAATCCACCTCCAAAAGCTGCTTCTGTGCAGTCTCAAGCTCAGAAAGAGTTTGAGCATGTACAGAACGCAACTGAGCAAGCTCACTCATGACAACAGAACATGATTCACATTCAGCATCATCATATTTAGACTTAAGCAAGGCATATTCAGTAGACATATTTTCTAGCCTAAGTCTAAGGTCTTTTCTTTCTCTAGCGGCTTGCACAAGTAATCTATCCTGACCTAGCACAACTTCATTCAGCTCATCTAATTTAATTAGAAGCTGGTCAGATGATAGGTTTACCTCAGATGAGTCAAGCTCATCGCCGCTGTGATCGCTGTCGGCCATGAAGCAAAGGCCGGTGAAGTCACGTCCCTTCTTGTCCTTCTTGTCCTCCTTCCTTGGGGACTCCTCCTCCTCAGAGCTCGACTCCTCAGTTGAGGATGTGTCGATGTCGCTGAGAGCAGCAACAAAAGCTCTGGAAGCGGCCTTGGCTACTTTCTTAGCCATCTTGCCGCGCTTGCCCTTCACAAAGGGCTTCCTCTCCTTTTTGTGGAATTTGGGGCGGTCACTCTCATCTCTCTTTTTGACCTTGGGGCAATTGGCCTTGATGTGAGAGGTGTCGCCACATTCATAGCAGCCACTAAAACCACTTCTCCTCTGATCCCGTCTCTCATGATGAAAGCGGGTGAACCTCCGGGCAATGAGAGCAAGCTCATCATCAGCTAGAGTATCCACCTGCTCCTTTGTGACGGAGACCAGGGAGGACAAAGCAAAACCATCTGCAAGAACACAAGTGCCTGATGTGCTTGGTTCTGCAGTGGTGCCACGGCTAGTGCTAGAAACCAATGCCAATGGCTGTGGCAAAGAGCTTCTGTGCACAGCAAGAGATGCCTTGGCAATCTCTGTGGACTTCAGCTTGCTAAAGAGTTCATCACAGGTTAGAGTGTCATAGCCTGTGGACTCCTCAATGCTGGATATCTTCACCTCCCATATGCTACGATCAAGAGCATAGAGAAGCTTGATAGCCCTATCATGATCACTGTAAGCAAGCGTCCCGTTGGATCGCAAGTTACTCACTATAGCATCAAAGCGCGAAAACATGGCATCTATAGATTCACCAGGTGCCTGCACAAACAGCTGATACTGTTGGTTGTAGGTGCTTTGGCGCCTGGCCTTAATCTGAGTAGAGCCCTCATGATAAATAGTGAGCGTTGTCCAAATTTCCCTAGCAGTCCTAAGGTGCTGCACCCTATCAAACTCACTCCGACTCAAACCAATGAACAGTATGTTCCTTGCCTTCGAGTTGGCAATATACTGATCTTTCTCAGTTTGAGTGGTGCGGGTATCAGGGATGGAGTATTGTGAGTCCACAATCTCCCAAATTGCATTTCCTTGGCTTAACAAGTAAGCCTCCATGCGCACCTTCCAGTATGCAAAGTCTGTCCCATCGAACAGAGGAATTTTACTGCCTCTATCCATGTCGCCAACAGATCACAAAACCGGTTAAGGTCAACTGGTGATCTTAACCCGCTCTGATACCAATTGTTGGACCGGAAACGGCGACCAGAGGGGGGGTGAATGGGAGCTTTTAAAATTTCGGGCTAAAAATTTAGCCTTCGGATCTGTTCAGTCTTCTGCGGAACAGGCTTCGAACACAACCTTCGAAGGTCTGGTTCGGAGGTACTTCGACACCTTCGAACACAGGCTTCGGAGTGGCAAAAGTTCGAAGCCAAGAAGACTTCGCTCCACTTACAACCCTCGAAAATCTACTCTGCTAAGTCAGTGCAGGCTCCGCACACAGGGTGCTTTGAGCAGACTTCGCACTTCACCCTTCGCAGGAGTGGACAGCCCTCTGAGGACTTCGACCAAGTACTTGGCGACAGCAACAGGTGCTGGGCTTCGTACCCGAAGGTCTACACGCTCACGCAAATGGACTAAGCTAAGGGCTTCGACACAAGAAGCACTACGGGAACAGAACAGGGCTTCGCTAGTAAGCAGCGAGGTCTTGCCTCGTGTTACACAGAGCGACAGCACACTGACAAAACACACCTCGCACGAAAAACAACCTTCGCCACACCAGGCTTCGGTGCACTAAACTAGCGAAGTATGTAGATCGAGCTCAAGCAAAAAGCACAAGACAGACAGGGCTTCGCCGCTTGAACAAGGAACACTGAAAATGAACTCAGGATGAATTCAATCGAAGTGTGGCTACAGGAGCTCAACAGTAAATGCTCAAAGTGTTAAATGTTACCTACCGAGCCCCCATATTTATAGCCCATGGATTCATCCTAAGGAAGTGACTACTTTACCCCTAGGGTTTACAACAGATTTGTCTCTACAGAACTAAGGGGTACAAAAGGTAGTCCACCTTTATTTTGGAGGCTTCTCTGTCAGCTGCAGAGGGGACAGTGTCAGCCTTTTTCAGAACAGACAGTGTCAGCCTTTACAGAGTTGACTTCTGGAACCTCCCTTCGCACGCGAGGGGTGCGGAAGCTTCGGCGAGAAGCCTGCAGCCTGTTGGCCTTCGCTCCGCCGAAGATGACCTTCGATACAGTGACGGTTTTGAGCCGAAGCCGTCAAAGCCCTTGGGCCTTCGCACCACCACCTCCGGAGTGGATCACCACGGCTTCGCAGCTACTCCGAGCTCGAACACCGTCCGTCCGTGTACCGAAGCCATGCATGGCCGAAGCACCTCAAGTCAACCTCACTCCGGAGCTAGCCTCGCTCCGAAGTCCTTCACACTCCGAAGCCCTACCTTCGGAGTACCACCCTTCGAAGTCCCTCCTTCGTCCAAGGCCTCCGCATGAAGCATTCCATGAGCACTTCGTCGCAGTGTCTCACTCCGAGCACACTCCTCGACGAGCCTCACCCGGACCATGCCTTCGATGCGCCTCGACTTCTGAGACCTTCGTCGGGCCACCTTCGAGTGTCTCCCTCCGGAGCACACTTCGAACACCTTGCCTCCGCAGAGGACTTGGTCCACCAACTCCGAAGTCACTCCATTCGGAGTACCTTCGAAGTGCCTCACCTCCGAGGACTTGTCTCGGAGTACCTTCAGCCGGAGCCACGCTCCGCACTCTCTGCCTTCACCTGGCACGCCTCGACCCGAGGACCGACCCGGACCACCTTCGCAGCCACCGTGACGGAGCTCCCCGCTCCCTTGGCATCAAACCACCCGCTTGACCCAAGTTCACCTGGCTCGAACCCTGTCCGTCGCCTCCGAAGTCCCTGCGCACCACAGACAAACAGACAAGTGTATCCAGTACTCCGGAGACCTCTCCGGGTTAACAACCTTCGGCACACACTCCGGTGTACCGCCCAAAGTACCGAAGCCATCGGTACGAACCCAGTCATCGCGTACTGTCGGACCCCTCCGACAGGTACACTCCGCTGCACAGCTGCAGCAAGCAGACACCGAACACACTCCGGTGACACCCCTCCGAACACCCTTCGGAGGTACCACCTCCGAAGCCCCTCCGGAGGTACCCTTCGAACAGAGGGTAAAATCCAGTCAATCACTCATCACAAACACCGAAACCACCCTTGGTTTCTCAGGCTTCAACAAGGGTCTAGATGAGATAATTCAATCTTCTTTAAAATGTGGTTTAAGCAATAATGCTATAATTTTGACTATGTCTCAATTTTATCATCATAGATATTCAATATACTTGTTAAATAGCTTGTCTTGAGTGGAGGTAAGACCAACAACTTGTCTACTAGTAAATTGATAATAGTAAAGTCGTAGCCAAAATCTATCAACATTGTAACAGAAATATGGTTTATTTTAATAAAAAAATCTTTAAAAACATAAAGTATATTATAAAGAGATAGATAGAAATCACTAGGAGTTTAAGTGAGAGTTACAGATTTAACTATGATCTCAGCTCCATGAGCTACTCTTCGGATTCGCTCTCCCTTTTATTAGAGCATCTTCAAGAGTGATTTTAAAAAATAATCCTCTATATGATTTTTTGGAATTCATTTTTGAGGATACAAATAGTTTAAATATGTTTCTTTCCAATAGAATCTCTAAATTAGAGTATGTAAGTATGTTCCCTACAAGTAGGGAATATAATGATTAATTTTGAGGATCCTTTATTTTTGGGAGTCATTTAAAGTATCTATTGAATGATATTTTTTAATTCTATTCCAAAAAAATTAGAGAAGAGAACTATTTAGAGTTTCTTTTGGAGATGCTCTTAGATCCTCGTAGAACGGAATCCCTATAATAAATTAGAAGCTTGTATGCACATGAATCAACCCGCCATGTATATATTTGGACAATGTTGAATGCCACCGTGATCCTCTTTCACCTCTTTACCCTTACATAGTTAGTGGATGTTTGATTCTGTTACTAAAATTTGAACTAATTATAAAAATCTGATTATTCGTGAGACGAATTTATTTAGTCTAATTAATCCATAATTAGCAAATGTTTACTGTAATATCACATTGTCAAATTATAGTATAATTAGACTCATTAGATTTGTCTCGTGAATAATATAAATAAGTTTTATAAATAGTCTACATTTAATACTTCAAAATAACATCTAAACATCTAATGTGATGAGACTAAATTTTTAGAGTAAAGGACCAAGCGACATTAAATTTTCACTTTTTTACATGCATTTAAGAAACTGAGTGAAATTTGACAAACATGCAACTTCGCCAAAATTTTGAATCTCCAGTTCTCCACTATTGACCGACCGGCCCATCCGCCCATGGGGTGTGAGGCAAGGTTATAAATTCCATTCTGCCACTCATCGACATGTTCTTTTTTATACTCAAAACGAAATAAGTATTATACCAAGTCAATTATAATATCAGTCTGATCAATTTTCTATTATATCGATTAATTTTGGTTTATTTTATTAACATTTCAGTCAACGAGAGTTAAAATTATGTGTATTTTAAGATATGTATTACATGTATTTAAACTAAGCCATATATTATTGTATTTAAGCCATAAACAAAATTACATATATATTATATTTAATTATATAAATATATTTTTAAGCAATACTATTTATATAAAATAAATATTATTTTTATTAAATGTCGGATACGGAAACGCGAACGGACTCGGCGGGAGGGGCGTGACGAGGGAGGCCGAGAGGAAGACGAGAGCGAGCGAGCGAGCGAGCGAGCGAAACGGGGGCGGATTTCATGGCGCCCCGCAGAGATCGAGGCGAGGGCCAGCCATGGCCGCTCCACGTACTCCCACCCCGTCTCCACCCCACACCGCCTTCTACACATCCCCTCCTCCCTCTCCCCTCCCCCGCTTTTGCACCCACCAGCACATCGCCCCCTTCCTCCCTCCCGGAGACGGCGACGGAGGGTTTCGACGACGAGCGCGTGCGCCGGACGGGGAAGAGATATGATCTCATACGCGCCTTGGCTTACAGCGTCCGACTACTGATCATCCTCCAAGCACAGCCGAAATGGTAAAGCCGCCCTCCGCCTGCGTCAGTGACAATGCGTTGGTCTTTTGATCCTTGCCATGCTTGGCTCGATAAACTTCCTGATTTTGGCATTTTTTTTGTTTAAACTTCATCGGAGTAGTTTCATATTCTTGTACCCCTGCTAATCGTTCTTAGTTTTTTAAATGCTTTTAAGACGATTACGATATTTCCGCATGGGTGAAACATGTGAAATGCAAATACATTAAAAGCATTTTTTTGGGAAACTTTCGTAATGATAACTGAAGTCATTGAGGTATCATCTGAGTTTCCATTGCAGGGGACGAAAGTTAATATTATAGTAGGCTCTCATGTTTGGGCTGAAGAGCCTGAAATTGCCTGGGTCGATGGAGAAGTTGTTAAGATCAATGGTGAAGAGGCCGAGATCCAAGCAACCAATGGAAAAAAGGTAAGATGCATTCTGATTCTTTAAACTCTTTATTATGGATAATTTGGTCTGGTAGCTTGCTTTTGGGACTTCGGTTTGATGTACTGTTACTTATATTTGTGCTGTCAAAATTTTAGATCATCGCAAATTTGTCGAAACTGTATCCCAAAGATATGGAAGCAGCTGCCGGTGGAGTTGATGATATGACAAAGCTCTCCTATCTTCATGAACCAGGAGTTTTGCAGAATTTGGCAACGAGATATGAACTTAATGAAATATATGTATGTTATTCTTCAGTACTGTTTTCTGCACGGTCATTTACTATATATATGGCATTATGTCAATCGAACTGTATTACCTATATCTTATCATTTTTGACAGACATACACAGGGAACATTCTCATTGCCGTCAATCCTTTCCAAAGGCTGCCACATTTATATGATCCACATATGATGCAACAGTACAAGGGAGCACCATTCGGGGAGTTAAGTCCACATGTTTTTGCTGTGGCAGATGTTGCATACAGGTAAAGCTGATAGGTGGTAATTGGTTCAGTCTTTGTATAAAACATGGTTCATTCTCACTGCTGTTTACTTGAAACAGAGCAATGATTAATGAAGGGAAAAGCAACTCTATTCTTGTGAGTGGTGAGAGTGGTGCGGGTAAAACAGAAACAACAAAAATGCTTATGAGATATCTTGCCTATTTGGGTGGTCGAGCTGCTACTGAAGGAAGAACAGTAGAGCAACAAGTTCTCGAAGTAAGAGAGAGTGCTTAGCCTTGAAAAATCATTGTATTATTAAGTTAGTTATACTCCAATTGAACTCCAGTTGTGTATTCTTATGCATGCAGTCAAATCCAGTCCTTGAAGCTTTTGGCAATGCCAAAACTGTCAGAAACAACAATTCTAGGTAGGCGAGATTTAAAACACTATCTCAACCATAAAATTACTTGCATTTCTTCAAATCATGGAGGTATATATGTTCCAATATCAAATTCTCCCATAATGCTTACTGCAGTCGGTTTGGTAAGTTTGTTGAGATTCAGTTTGATAAGCAAGGGAGGATATCAGGTGCTGCTGTCAGAACTTACTTGCTAGAAAGATCCCGAGTATGCCAAATTTCTGATCCTGAACGCAACTACCACTGTTTTTATCTCCTTTGTGCTGCACCACAAGAGGTAATGATATTTGTTCTCTTTGAATACTTCTTATCCTCTGACATCTGGTGTTATTGTGCTAATGTTGAGTATTTTTCACTAACAAAAACAATCTCCTATGACAATGAACTTTCAGGAGGTTGAAAAATACAAACTAGGAAATCCCAAAACTTTTCATTATCTTAACCAATCAAATTGCTATGAGTTGGTTGGGGTTAGTGATGCTCATGAATACTTGGCCACGAGAAGAGCAATGGATATTGTTGGCATCAGTACTCAGGAACAGGTAGCTCAATTATCTCCTTATGTTCTTTTATTTGATCAATGGCTAGTTTAAATGTGTTTTTCTCACTCCTCTGCAATTTAATTTGTTTTCAGGATGCTATTTTCAGGGTTGTTGCAGCTATCCTTCATATTGGTAACATTGAATTTGCCAAGGGCAAAGAAGTTGATTCCTCTGTTTTGAAAGATGATAAATCTAAGTTCCATCTGGACACAACCGCTGCCCTTCTTATGTAACCACAACATTTGGTTCTGTTCTATATTCAATGATACTACTATGTTCATACTCCAACATTTAAAACACATTCCATGTCAGGTGTGATCCTGGAGCCTTAGAAGATGCTCTTTGTAAACGTGTCATGGTAACACCAGAAGAGGTTATAAAAAGGAGTCTTGATCCTTACAATGCAACTGTCAGCAGGGATGGTCTAGCAAAGACAATATATTCTCGCTTGTTTGACTGGTAATATAATAATGTTCTTTTGTACTTTAATAGATATACTCCATAGCATTCCCCAGAAAAGATGCAATACATAAAAGAATTTTGCACTCATCATTCCAACCCTTTTTCAGGCTTGTTGATAAAATAAATAGCTCCATTGGACAAGATGCTAACTCTAAATCTCTTATTGGTGTCCTGGACATCTATGGTTTTGAGAGCTTCAAGTTAAACAGGTATGTTTTTCTTTAGTTTATTCTTGTATTAAAATTTACCAAGTATTTTTAACACCAATGAATCATACTTTGTTTTTGCAGTTTTGAACAATTCTGCATTAATTATACAAACGAGAAATTGCAACAACATTTTAATCAGGTAACACTAGTTCAAATGGAATGATTCATGTACATCAAACTCTCTTTACAGAAGAGCATATATTTATATGGAAGGTGCCCGTGTGTTCTTTTTCAGCATGTTTTCAAGATGGAACAAGAGGAGTACACAAAAGAACAAATTGATTGGAGCTATATTGAATTTGTGGATAATCAGGATGTTCTTGACCTTATTGAGAAGGTATGCAGAAGTAGCAGAATTTAAAATGTCCATAATCCCAGTTTCTGAAGAAAAAATGCTAGATTGGTTAAAAAAATCGGGAAAACTGAAATTTGCCAAGTTTTTGCATGAAATTTCTCAAATTTCATGCTTTCCTGATCATGACATGTATGAAGACAACTCTGCATAAAGGATCTCTAGATTTGATTTGTCTAATGCTCTAATTCCATATAAAGTGCATTGATATTGGACATCTCAAATGCTCTCATGTACAAGTTGAATACAAGGTCATACATTCAGCTAACATTTATTCTTATTTGAGAAGATCAACATAGCCAAAGAAGCCTGTGTTTTGGGCAGGAAAATATGCCACATTCCTTTTATTCTAGTTATTTTTAGAATGAAGAAATATGTCCAATCGTTTTGCGATGGATCCACACTTGCTTATTTTCCATGCATTTACTGAATTTATCAAAAAATGAGATTGAGTATGCTTGTTTAAATCGACCATTTACAGAAACCTGGTGGTGTTATTACACTTCTTGATGAGGCATGGTACGCTTGCAGTTACCTTTTCTCTGTTCTGAGTGTCAAATCAATTTTATTTTCCTATGTATTTTAGGTTAACTTTTGAGTTAATGGCCGTGTTTTCTGTTAACTGTTTTGCGTTCAGTATGTTTCCCAAGTCAACACACGAGACCTTTTCCCAGAAGCTGTACCAGACTTTTCAAAAGCACAAACGGTTTGTCAAACCAAAGCTATCTCGCACAGATTTTACAATCTGTCACTATGCTGGAGAGGTTAGCTTTTATCATCAAATTCAATTTCCATGATAGTGTTAGTTCTAGTATTAACTGGTAGTTATGCTTATTTTATTCAGGTGTTGTATCAATCTGACCAATTCCTTGACAAGAACAAAGACTATGTTGTGGCAGAGCACCAGGAATTACTAAGCACTTCTAAATGCTCATTTATCTCAGGATTATTTCCTCCTCTGCCAGAGGAAACATCCAAATCCTCCAAATTCTCTTCGATTGGAGCTCGCTTCAAGGTTTTCCCCTCAATTTGTTTTGCTTGATTATGCTTCAGAGTGCACCGCGAGCTCTTTTTTTTGACCTATCCAGCTATCCCTTTTCCAGTTTTTACCCAGTTTGCTATTATGTGTCACTAATTGTGCCAACCTCTGGTTTTTATATGGCAGCAACAACTTCAATCTCTTATGGAAACACTGAACTCTACAGAGCCTCATTATATCAGATGTGTCAAGCCAAATAATGTGCTAAAACCGGCAATTTTTGAGAATGTCAATGTCATGCAACAGCTGCGTTGTGGTGTTAGTGCTTCTAAACTATGATTTATTGTGCCAACATGTACTGCAATCAAATAGTGGCTATGTTGACTAGTACATCTCTATGACAAAGTTGTTCCATTAACTTGCGTGCTATGCATCATCAGGGTGTACTTGAGGCAATCAGGATCAGTTGTGCAGGTTATCCTACACGTCGCACATTTTATGAGTTTTTGCATCGTTTTGGAATACTTGCTCAAGAGGCCCTTGAAGGAAAGTAAGTTCCTTGAAGTTTGCAAGATCTGTAATGTTTTATCTGAGACTGAACTGAGTTTTAAAAGTAATACGCCACTAACTTTCTCTTTATCACATTTCACTAGTTGCGATGAAAAGGTTGCATGCAAGAGGATTCTTGAAAAGAAGGGTCTTTTGGGATTTCAGGTAATCAACATAAACTCTATTCAATCTCACTTGTTTTGGTATTCAAGGCTCTATCTCCTTTGAAAATAATGATCTTTCACTTAGTTATTAGATTGAAGAGCTAACAATGATCTGGCAGGAGGAAAATTGATCATGAAATTGGTGTACTTATTTAATAGTTAAACTTATATGTTTTCATTGTTAGATTATGGCATGCCAGGATCTATACAGTGCTTCTATGGGGAAAAAGAGAGATAAATGCAAGATGATGAAAACTGTGTGGCATTAGGTCTTTGAGTTATTTCAGTTCCACTAACTCTGGTTCATATTTCTTAGATAGGTAAAACAAAAGTTTTTCTGAGAGCTGGCCAGATGGCCGAATTAGATGCTAGGAGAACAGAAGTACTTGGTGCTGCGGCAAAAACAATTCAAGGGAAAGTACGGACACATATCATGCGGAAGAAGTTTGTTTCTTTGAGGAAGGCATCTGTATGGTTTCAGGCAATATGGAGAGGTCTGTTTGCTTGTGCTTCACTGTAGACATGATCACATTTATTTTACCAATAATTGCCTATATCATGCTTTTGTTTCAGGAAGACTGGCTTGTAAACTGTATGCGCAAATGCGAAGGAAAGCAGCTGCCATTAAAGTTCAGAAAAACCAACGTATGCATCAAGCAAGGAGGTCCTACAAACACCTAAATGCTTCGGTTCTTGTAGTGCAAACGGCATTGCGAACGATGGCAGCGAGAAATGAGTTCAGGCATAAGAAGCAATCTAAGGCAGCAGTTATAATTCAGGTGATTTTCAATTGCTAGTAGATACTAAATACTAATAAAATGACTCAACAATGTATATTGCTTCTTAACAAGCCATATGTTTCTCAATGCCCTTATTCTCTGTTACAGGCACGTTACAGGTGTCATATAGCTCATGTGTACCATAAGAAGTTAAAGTGTGCATCAATTGTTGCACAATGTAGATGGAGGGGAAAGATTGCAAGGAAAGAACTCAAAAAACTTAAAATGGTACTTGCATTATCCCAACCAATACACTACTGTTGCATATTCTATGCTGGTTCTGTATAGATAATACAATATGAAATGCTCTAGTCCCATTGGCATTTTTTTTCTTTTGATGACTTTGGATTATGTATCATTCTTATATAAAGAATAAAAAATATTTCTTCTCATCAAATGTTACATTCTCTTATTAATTGCCAAATTGATGAGAGTAAATGATCAACGAGAAATTTACTATTACTATTAGATCACTAGTCAGCGATAAGATAACACCATCAGAGAACACACAGTTGGCATACTAATGCTCTGCAAATATCTTCTCTGCAGGAAGCTAGAGAAACTGGTGCACTGAAGGAAGCAAAGGATAAACTTGAAAAGAAAGTGGAAGAACTTACATGGCGTGTGCAGTTAGAGAAGAGAATGAGGGTACGGTGTTGGATTTATTTTGTTCCATACAATTTTTCCACACCTTAACACTTCCAAGGAGTATAATGTATTAAATCATGGTTTCATATTCCACAGTTTTCATATATGCATTTAATTTACATACTTACCTATTGTTTTAATTATTTCACACAAATCATTTCACGTGCATACAGACAGACTTGGAAGAAGCAAAAGCCCAGGAGTTATCAAAACTGCAGACCTCTATGGAAGCCCTGCAGGCTAAATTGGATGAAACAAATGCAATGCTTCTCAAGGAAAGGCAAGTCGCTAGGGTCATTGATGAAGCACCTCCTGTAGTGCAACAAACTGAGATTATAGTCCAAGACACTGAAAAGGTTGATTCCTTGACAGCAGAGGTGGAAGAACTTAAGGTATATAATATAATATTGTTGTTGTTTACCAGAATTTCTTAATGGTTTGCTGACCCAGCGAATTTATATGGTGAGATATCATCAGATGAACTGAGCACTTTATATCTACATAATTAAACACACCCACTCATTTTGTGACATACAATTTCATTACGTTGTAGACCTCACTACAATCAGAAAAACAAAGAGCGGATGATTTAGAAAGGAAACGCTCCGAAGAAGAACAAGCAAATGAAGATAAACAAAAGAAGCTGGAAGAAACTGAAGTAAAAATGCGTCAATTCCAGGAATATCTCAGAAGGTGAAGCTTTTCACCGTGAAGGGTATTATTGTCTTTTCCTATTGTTCTAGGGTTGTGTCCATGAGCCCCTTTGTATTGTATATAATATATATTGCCCTTTAGGCTTAACTCAGTACATTCACACGTTGCTTCTTGTTTTTTTATCTTGCTGTGCATGAAACATATCCAGATTTTTCGTTATAACTTAAGTTTTCAGACTGCCCCTATGTAAATGAAGGCATTCTACTAAACATGCTTTACAAATTGTTCATGCTCATATAACTTTGTTGGGATTAACTTATTTAAAGCTTTTTGGGGTTTCAAAAAGACTAAATACAAACATAAATATTTCCATATACCGTTTTCTTGGTAGAATATGAAAGTACAGTAGTATTCAATATTCATATAAAATGCACTGTATGTTTATCCAACATGAGATCTTCATCTTATTACTCGTGATCTGTATGTTCTGGTGTAGGTTAGAGGAGAAACTCTCTAATGTAGAATCTGAAAATAAAGTCCTTCGTCAGCAAGCTGTCTCAATGGCTCCAAGTAAAATTTTGTCAGGCCGATCCAAGTCCATTTTACAGGTGAGAAAATGAGTGTAGTGTTTTTATCTTTTATTCCCTTTTGAAGATACTTTGATAATATGTAAGGCTTGTTTGTTTTACAGAGAAATACGGAAAGTGGTCATGTATCAGCCAGCGATTCAAAAGTAGCCCCCGTGAGTGGATAAATTCTATATATTTGGTCAGCAGTAATATAATCAATTTATTGGAAAATTTATAAAAGTAACACTGTTTTAATTTGTTCTTGTTTCAGGAGTCCAATAATATGTCCTCTCCTAAAAAGGAATTTGATATCGATGATAAGCCACAAAAATCTCTTAATGAAAAGCAGCAGGTTAAGTCCACTGTGATAATGGCTTTCTTAGTATGTCTCTCGGTCTCTCAAATTGACGTATTAGTAATTTAATATCTTTGCAGGAAAACCAAGATCTATTAATTAGGTGCATTGCTCAGCACTTGGGCTTTGCTGGAAATAGGCCAGTGGCTGCTTGCATCATATACAAGTGCCTTCTTCACTGGAGATCATTTGAAGTCGAAAGGACAAGTGTTTTTGATCGCATCATTCAGACCATTGGTCATGCTATTGAGGTTATAATATTATGCTAGTATGCTACAACTCTGTGATCATTGTCCAGAAAAGATGCTGACTTATCATTTCCTGTGTTTTGTATAGACACAGGACAATAATGAAGTCTTAGCATATTGGCTCTCAAATGCTTCAACACTTTTGCTGTTGCTTCAAAGGACACTGAAGGCAAGTGGATCAACAGGAATGGCACCACAGCGTCGGAGATCATCTTCTGCTACTCTTTTTGGAAGGATGACCCAGGTATTCAGTGTTTTTAAATCTTCTTTAACAGAAGTTTTACAATAGTCGATCAGTGACACTTTTATACATTTTCTATTTTAAGAGCTTCAGAGGAACTCCACAAGGTGTAAATCTTGCTCTAATAAATGGAAGCATGGTTAGTGGAGTAGAGACACTGAGACAAGTAGAAGCCAAGTATCCTGCTTTATTGTTTAAGCAGCAACTTACAGCATATGTGGAGAAGATTTATGGAATGATCCGGGATAATTTGAAGAAAGAGATCTCTCCTTTGCTTGGTTTGTGCATTCAGGTACCTGTGGTTTCTGAGTCAAGAGAGAATAATACTAATTTATTGGATTTCTATTTGTGGAATGGAAAATACATTATGTTCTCTAATTGCAGTCTATTTGCAATGCTCCCCACTAATACAAATACTACAGGCCCCAAGAACATCAAGAGCAAGCTTAATGAAAGGATCTTCACGTTCAAACACAAATACAGCTGCACAACAAGCTTTGATTGCTCATTGGCAAGGGATTGTAAAGAGCCTTGGAAATTTCTTGAACATGCTGAAATTGAACAATGTTAGTAAAACGTTAATTGTTGAAACCTAGTTTTCTTTTATTTCATATTCATACTATTACAACAAATGTTTCAGCTGTTGCACAGACAGCAATCACTGGAATATGCATGGCTATTCAATGTGATTAAAGCTATATATCAACATATTCTGCTCATGTGTGTCTGCTGCAGGTTCCTCCATTCTTGGTGCGAAAGGTATTCACTCAGATATTCTCATTCATCAATGTACAGCTGTTCAACAGGTAAACTATATTTACAGCAAGTTTAAATACAGAGATATTTGACTCCTGGACTCCTGTCCTGCAAAACACTAGAATTGCTTGACCAAGTTCCATTTTTGATTGCCATCTGTCTGCAGTCTGCTATTGAGAAGGGAGTGTTGTTCATTCAGTAATGGTGAATACGTAAAAGCGGGATTAGCTGAACTTGAGCATTGGTGCTATCGAGCAACTGATGAGGTAAATATAGTATATTCGTGACAGATCTCAACATGCCGATAGATTTAATAAACCTCCATGAAACGAATGCAAAGCGTTAGAAGTAATATTTTTTTCAAAATATCTTAAGTAGCACCCTAATTGAGCATTAGGATCTGCATCACAGCATGTTCTTGTCCATATGGCTGTGTTTATATCCGGGCTTCTACAGTAATCTGCGAAAGGAAGTAAACATAGTTTGTCTTTGCCCTCTTATTTACTCCAAGCACATTCTGATATATATGTTTTTAGGTGAAACACATTCTGCATTGTCGAAACAAAGCTTCATGGATGGTTGTGGGCATTAATATTGATCTGTCTTCCTACTTATAGTATGCAGGTTCAGCTTGGGATGAACTTAAACATATTAGACAAGCCATTGGTTTCTTGGTAACTATTTTCTCCATTTGCTCCTAAAATGTGTATTGCATTTGCTTCATAGATCAATGTTTAGGTCATCTTTGATGATATACTGCAGTGCTGCACATTGCCAAATCAAGTGTACTGGTCTCTCACATCTATCTTTTTTTATCAGGTGATTCATCAAAAGCCAAAGAAAACGTTAGATGAAATAAGTCATGACCTTTGTCCGGTAAGTGAGATATAGCAGAGTCATTCATTTTGTCCCTTAGCTCGAAATGTCTGATTACCATTGAATTTCATCACAACCCTATATATTTCTGCTTTAGGTACTTAGTATACAACAGCTATACAGGATCAGTACTATGTACTGGGATGACAAGTATGGAACGCATAGTGTGTCCCCAGATGTAAGCTTTACACGATATTGCACAATTGGATTTGATTTCACCTGACATGGAGTGACACAGATGATTTATCATATTAGGTTATATCAAACATGAGAGTATTAATGACTGAAGACTCTAACAATCCTGTAAGCAATTCATTTCTGCTGGATGACGACTCAAGGTTAATATTTCTGCTCCTATCAACTGCTCATACTATTCTAACTATTCTAAAATGATATTGTACTTACTCGTATGCACTTAATGCAGTATACCATTCTCCGTCGATGACATATCTAAATCGATGGAGCAGATTGACATTTCTGATATTGAGCCACCTCCTCTCATTCGGGAGAACTCAGGCTTTGTATTCTTGTTGCCTCCCCCTGAATAATTACATGGCGTAACCAATGCAACACTTGGTCATGGAAAGCATCGACTCAGCCAGATAATTGGGCAGCGTATGCACAGTGAAAGTTTTTCTAGTTACCATTGCCCAATGAGCGAGACACGCAAGATTTCTCATTTGAAATATACAGATAAGAAGTCTATGTACTCCATGGTAAACGCGCATATATGAAGCCAGGCATGCCTAGACCCATGTAGTGCTAATCCATCTATGGTCGTGTAACTGCTATCTGCTTATCTGCTTTGTTTCTTTTCTCCGTTGCTCTATATTTTTAATTTTCATCTATTCTTCTAATGTTCAGAGTTCTTAGACACTAGTTCATGTCAAAATAGTTTAGAAAATTTTAGCAGAATCAGTGAAGTTTCATTTGTTCCTTAGGTTATTGTTTAGCTCTAGAGCATTTTTGAGGTTTGTAAGAGGCTGTGCAATATGATATCTCATGCCCTCTGCCAGTCAATCAGTCATGCATTCAGTGGTACACACTTTGTACTAATCGTCTAATCCTGTGTATATGAGGATACCACATTGATCTGTAGTTGATTATTCTTTCAACTGCTGTTGATTCTTTGCAGTATGAGTTTGAGTTTCAGAGCTCATCGGTTGTCCAGTGACGGGCCACTGTTCTTTATTGATTTTAACCCACTATTATTACGTGATTTGCTGGCATAAATCTAGGTTAATGGGAATTCAGATGACAGAATCATAGTTAAACCATAGGTTTGTTAACTATAATATGAAAGGAAACTGTTTTACGTGAGATCAGGGGTTCAAGATAACTTTTTCTATTTTAGCACAAATACATTTTTTTGAGAAAAAAATATGTTACTACTCTCAATTTAACAAAAGCAACCCTTGTTATGTTGAAACTTCCATTTTTACCCCTTCTTGTGCGGTGCTGCCCTAAGGCTACATATATATAACTCCATTTTTTACATCGCTTCTACCCCCGCCGCCGCCTTCTCCGCCATTTCTCCGCAGCGCCAACCATAAGCTCCCTCACCGCCGGCCCCTCCTGTTCGCTGCCGTCGCCGTACCGGGCTCCCGGGTGCGCTCGTCCTGTCCGTCCTGTACTCCTGAGATATAAACCCTAGCCTTGTGACTCTATCCCCATGCCCAAACTCTAGGTCTAGCCACCTCTAAAAAAAAAAACTCTAGGTCTAGCCACCTCTAAAAAAAAAAAAACTCTAGGTCTAGCGCCGCCTCCATCGCCCCGCACGCTGCTCATCAACTCCTTCGCCGGCCGGCCGCCTTCTAGCGGCCGCTGCTGCTGGTTGTCACCTTCCATCGTCTATCTCTCCAACCGGCTCTCCCGGGTGGCCGCCGTCATCCTCCAGACTCCAGCGTTCGCTGCCGCCGCCAGCCTCAAGAAGGCTACGCCCGCACCTGGTTGTCAGATATGTGATTTCTATGTTCAGTTTATCTCTGCAAATGCTTCTCAAAATCCATTAACCTTTTGCATCATTTAGCTTTCTCGTGATGTTTCTCTGCTATTTTTCTCGTCTTCTCCAATTGATGCATGAATAGACATTACCCGTAGTAGTCGTCCTTAGTTCTCGATCACTGTGCTCCCTTCTATTTCCTTAATCTTAATCGAGCAGATGACGAGGAGCAAGACAAGATATCTGCAGCGCTCTCGATTCGAATCGGGAGCGTGATAGCATGATGACTCCGTCTAGGGGAATCTCTGATGAAGAATACTACTATTTGCCCTTGCATTTCATCCTTGGTCTTTTGTCATTTCCCCCTTTTCTAACATGTTTTTCCCTGCTGAAGGTGCCTGTGATGGCATTAAATATACTTTGAGCGTTCCAGTTATAAAAGCATTTGATCTGAGGCACTCTGATTCCTTTAGTGCATTGTTGGTAATGCTGTTCAATTGCATGCTAGTATTAACTGTCAAATAATATGCTTATGAAGCCACGGATTAACTATACTACTAGATGTTAACATACTTCCAAAGCTAATTTTGAAGTCTCATTTGCGAGAATAGCATATTAGTAGTTTGCTTGTTTCGTGGGGGTATCCTGACCTGCCAGCCTGATGATTATTGCTGTTTGTAAGAACGGAGATCTCAATGCACAACTCTGTTGAAGCCTGTTTGGTTGCGCTGGTGTATCATGTAGTAGTACCCCCTCTGATTCTATAATATTCCACCCATTTTTACATGCCCCTCTGTTTCTCTTCCACTGGGCAGGCTAAACAGGCTCCAGGGAACACATATGTAGACTCAAATGTTATGAAGGTCCTGTTGGATTAAAGGAATGCCCCCCTCTGAAGATTCACATGTCTTGTAAATTGGTTAGGTTAATGGTAGTTTAATGTGGATGGGATGCTCTTCTCACTGTGTACAACATGTTCTGAGTTTGATGACTAATGTGCTGCCAAACCTGCCCCTGCCAGTGCTACCTAAAAATAAACTTGATGAACGTTTTCTGGAATTCAACCTGTCTTTGTTGATTTTATTCGTCTTCAGGTCTTGCAAGATTTCATTACATTAGCAAATTTTGCATATGATGAGAAGGACATGAACATCTGCTGCACTCCTTAGAAAATCAGGGATGCAATAACATGATGACTTTGTCTAGGGGAATCTCTGATGCCGCTATCTGTTTTGATGGCTTCTTGGATTTTGTATCTGTTTTCCTGTGATCTTGTTTGGTTTTAGGTGGTTGTGACAGTGTTATATGTACTCTGTTCATGGGGATGTTCTAATTTTCCAGCCTTATGATTGCCATTGATTGCACTAAGAACGGAGATCCGAATATGCTTCTCCGTTGAAGCCTGCTTGGCCGCTTGGTGAATGTTGTGAATACTCCCTCCGTTCTCAATTTTGGTGGTTTTCTCTCAGGAGTAAATGACAAAAAAACACTGGCATGCAAGATGCATGTGCATGTGTGTGTTTGTGTGTATATATATATGTATCCCTTTGATTCTCTTCACCAAGCAGGCTAAATGGGCTCCGGAAAGGAATGTGTAGATGCAAAAGTTATGAAGGCTTTGACAGATTGATTGATGATGTCTCTAGATTCATTGTACTTGTTTAACAACCTCAGTTGTTATATATTACTTTGGTGTTAACATTTTGTTGTTCAGCCAATGATGTTTACTATTGCTCTGCCAGTTTTTCTCAATGGGAAATCAACTTTGGATGGATTCATGAATCGGATTAGTCTTTGTTGATTCTTTTCATTGATAAAATATGGTTGATGCTGCAACTTCCATATCATGACATGAGCAATACTAGAACATCTGCAGTGCCCCTGAGTCAAATTGGGATTCAACTTGATGACTCACTCCATGGGAATTGCTAATGCTATTCTCAGCTTCTATTATGTTTTTTTTTTTTGCATTATGCTCACTTTTGTGTTCTTGCTTTAGTTTAGGTCCATGCATGTTCTTGCTTTTTGTTCTTGCTTCTGGAGTAAAATGCATGTTACGTCCATGCATGCATGATATATATACATCCTGGTTTATCAAGCTGGTTAGGGTAGACTCCAGTGAATTTATCTGTAGATGCAAGTAGGCTTTGGTAGATGCATAGAATGTGCCCAGTATTGTTTTACTTGGTACTAAATTTGGTTGGTGATGTATATTGTATGATGCTAATTTACTAGTTTAGCAATTGGTACAGTACAATATATAAATGCGTGTGTTTTGGTTTTGTTGTGTTAGATTAGGAGTTGATTTTTTTGGCTTCGCTACTGGGGCATTCTGATCTACCATCCTAATGATTACGAATGTTTGCACTAAGAACGGAGATCTGAATGTGCTTCTTTGTAGAAGCCTGTTTGGCCACTCTGGGGGACCTGCTGCTGCTGCTCGAATACATTCGATCAAAAAGATGGTAATTTTCTCTGAATGTTGAGTGATTGCATCACTTTTGATCCCCCCTCCTCCCCAGTCTACCCTTTCACCAGGTTGGTAAGCGGGCTCCGGGAAGCAGATGTGTAGATGCAAAAATTATGAAGGTTTGGCAGATCAAAATGCCTCCAGATCAAATTTTTGAGCTGTTGGTGCTTTGTTTTCTTGATAGCAGGAAAGCAGCTAGCAAAGTCATTTTGCGCAGGCGCAAAAGGAGTTGCAGGTTCAATCAAGCAAACAAAAGAACGAATAAAAGGGGTAGGAGCGGTTTGTTGTTTTCAGTATTAATAATGTTTTTTATTAGGAAGAAAATAATATTGTATGTGATATTTAAGGGTAAAAAGTATTGGATAATAAAATTTCAAAATTTACTAACTAAAGATAAAGTAAGAGATTGAAATATTATTTATTAATCAGAAAATAATATTATAAGTGACTAAGTCTACTGGAATTTTGGTCTATTCATATGGGATTCCATCCTGCTAAACTTGGCTTTAAGGTTATGGAGTATTGATTAATAAAATTTTAATATTTCTGATTGGAAGGTATATAAGAGGTATGAGTTAAATTTTTTTGGAAGGATGACGTATATAAGAGTTACTAGTCAGAGGCCTGTGCTTTGCAACAGAATCTTATTTTATAATAGTTTTTTTTATTTTCGCGCAAAATACATAAATTAAAAGACTGAAATATAAATACAATTTTCTTTTTCTAGTTTTTTTTTTCTTTTTTCTTTTTTTCTTTTCCTCTTTTCTTCTCACGCAGTGAAACTGCTTGTGTGCATGCGGGGCACGTGCGGTTGTGGGCGGTTGCGCAGGGGGCGGGGCATCACGTTGAAGCGCACGTAGGTGGGGGCGGTTCGCACTGGTTTTTTTTTGCACCGGTTTTTTTAGGGTATAAGTTTTGATTGGTTTTTTATAGGAAGTGAGAACGGGAAGGGAGTCTGCGGACGGACGAGTAAGTCTCCGCTTTAATATAGTTAAGATTTATATGTAGTGTATATACCATTGTAAAGTAGGTCGATATGAACATTGCGAATTCGTGGCAACTTATTTGAAACGGTTATTTGTGGGCTCCATCGTTATGGGCCGAATCATCATCTTTGGATCGGAGGTTTGGTCCAAAGACGTCTTGTTCTGATAACCGGCCGTATGATTGGCTGATGCGTCGATAAAAAATTGGGCTGAAACATCAACAAAATTTGGCTTTGTCGCGATCAATTGGTAGCCTAGCAAGATTCGCTGAAAAAGGGAACGGGGCGAGGTGGTACCAGGGGAACTGAATGATCTCATGAAGAGAATATTCCACGTAAATGTTGAACTGCGTGGTATGAGTTTTTTTTTATTGAACAACATGGTTTCGGATGGACGGAACAACAACAAAGTTGAGTGCTCGGGTCAGGCCAAGGGCGTTGGGGCGGTGCGTCGGGCGGTCGAGGGCAATGAGGTCGATCAGTCGATGACAGTGAGGCAACGTTGCTAGGCGACATGGGCTACACGAGACGATGATTAGGGGTGGCGACGGGCGTCCAACCGACTATGTGGGCAAGCACGATTAGATGCGAGCGGTGTTGGGCACAGACGAGCGACCAAGTGAGCGGTGCCAAGTGCAGGCAAGCGAGACCGAGTGACAGGGGTGGTCGAGCATAGCAGTGATGCCAATGGTTGGGTAGTGAGTGGTCATTCATTTCCATTCTCTAAACTAAACATGAAACTGAATCATTTCATCCCTTATCGTTCCCAAATCAAATATATAATCGAAGCATTCTATTCATCCAATTGATGAACTGAAACACCTTTACGAATTCATCCCGTTCCCTTCCATCCCCTAAAAACAAAACCTTCCCGTTACATTTCTTCTTATACACTAAACAAATATTACTTAGTTTCTTATGGCAGCTATAGTTACTTCTACAATTTAAAGCTAAAATAAATGATCTAGATTTTAGATTTAGTTTGTGAGAATCAGTAACTATATAATTTAGAAATGAAATAGAATTCAAAAGATGAAAAACACTAGCTTCTCTAGATTCACCAACTACTAAAAATCTTCGGATGTCAGGAATTAAAACAGACATGCCCTAAATTGATTTACTTATAACCTTAATAGTTAGATAGGAACAATAAGTTGAGTAGCATTGCAATTTGCAAACTTGAAAATATTGCAGAAAGATGTGGCAATTGTTCTTGGCTCCGGTAACGCTACTACCAACGTTTTGTCATCAGGTTAAATTTCTACCCATGTCCTCGTCACCAAAGTTTACCCTCAGGCTCTAAACAAGGTTTGATCAAATGGCCGGCTAGACCGAGAGACACCAGATGGCCACTGCGGCACCACCAGCCATTGAGCGGTCACTTTGACTTTCTATCGTCTTCAATATCAAGATTTTTTAAAAATAAAATTTCAAATTTGTATAGTCGTTTAAAAAAGTTTCAAAAGTAGGTAGCGATTGACTCTTCATAGGCCGATTGCTGCCACGTAGCGGCCAATCGGCCCTTGGTCAGCCGACTGCCATCATGTCAGCGCTAGTCGGCCGACTGGCCATCACGCTGGCACGCAACGATCGACAATGGCTAGTTTCGACCGACTAGTGTCACGTCAGCGACAGTCGGTCGTTGAACTGCTGACTCCTGCTGACGTGGCACCAATCGGCCCTTCAATGACCGACTCCCCCCTTATATAAAGGGGTCGAACACTCCTTCTCAATACACCCACAAACACATTGAGCAGATCCCAAGCCCCGAGCTGCCTTCTCCTCGGTAATTCTCTCCTCCCTAATTTTTCAAACTAAAGTCTATATTAACTCTAAATTAATTGTGTTATAGATTAGAAGTAATATAATATTAATGTGGTAGTATATTACGCATATTGCAGAGTTTTTTAAGTTTTACATATGATTTAGAGTAGTATCATTTTACTTTTATGTGTAGTTTATAGAAAATGTAGATAAATATTTAATTTACTGAATTTATGTAGATACATTGGAATATGGTGAAAAGATATAACTACTCATGGTTACTATTGGGGGAAAATACTTCATCCCATGATCTTACAAGATTCCAAGCAAATACATTATACAATGAAGATAAAGACAAGTCTTAATCTCGGAGCCTAAGAACCCCTCCGAACTGAAGAGCTCGAAGCATCTGAAGGGTCCGTCCAGGCTCCGGTTCAAAGGACTCTCCGAAAGGCTTCTCCTCCGAAGTGGAAAACAACCAGAAAGATGAGACGTCTGTCTTATCAACATCCTTCGAGCATGTTTTACCATATTAACCCTATAAGGGATACCGAAATAGTATCCACTATATCAGTTGTAATTAAGGGATAAAAAGGTATTTTCCTTAGATATTTTACCTATAAATACCCCCTTCTCGCCCTGTAAGAGGCATCAAATATTCCAATATTCAATACACACTTCGAACTATTCTGAGCTATTATTCTATTTGGAGGCTTGAGATAGTCCACATTCACAAACACTTCGTTTGTCAGTTCTTGGTCTTATAGAACCTGTTAGCGTAATCCGTTGCGCCAACAGTTGCCGCCGTCCGTGGGGAACTTAATACTAAAAGATAGTTCTCTACCACTGTCTGTACTTCGAAGTATGTTTGTGGAGTGAGTTTCGGAGTCTCAGGATTCCGCGCACCCTTCGACAAGGGGCTTCAAGTACAGTTCGAAGGCCTTTCTTGCCTTCCACCACCGTTTGAAGCTCTTGGTCTTCGGATCCTACTTAGCTTCGTAAGTCATGCCTCCCAAGCGGAGTATAGCCACCGCTCCCCTCCGAAGGTCCTCTCGGACCTCCGGATCAGGGCCTTCAAACATCCCCCAAACTCCTGAAATAGTCAATAAACCCCGAGCAACCGGAGCCCCTCAGACAGCTCCGTCCGTGCTCCGAACTGACTATGTCAATTCCCGAGACCCAGAGGACCCCTCCGGAGGAAGTGAGAACCTCCCCGAAGACGTGGCCACTCAGATGGCCCGACTTCAGGTGGAGGTGGAAAGATGGAGGCAAGAGGCCGCAGACAGGCTTCGTCCTCAAGCCAACCCTACTGCTTCAGAGACGCATCAAGATGACAACCCTGATTATTATCCTGAAGCCCCCCAAGTCCAAGAGAGCGCCGAGAGCGCCTCCTTCGATGATGAATCTCCGCTGCATCCGGACTTGCAGCAGGTGCGCTTTGATCCCAGGTCGAAGCTGCACAAATACTCCGGAGGGCTGACCCCGGGGAATTCTCTCGCTCTTACGTTCTTGCAATAGAAGCTAATGGAGGGGTCCGAAATACAATGGCAAAGTGTTTCCCCCTTGCGTTAGAAGGTGTAGCCCTTCGTTGGTTCTAGTCTCTAAAGCCAGGATCAATTAAGTCGTGGGAGCAGTTGAAGAAGAAATTTGTGAGTAACTTCTAGGGGACCTTCATCTGTTGTGGATGCGGCACGCGAAGTTGTAATGAATCCCGACCTCCTCAGCAAACTTCACTGAAAGCTGGTGTCTTCAGTAGTACAATTGATGGCATACTTCGAGCAATATGCCAAATCAGAAGAAGGGTGTCTCCAAAGGGCTGCTTCGTCCACACCAACCCTCCCCAAGAAGTCAAGATAGAGCCAGGGGCTCCGAGTACTCCACAGGCCCTCTTCGATAATCATTCTCACGGTCAGAGAAGAGGAAGGAAGCACCCTCGCTCCAAAGTATTGAATATTGCCCCCTCCGCTCCAAAGATACCTTCCAACTATCAACAGGCTTAGGGCAATAAAGCTAGTGGCTCGAAGCCACTAGGTAAACCAGCTGGCCAAAGCCAGACTCTCTTTTGTTGTGTGCATGGCGAAAAAAGAAGCCATGCCACCAAGGATTGCAAGTCCATACTGGCTCTCCAGGGCGAGTATCTTGGGAGAAACTCAAGTCGAAGCACTACAGACCGAGCCATTCCGGTAGCATGAACGGAGCCCGTACAAGATGTTGGGCGTACATGCAATCTCGAAGCTCCCATGCAACCTCCGGTGGCCAACATTATGCCACCACCAAAGCAAGAAGATCTTCAAGGTCGTGGCAAGCGAGTGGTCCTACCCATCTCTGGAGTGGGGACCCTCGGCAATATGTCAAAGCGTCAATGAAGGGATTACGTTTGGGAAGTGGGACATATAGGGACTTCAAATTCGACTGTAGAAATGCCCAAGTGGTCCCTTGTGCCCATATCATTCTCTGCCAATGATGCTATATGGGTGAAGTTCCCACATGGTGACCCCCTCGTCATTTCAGCTGACGTGGCAAAGGTGGAAATTTGAAGGGTGCTGGTCGATGGTGGAAGCTCCACTAACATACTCTTCATTCAAGCATGCGATCAAATATGCATCCCCCGAAGGCATCTACTTCCAACAGCTCGCCCACTCCAAGGCTTTGTAGGCCCTCCAATCGATGCCCTCGGCCAAATAGGCCTCGAGGTTGCTTTCGGCGAGGGGCCCCTAGCCAAAGTCGAAGAGGTCATCTTTGATGTTGTCGACGCTCCATACGCCTACAACGCAATCTTCGAAAGAGGGATGCTAAATCAATTTGGAGCCATGGCGCACCACAATTGCTTGTGTCTCAAAATGCCCACACAAAGAGGAGTCCTTACGATCCTAGGAGATCAAGATGCAGCTCGGAGAGCAGAATACGGCCATGGACCACCTCTCGATCCTCGATAGGTGAACAATGTGCAAGAGCACTCGGAGGAGGCTTCGGGGTCCCTGGACCCTTCGAAGAACCCTTCCCTCAGGCCAAGCCCAGAAGGTGATGTAGTCACGAGGATCATTGTCAAAGAAGGCAGGGAATACCCCATTCAGTTTGGCAAGGGGTTGCCTTCGGAGATCGCCACCTCGCTAGAAGAAGTGGTTCGAGAAAATTTGGATGTCTTCGCCTGGTTAGACGAAGATATCCCCGGAGTTGCCTAGAGCATTATCGAGCATAGTTTACTCGTCAACCCTAAGGTTCGACCCGTTCGCCAGGGGCTCCGCAAAATGTCAACTGAGAGAGCAAACCTCGCTAAAGCAGAAGTATAAAAGTTGCTAAGAGTCAGAATCATTAGGGAGGTTGCCCACATGGAGTGGTTGGCCAACCCTGTCTTCGTCAAGAAAAAAGGCTCCAACAAGTGGCGCATGTGCATTGATTTCACATCTCTGAATAAAACATGCCCACAAGACCCCTATCCCATGCCCCGTATTGATCAACTTGTTGATTCTACGGCTGGCTTCGAGCTCCTAAGTTTCCTTAATGCATACTCTGGTTACCATTAAATCTGACTGAAACGCGAAGACAAAGCCAAAACAAGCTCTTTAACCCCTTCCGGAGTATTCTGTTATGTCCGAATGCCCTTTGTCTTGAGAAATGCTGGGGCAACTTTTTCACGTCTTATTGCTAAATCTCTAGGTCACCAGATAGGCCAAAATGTCAAAGTCTATATGGATGACATTTGTAATAAAGAGTGCTTTAAAGAACCAGCATAGTCTAGACTTAGCAGAAACTTTTGAGAGCCTCCGAGCATGTGGAGTTCGCATCAATCCTGAAAAATGTATTTTCGGAGCTCAAGTAGGAAAATTGCTAGGGTACTTAGTTTCGAGCAGAGGAATTAAAGCTAGCCCGACGCAGATAAGTGCACTGCAAAGGATGGCTCCACCTAAAAATTTGAAGCAAGTCCAGAAGCTAGCCGGAGTCCTCGCAGCTCTCAGCAGATTCTTGGCCAGATCAGCGGAGCGAAGCCTCCTAATTTTCAAAGCCTTAAAAGGGTCTGAAAGTTTCAATTGAACGCCGGAGTGCCAGAAGAGCTTTGACGAAATCAAGGACTACCTTGGGAATTTATCAATGCTTACTATGCCCCTTGTAGAGGAAACTCTTCTCGTTTATCTTGTAGCAATAGGCTCCGCAATAAGCGTAATACTTGTTAGAGAGATAGAGCTCAATGGAAAACTAGTGCAGAACCTAATATACTTCGTTTCAGAAGCCTTGTTCGGAGCAAAAACACGGTACTCCGAGCTCGAGAAATTTGCATATGCTTTGGTAATGGCCTCGCGGAAGCTAAGGCATTACTTTTTAGCACACAATGTAATTGTCCCTACGTCGTATCCTCTTGGCGATATGCTCCAGAGCAAAGACTCCACGGGGAGAATAGGAAAATGGGCCATCGAGCTAGCCCTCTTCAGCATTTCCTTCACTGCAAGAACAACCATTAAGTCTCAAGTTGTGGCTGACTTTGTTGTAGAATGGACTCTATCCGCAGTTTGGGCTCCGGAAGAATCATGCGAAGGAGTATGAACGGTTTACTCCGATAGAGCATTTCAAGCATCAGGAGCTGGTGCTAGAGCCGTGATAATTTCGCCTTCAGGGCAGAAAGCAGTGTACTCTACAAGGCTCAACTTTAAGTCCACTAACAATATTGTAGAGTACGAAGGAATCCTGCTTGGTATCCACAAAGCGCGAGCGCTTGGCACCACTCGGGTTATAATCAAAACAAATTCTCAAGTCATTGCAGGGCATGTTGACAAAATATTCTAAGATCGACATCCACATCTTGTGAAGTACTTAGAAGAGATCCTCAAGACGGAGGCATTATTCAAATGAATTTCCATCCGAAGCATCCCTCGAGCAGACAATCAGCTTGTGGACATCCTAGCGAAGGCTGCTGCCGGAGCATTGGATGTCCCAGAAGGGGTTTTTTATGAAGAAGAGCTTGTCAACCCTTCGGTGCCTCTGCCACCCTCCGTAGAAGTACTTTGCATACCAATCATTGATTGGCGGAGCCCAATATTAGACTTTTTGCAAAATAAATCAAGTCACTTCGAAGGCCTAGAATTGCAAAGGTTATAGTCAAGGGTCCAGAATTATAAGCTTGTCAATAGAGTGCTATACAAAGCAGGAGTCTGTTCTCCTCTACTCCGATGCATCTCGTAACCCGAAGGCAAATACATTCTTTGGGAAATCCATGAAGGCTTATGTGGTAGCCACTTAGCCCCTTGGGCTCTAGCAGGCAAAACACTTCACCAGGGGCTTTATTGGCCAACAATTGAAGCAGATGCAGAATCATTGGTTTGAACCTATCAAGGGTGCTAATGGATAGGGAGACAAAGCCATCATCCTCCAACACCCCTTCAAGTCATTGCTCTAGTATGGCCGATGGGACGATGGGGAATGGATCTAATCGGCCCTTTCCTAATGGTGAAGGGCAGCTTGAAGTTCGTAGTGGTAGCAATTGAATACTTTTCTAAATGGGTCGAAGTCGAACCATTAACTGCTATCACTTCGAAAAATGTGTAGAAATTCTTTTGGCAAAATATTATTTGTAGGTTCAGAGTGCCTAGAGAGTTGACAATCGACAACGACACCCAATTCGAGGCCGAACCTTTTAGAAAATTCTGCGAAGGGCTAGGCATTAAAATGTGCTTTGCAGCCATCCATCATCCCCAATCCAATGGAGTCGTAGAGCAGGCTAATGGAAATATTCTATCCGGCTTAAATCAGAGAATTGTAGGGTTGGCAAAGGGACTGTGGACCGAAGAGCTTCCTAAGATTTTATGGTCCATTTGGACCACTCAAGCTAGGTCTACAGGTTTTACCCCATTCAGGTTGTTGTTCGGGGATGAGGCCATGACTCCAACGGAGTTGAAAGGTGGATCCCTCCGCGCAACAGATCCAGAAGATAAAGATGAAAGGAACACTTCTCTTGACTTGTCTGAAGAAACGAGGCTTTGAGCTGTCGCCAATTTGACAAAGTACCAAGACCAAACAAAGGCATGGTATGACCCGAAGGTAAAAATTAATGAACTTAGACCAGGTCATTTGGTATTGTGAAGTGTAATTGCTCCGGGGAAATTAGGAAACAAATGGGAAGGACCATATATTATCCTACGCTCAGGGCGCCCTGGATCTTTTAAATTAGCAAATTTAGAAGGTGAAGAGTTAAAGCATGCATGGCATGTAGAGCAATTTAAATGTTATTACACTTAGAGGCTCCTTGTAAAGAATTGTAAAGTACCTTTCTAAATGAATAAAAGCTCGTGGTTCGAATTATGCTTACCCCTCAATATTCCCTACCCCTGGTGGACGCATCAGGGGAACAGAGATGCTTGCAGAGGTAAGCATCTTTCATCAGAACATAATAAACGACCTTCGAACCACTGGTTCAGAGCTTCCGTAAAAGAGCCGAAGGTGGCCCAAACCTACGGATTCCGAGCCACCGGCTTGATAGAATCCATAGAAGAGTCTAAGGACTTTAAACAAATAGATTCCGATCCTCCGGGTTCGAAGCATCTGAAAAAGAGACGAAGGTGGCCAAAACCTACGGATTCCAAGCCACCGGCTTGATAGCATCCGTAGAAGAGTCTAAGGACTTTAAACAAATAAATTCCGATCCTCTGGGTTCGAAGCATCTAAAAAAGAGTCGAAGGTGACCACACTATAAGGTTTCAAGGCCCAGGCCAAATGAAACCCATCAAGAGTCCTAAGTGACCAATTTCGAAGCTCTAACTTATAAGTTCGAAGCTTCTTACCAAGTCCATAGTGACATATTTTTCGGCATCGAACCATTAGTTCAATGCGTTGCCTACTCTACCTCTATTAGGCAAGATATCATGATACGAACATACATTTTGAAGAACTCTACGAAAAAGTTGAGTTCGTGGTTATCAAGTACTGTTTGCGAAGCCTCAACTTTAATATGTCGGGCGTTGTGCGCGACCGGCCCTATTGCATTGCATACAGCCCCCCACCCACAAAGAGTGGTAGGGGAATAAGGAACAATCAAACGATGCTTCTCAAACAAATTATATTGCCTTGTTAAATCACATTACAAACATCATAATCAGGAAAAATTATTATCTAAGCCTAAGTAGAAACAGAGACCTCTCCGACCCCTAGAGCTACCTCCAGGACTAGCTCGATCTTCGGAGCCTAGAGTTCTCAAAACCTTTCTTTTGGTTCAAGCTCGATTACCCTTCTTCGAAGCTCTCCAGATTTTCTGCTCTTCTTGAAGTTCGGCCTAGGTTAGAAGCCGTTCGGAGCTAGCCTTTGTCGGGTCTTCAACTTGATGCTCCAAATCAGATCAATCTACATACTCTGAAGACGAAGACGTTATTACTTTATCTTCTTCTTTAATGTAAGAAAGGACTTCGCTACAAATATTGGGTGCTATCTCTCCATGCTCCCCCCGAGAAACAGAAAATCGGGGGCGCCTATAAGGCCTTAATCTTTCAATAATAGTCCATTGTTGGCGAAGCCCTTCATCAAGT
The DNA here is from genome assembly GCA_019279435.1 of Zizania palustris. NCBI lineage: Eukaryota > Viridiplantae > Streptophyta > Magnoliopsida > Poales > Poaceae > Zizania > Zizania palustris. Next base: position 65,110,697 of record JAAALK010000283.1, read on the forward strand.
TCTAACACTTCCAGATCAAAGTCCAAAGCATGTGGCAAAACCTAAAAACAGAGATCCAAGCAAAAGACTTTTCATTCATTGAAACAAAAGAACATTACAAAGTCTTTTTTACATAACAAAGCACCCTAAGAGGTAGACCATTGGGTCTGGAGGCAGAGCAGTTGGCGGAGGTAGAGACGGAGGCCTCATATGTGCTTGCCTCTGCTGACGGGCTTCGTCGATCCATGCCTTGTCCGCAGCTTTGTTATCTGCTTTCCAGGTCTCCTGGAAGGCTTCCCAAGCCTAAGAAACGTCCAAAGATGGTCGCAGCACGCCTTTGTCAGCGAAGCTTGCAGGTGTCGAACCCTTCGCCGGAGCAATGTAGACACCGATGGCTTCGAGATGACGAAGGACTCTGATCCCGGCTACTTGCCCGGAGATTTCTCCATAGCGAGTACTAGAGCCCTTCATCGTCCTGGCCGCCGCCTAGATCATCTTGAGCTTACGGTCAAGAGGTTAATTCGTCGCAACTAAGAAAGATGGGAAGACTGTTCCAAAATATTCTAGAATACCCCGGAGGGTGTCCATGGTTTGATCAGCCACCTCGCTGTGCCTCGCCTCGGCCTTTGTCTTCTCGGTAGCGATGGCAGAGAGCTCAACTATCTTCGTCATTAAATAATTCTTCTGAGACAGCGCTTGCTGAAGCGCCTCTCGGAGTCGCACAAGTTCATCCCCGGAAGTCACCTCCGCTGCTCAAAGCTTGTCAACTTCAGCTCTCAGCACAAGTCGCTCCGCTTGGAGCTCCTTAATTGAATACACAAGGCCAACATGAGCATGCTACTCCGTTCGGAGCGCCTCCTCCGCAATGGCCTTCACTCTCTGTTCTTCGAGGAGTTCTTCCTCTAATTCCAGGGACTTATCTTCGGAGCCCTTAAGGGCCTTCTGGAGCGTTGTAACCTTCCTTTTGAGACGATTAAACTCGAGCTCGTTGGAAGTCACCGCCGCTCTAGAAAGAACAAATTGCTAAAAAAAGCAAAGTAAGTATGGTGTAATTACAATGAATTAAATGTACACTATGTCCCTCACATACCTGGAGGGTAGCCCTTTCGAGGGCTATGTCTAGCTCCGATCCACTGGCTTCGCTCAACGCGGAGACCAGCTCGGAGTTACCAACCTATCTTCTCTTTTCAGCTGTTGGAACAATTGCGTTAGTTCCAGCAGGTTTTTGTGTGGTGGAGTATGATGTGGAGAATGAACCTCGAAGGGCTCTAACAGAGGGAGAAAAAGGTGTAGGACCGAAAGTAGCGACCAGAGGGGGGTGAATGGGCGCCTTAAAAATTCTTTCGAATCAATGGCCTGTTCCCAAAACCCAACGCACCTCAAAAGACTACGCAGCAGAAAATAAACAGAAGGCCTAAGTCTAAAGGTTTCTAACCTAGAAGCAACTGATGATAAACAGTGTAATACTAAAGTAGTGCAACTAGGCAGATGAACAAGGTGTAACAGGCCTAAACTTCTCAATGAAATGATCTAAGTATGTGTAAGATGAAAAGAGAAGTTACTGTCCAAATTTGTCTCCTGTTCGGAACTTGGCGAAGCCTGCTTCGTCCGACGAGGTCTGCTTCGGAGATGGTAGACGAAGACTGCTTCGCTGGACGAAGCCTGCTTCGGAGGTTGGTGACGAAGTCTGCTCCAGAGGACAGTTGCGAAGCAAGACGAAGATGCCGAATGTATTTGGTTCTAGCCTAGTTCGAAGGAGCAGGGAGTGAAGTATGTTTCGGAGCGAAGTGACAGAGTCGGAGCTTGCTTCGAAGTGCGCACTTCGAAGACAAAACTTCGAACACAACTTCGAACCGAGAGCTTCGAAGCAAAACCTTCGAACAGAAAGCTTCGAACACAGCACACAAACGGACAACCTTCGAACAAAAAGCGAAGCCAGTCACACGACAGAAAAACAAGTCCGAAGCCTATATTTTACCTCCGAAAAGAGCAAGCTTCGAAAAGGGAAGCGAAGGTTGACACGCCACACAAAAGCCAGCGTGAGGCCTAGTGGAACTACACTCTTCGAACCCAACTCCGAAAATTAACGAGGTGGGGACTTCGAACAACTAGAGCCGAAGTCACTATTGCACTGTCGTTCGAAGTATGCGATGCTGACGATCAGAAAAATACTTCGAAGCTTATCAATACAGACCGCAAACCGAAGATCGAAGATTGAGCGAAGCCTTCGAAGATGTTAAATCGAAGCCTGCCTCACGGAGCTGAGGGGCTTCGAATAGAGAGGTTGGCTTCGCCAGAAATAGCCAGAAAAGGTACTCAGAGCTGACACCCTCGATCAAAAAGCTGCGCAATAGAAGGAGAAAAAGTGGCACAGAACACTGTAGCTACAGGGAAGTAGTACTACTTGCAACAACAAGAACTAGTACTCTGTTCGTGAAGAACAGAAGCAAAAGAGAAGCTTCTGCTCACGAAATAAATTCAGGCTGCCTGTGGCCGAAGCATTAACTCCCCAAACCAAACAATGTGTACCGAAAGAAATCAACAGAGACCAAGGCTTTAATGCATCCAAAAGATTAGAACAAATGCAAGGCAAAAATGGAGCAAGTAAGAACTTGGCGGCGCACACAGGAGAGAGAACGTGAGAGACAAAATGATCCAATAGAGTGGATTTGATTTCAGCCAAAAGGGTAGTCCAAACCCTAGGGATTGGGGTCCTATTTATAGGCTCCCAACACTAGGAATATTCTACCAGCCCCTTAGGGTTTTTACAGACTCAAAAATAAAGGTAAAGACTCTACTGCCCTTAGGAATTTTTACAGACACGACTGACTGACTGTGGGCCTAGAGTTACAGATGACTTATCCGGAAGCTAAGTTTTCGTAGCGACTACAACTTCTCTTCTGGACAGTCGGATACAAGATCAACGGTTGTCAGTTTTGCGCCGAAACTGACAAAGCCTCCACTGGCTTTGCACCAGGTACCCGGATTGGGCCGGCCCGATTCTGCAGCTCTCTCAGCCCGACAATCACTCACCGCCCGTGTACCTGAGTCAACCCTGGTCATCAGCCCAGTGGGTCTTCTACTGCTTCTGGCCCATGCACCCAGATTGGGCCAGCCCGACTTCGCAGCCTCCTCTGCCCGACAGTCGCTCGCTGCCCGTGTACCTGAGTCACACGCGGCCCATGAAACAGCAGATCTCTTCTTCTTTTGTCCTCTTTGACTATCGTTGACAATGACTCATCACTTCTGGAGCCATGAGGCCCACGCTATTCAGCATGGCTCCTCAATCTCCCCCTTGATGAGTGCATTGTCAACACTCCTCTTCTTCAGCTCTTAAGCTCCTGCGAGCAAATGTGGAAACACGAAAACAAAGCACAAGAAAACAAAGAAGAAGAAACATAAGGTAAAAAGTTTAACCTTAATGACCAAAAGCCGAACAAAAGCAAGAAACGGTCATTATGGTTAACCAAAACGTAAAAGCTCAAAATGAGTGCGATTTCAGAATAACAAGGATATCAACAGAGTAAAAACTCCCCCTTAAACTCTGATCCCAAATTTTCTCCCCCTTGTTGACAAGTGAACTCATCAAACACTCAAAAGAGACACAGACTCCCCCTGAAATGCAACTCCCCCTCAAAATATGCAGTGAATTCAACTGGAGTGCATAAGGAGTGTAGAAAGCATGCTTCTCAGATATGATTGGCTACAATTACAACATCTAACAGATACAACAAAAGACATACTGTAATGATACATGGCATGATCAGTGCAACAAATGATATCTAAGGAAAGTCATTAGCACGCATTTTTTAGTTTTCGCAAACAAAAAGCATCACCACATTTTCCAGTAAAACAAGCAAGGTAAAACATGAGATGCAAAAGCTAACTGATATCTACCAAGATAAGGTTTGTTCAAAAAAAAAGTGCTTCAGCAAACTTGTTATCATTTCAATTTTCAAGCTTTTTCTTTTTCCTTTTTCATTTTTGCCAGGGGTTATTTGCATGTCAAACCTTATGCTGACCGACCAAGTCAAGCCTAGGCCAGATCTGGACCATCAGAAGCTTAAGACATTGGTCTTGGCATACACTACATTGTCCTAGTTCATACCAAAGTGCTATGGTATGCAGTCCAGAACAAGTGTAATGCGACAAAGCAAACCAACCTGGATCTTTTCAAATTATGCACAAAAAGGCATGGAATTTTCATTTTTCTCGAATTTTCATCATTTTTATAGCACATTTCCATGTTTAAAGCATACAGATGTCCAAGTTGCATATTTGCATCTAAGTCAGAAACTAGCTACAAGGCATGTAACAGATAGCAAGAACACTCAGCCTACGCATGCTAGTTACCAGAAGCAATGATGATCATTTTTCAATTTCAAAGTGCAAAAGCCATGCATATGACAGATATCAGACATATCATTTGAACTGAAGCAAAGCATGATCATCGACAAGTAATCAAAAGCATGTACTAGCTAGAATAAGTAAAGCAGTTCAATCATATAACAGAAGCAGCTCTAAAGTGTGATATGTGAATATGCAAGGTACGAACACACACAAAAAGAGTAAAAGAAATAAAAAGAAGGAAAAACCGATGCAAAATATCCTAAAAAGGATACACAACACCCAAATCCCCTCGTAAACGCTCAAAGGTAGACTGATCTAGGGGTTTGGTGAAGATATCAGCCAACTGATGATGGGTATCAACATGAACAAGGTCAATGACACCTTTCTCATATTGATCCCGCAAGAAGTGAAAGCGCACATCAATATGTTTGGTTTTTGAATGGAGACACGGGTTTTTCCCTACACTAATAGCACTAGTGCTGTCGCAAAACAATGGGACTCTGGTAGGAAAGAACAACCCAAAATCTCGTAGAGTGGAAATCATCCAAACCAACTGTGAGCAGCAGCTAGCAGCAGCTACGTACTCAGCCTCTGTGGTTGAAAGAGCAACTCCAGATTGCTTTCGAGAAGACCAAGAGACAAGAGAAGAACCAAGAAACTGGCAAGTACCGGAAGTCGACTTGCGATCCAACCGGCACCCACCAAAGTCGGCATCTGAAAATCCAGATAAATCGAGAGAAGATGACGCTGAATAGAAAAGACCAAGATCAGGCGCATAAGTAAGATACCTAAAAATGCGCTTGACAGCCTGCCGATGAGACGCGCGAGGAGAAGACTGGAAGCGCGCGCACAGCCCCACGGCGAACTGTATGTCCGGTCTTGTTGCCGTCAAGTACAACAGCGAACCGATCATCCCTCGAAACTCCCTTTCATTGACCTTGACGCCACTCTCATCCTTGTCCAGACCCCCAAAAGTCCCCATCGGGGTCATCTGCGGCTTCAATTCACCACCAAAGTCAAATTTCTTTAACATATCACGAGTGTACTTACCTTGGTGGATGAAGGTGCCGTCCTTGGTCTGCTTGATCTGGAGCCCTAAGAAGTACTTGAGCTCACCCATGAGGCTCATCTCAAACTCACTGTGCATCTGCTCAGAGAACTTGGACACAAGAGAATCAGTAGTACCGCCAAAAATAATATCGTCCACGTAGATCTGAGCAACTAAGAAGTCTGAAGCAACTCTGAGCAAAAAGAGAGTTTTGTCCACAGAACCCATCAAAAAGCCCTTCCCCAACAGAAATTGCTTTAACCGGTCATACCAAGCCCTGGGGGCTTGCTTCAACCCATATAAAGCTTTGTGCAACTTAAAAACATGTCGAGGAAACTTAGGGTTCTCAAAACCGGGGAGTTGCCTAACATAAACCTCCTCTTCTATGTACCCGTTCAGAAAAGCACTCTTAACATCCATTTGAAAAAGCTTAAAACCCTTCGAAACGGCAAAAGCTAGAAGAATACGAATGGACTCAAGACGGGCAACAAGAGCGAAGGTTTCTTCAAAGTCAATACCTTCCTTCTGGCAATAACCCTGGGCAACTAGTCGAGCCTTGTTGCGCACCACAACCCCATCTTCACCTTGTTTGTTCTTGAATACCCACTTGGTGCCTATGGGGTTGCATCCTGGTGGAGACTCAACTAGTGTCCAAACCCGATTGCGAACAAAATTCTCAAGCTCTTCTTGCATAGCATTAATCCAATTAGAATCAGAAAGAGCATGAGAAACATCTCTGGGCTCAAAAGATGCAACAAACGCAGATTCAGCAAACACAGCGAGAGAGGCAGAAGAACGCAAAGTCCTCTCAGTCAAATCACCTATGATGAGCTCTGAGGGATGGTCACGCTGAACTGCTCGGGTTCCCTGGTGATCTGAAGTCACCTCACCGGAGTCAGCAGCTGGGACCTCTGGACTCGACTGAGGGGGCTCGATCGAAGTGGAAGAAGTGATCAGAGGTCCGCCCTCATCATCAGTCGAAGTCTCAGAAGGTATGGGCTCTGCGGGGGATGCAGAAGGCCCACCCTCATCAGCAGCTGGAGTATCCTCATCTTCCTCAAAGATGGACTCTCCGAGCTCATCATCACTAGAAAGCTCAAAAGAAGGAGTCAAAGAAGGCAAGGACTCATCAAAAGAAACCTCACAAGTCTCGACAAGCAGCTGGGATTCGAGGTTCCAAACACGGAAGCCTCGAGAATGCAATGCATAACCAAGAAAAACACCATCCCAGCAACGAGACTCAAACTTGTCCAAATGCCCTCCCTTCTTGAGCACAAAGCACTTGCAGCCAAACGCTCACTTTGGGCTGTCTGCCAAACCGCAACTCATATGATGTCTTACCAAGGTAAGCTCTAAGAAAAATGCGGTTGGCCATATAGCAAGCCGTGTTCATGGCTTCAGCCCAAAAACGCCTAGGAGTCCTGTGCTCATTGAGCATCATCCTGGCCATCTCAACCAGCGTGCGGTTCTTTCGTTCCACAACGCCGTTCTGTGGGGGAGTGTAAGGAGAAGAAAACTGATGGTCCAGACCCTGATCACTACAGAAACTGACGAACTGAGAGTTCTTGAACTCAGAGCCGTTGTCGGAGCGAATTGCTCGCATCCGACCATTGTTCTCATTCTTCAGTTTCAAAATCAGGTCATGGACAAATTGAAAAGTTTCATCCTTAGACTCCAAAAAGAAAACCCACGAGAATCGAGAAAAGTCGTCAACAATTACAAGTGCATACCACTTCCCACCGACTGAGCGTACCCGAGCTGGACCAACAGTGTCCAAATGTAAAAGCTCGCCTGGATACGAAGTCATTACCTGAGTCACAGGTGAGTGAGAAGCGGCAACCATTTTCCCATGACGACAGGGATGACAAACTAGATCCTTCTCCATTTTAAGCTTGGGCAATCCTCGGATGAGGTCCATAGAGCTTAACCTGACTAGCAGATCAAAACTCAAGTGACCTAACCTCCTATGCCACTTCCAGAGCTCAGAAGAAGATCCAGCAATCAAACAGCGAGAAGGGCCAAAAGAACTAGAGAAGTCAATTCGAAAAACTTTACCGAAAGGTAAAATCTGACAAACCAAAGACCCTCTAGAATCAATCACAGAAGAATTGCCCTTCTTAAAACGCACTTCCAAACCATCCTCAAGAAGTTGCGACACAGAAATCAAGTTGAAGTTCAAATTTTTAACCAAAGCAACATTCTTCAAGGAGAAATGATCTGAAATGCAAATTGAGCCTATGCCACTTACTTTCCCTTGACCGCTGTTCCCGAACGTGATATATTCTTTGGAGCTCGGGGGAGTGAGACTGGAGAACCATCTGCGATGTCCCGTCATGTGGCGAGAGCATCCTGAGTCCATGATCCAAACATTCTCCAGTCCCCGGTCCTGCACAATCAGTGTCTGTAAGTGGGAGCAAATGGTCCGGCACCAGGTTTAGCAAAGGAGCTAAACCAGTGTCGAGCCATCTGCTCAAAAGATGGAAAGCGAAAACCATCAAAAGAGTTTGGACCAAAACGCGGCTCAAAGCGCGGTCCTCGGTTTTGCCTAACCCTGCGGCCACGAGGTCCAGAACCGTAGCCAACAGGGTCTGGAATTCTGCCGGAACTGACACCACCAACTGGAGCACGGGCAAGAAAGCCGTCTCCTCTACCACCACCTACACGACGCGGCCTGGCCTCCAGCCTCTCCCCGCGTCGAGGAACACACAGTCTACCACCCTGTTGGTAGAACTGCTCCTGATCACTACGAGCCCTCTCAGTTCTCTCAACCCGCTTCCTCCTGAAGCAGAACTCCGCAAGATGCCCTTCTCTCTGACAGTACTCACAATGATAGGTGGGCTTCTTGGGATGTGGTTGAGGTTTAGGATTCTTGGGCTTGGTAGTGTTTGGTGTGGTCTTCTTGGGCTGAGAGGGTCCAGGAAGAGAGTCAAGAGAAGTGTGGAGATTTTTGGGCTTTGGAACCCAGATAGGTTTCTTGGGTGGAGCTTTAGGTGGTTCATGGATCACTCCATCCTTGGGCTGACAAGCCTGGGAAGACTCAGTGGAGTGAGTCTTGGGATATCTCTGCTCTGGAGTCATTATACTCCACTCCACTGCTCGGCTAATAGCACTCTCGAAGTCAGCCTTGGTGTAGGTGTAACCTACCCCAAACCATCCTGCCTCTTGAACTGCTGGATCATCATGCCATGCTGTGGCTCTCTGGCACTGATCCAACTCAGGATAGAACGGAGGTAAAAGTTCTCATTTTGAGATTCTGCTAGCTCCTCTCTCAAAGAAGCTAGAACCTCCACCTGAGACAAGCAGGTCTCACACTCACTCTCTACTTGGACAGACTTCTCGGCTTTCAGTTTAATTAATTCCATTCTAAGAGACAGGCAGTTCTCACAAACAGTGGGTGGAACTGACAGTGTCTCAAGCTCTAGCCTAGTCTGGGCAAGCTCAGCTCTCAACCTCTCCAAGTCACCCAAATGTTCATTACCCTTGGATTTCAGCTCAGCTAAGGCAGCTAGATGAGATGGGCAATCAACACAGGGTGCGACGACAGTGGCTTGAGCATCTTTCAGCTCCAGCTGAGCGCTTTCAAGCTTAGTGGCCAAAGCGTCCCTCTCATCAACCCTTTCTGTGTACCTGGACTTCAGAGTCGACAGGTCACACAGAAGCACCTCACACTTCGGGCACTCACTGCTATCACCCAAGCAAGGGGAAGAAGATAGACTCTCAATTCTGCCGTTGGCCACGACAAGCTCACTCTCTAATTCGTCTATCCTTTTCTTAGCCCCCCTAAGCAGTTTCTCCCGATACTTTAACTCCTGACGATTGCTCTCAAGTAAATCAACAATTTCTCGCTCATAAGATGATACCTTGTTGTCGTCGTCGTCGGAGTCGTCGGAGGAGCTCTTTTCTTCCCTATCCCCAAGAGCCATTGAGCAGAAGCTCTTGCGGGATCTTCGGCGCTGGTGTGAGCGACTCTTCGGCTTGTCTCCGAAGGCCATGAAGCAGAGGCCCGCCGGATCATCCTTGTCCTTCCCCTTCCTGATGGCGATCTCCTCATCGCTTGAGCTCGATGAAGAGGATGAGGACGTGGACCGCTTGGAGTAGCTTTTCTCCATCTCGGCGAAGAAGGCCTTGTCGCGCTTCTTGTTTTCTCGCCGGTAGTCCTTCAGGGCCTTTTTGAAGAATCGGGTCTTCGGCTTGCCCTTGTTGAAGGAAGGGTTCTCATGCTTGCCGGAGTCGTGGAAGCTGCCACCAGTGCCCTTCTTGTATCCATTGCGCTTGGGGCAGTCGGCGATGAAGTGTCCTGGATCACCACACTCAAAGCATCCGGATTTTGTGCCGTGTCTTTTGAACATTCTTTTATCATAGACACGACGCACCCGGTTGTTAAAAAGACACAAATCATCATCTCCCAACAACTCAAGCTGGTCCTCAGTGATAGACATCGAAGAGAACCCAGCACAGCTCACAGCAGAGGGATCAACAGAAGGTGTAGCAAGGGCCAGGGATTTTGATCCAGAGCCAGTGAGATTTGATCTCAACTGAATATCTACCTCAGTGGCCTTTAGCTTGCTAAACAACTCAGAAATGGTCAAGGTATCGTAAGAAGTGCTCTCAACGATAGAGGATACCTTGATCTCCCAGATCTTTGGGTCCAAGGTATGAAGAACCTTGAGCGCCTGCTCGTGATCTGAGACTAACTGAGCACCCTCAGCCTTGTTGTCCCAAAGCTTGTTAATGATCGACTGAAAGCGATCAAACAAAGCCTCAACAGATTCACCCGGCTTCTGTGTGAAATTCTCATATTCACGCCGGTAGGTCTGATAGAGCCGAGCCTTGACCTGTGCTGTTCCCTCATGGTGTGCCTTGAGGGTAGCCCAGATCTCTCTCGCAGTGGAGAGATGACTCACACGCTCAAACTCAGTGGGACCTAAGCCAGAAAACAGAATGTTCACAGCCTTACTGTTGCTCAGATGCTGAGCAATGATACCAGCAGTACCTTGCTCAGTAACTGGCAAAATGACAAACGTGGTGTGAACGCAAATGTCCCATATGTCCGAACCCTGGCTCATGAGATAGGCTCGCATGCGAATCTTCCAATAATTATAGCCATTGGCTTCCAAGGACGGGACCTTGCCAGGAGACGTCATGGTCACTACTGGGGTTTAGAACCGGTTAAGGTATGGAAAAACCCTAACCTTGCTCTGATACCACTTGTAGGACCGAAAGTAGCGACCAGAGGGGGGGTGAATGGGCGCCTTAAAAATTCTTTCGAATCAATGGCCTGTTCCCAATACCCAACGCACCTCAAAAGACTACGCAACAGAAAATAAATAGAAGGCCTAAGTCTAAAGGTTTCTAACCTAGAAGCAACTGATGATAAACAGTGTAATACTAAAGTAGTGCAACTAGGCAGATGAACAAGGTGTAACAGGCCTAAACTTCTCAATGAAATGATCTAAGTATGTGTAAGATGAAAAGAGAAGTTACTGTCCAAATTTGTCTCCTGTTCGGAACTTGGCGAAGCCTGCTTCGTCCGACGAGGTCTGCTTCGGAGATGGTAGACGAAGACTGCTTCGCTGGACGAAGCCTGCTTCGGAGGTTGGTGACGAAGTTTGCTCCAGAGGACAGTTGCGAAGCAAGACGAAGATGCCGAAGGTATTTGGTTCTAGCCTAGTTCGAAGGAGCAGGGAGCGAAGTATGTTTCGGAGAGAAGTGACAGAGTCGGAGCTTGCTTCGAAGTGCGCACTTCGAAGACAAAACTTCGAACACAACTTCGAACCGAGAGCTTCGAAGCAAAACCTTCAAACAGAAAGCTTCGAACACAACACACAAACGGACAACCTTCGAACAAAAAGCGAAGCCAGTCACACGATAGAAAAACAAGTCCGAAGCCTATATTTTACCTCCGAAAAGAGCAAGCTTCGAAAAGGGAAGCGAAGGTTGACACGCCACACAAAAGCCAGCGTGAGGCCTAGTGGAACTACACTCTTCGAACCCAACTCCAAAAATTAACGAGGTGGGGACTTCGAACAACTAGAGCCGAAGTCACTTTTGCACTGTCGTTTGAAGTATGCGATGCTGACGATCAGAAAAATACTTCGAAGCTTATCAATACAGACCGCAAACCGAAGATCGAAGATTGAGCGAAGCCTTCGAAGATGTTAAATCGAAGCCTGCCTCACGGAGCTGAGGGGCTTCGAATAGAGAGGTTGGCTTCGCCAGAAACAGCCAGAAAAGGTACTAAGAGCTGACACCCTCGATCAAAAAGCTGCGCAATAGAAGGAGAAAAAGTGGCACAGAACACTGTAGCTACAGGGAAGTAGTACTACTTGCAACATCAAGAACAAGTACTCTGTTCGTGAAGAACAGAAGCAAAAGAGAAGCTTCTGCTCACGAAATAAATTCAGGCTGCCTGTGGCCGAAGCATTAACTCCCCAAACCAAACAATGTGTACCGAAAGAAATCAACAGAGACCAAGGCTTTAATGCATCCAAAAGATTAGAACAAATGCAAGGCAAAAATGGAGCAAGTAAGAACCTGGCGGCGCACACAGGAGAGAGAACGTGAGAGACAAAATGACCCAATAGAGTGGATTTGATTTCAGCCAAAAGGGTAGTCCAAACCCTAGGGATTGGGGTCGTATTTATAGGCTCCCAACACTAGGAATATTCTACCAGCCCCTTAGGGTTTTTACAGACTCAAAAATAAAGGAAAAGACTCTACTGCCCTTAGGAATTTTTACAGACACGACTGACTGACTGTGGGCCTAGAGTTACAGATGACTTATCCGGAAGCTAAGTTTTCGTAGCGACTACAGCTTCTCTTCTGGACAGTCGGATACAAGATCAACGGTTGTCAGTTTTGCACCGAAACTGACAAAGCCTCCACTGGCTTTGCACCAGGTACCCGAATTGGGCCGGCCCGATTCCGCAGCTCTCTCAGCCCGGCAATCACTCACCGCCCGTGTACCTGAGTCAACCCTGGTCATCAGCCCAGTGGGTCTTCTACTGCTTCTGGCCCATGCACCCGGGTTGGGCCAGCCCGACTTCGCAGCCTCCTCTGCCCGACAGTCGCTCGCTGCCCGTGTACCTGAGTCACACGCGGCCCATGAAACAGCAGATCTCTTCTTCTTTTGTCCTCTTTGACTATCGTTGACAATGACTCATCACTTCTGGAGCCATGAGGCCCACGCTATTCAGCATGGCTCCTCAAAAGGCTTATCCTGGTTCGGGCCTCTCCTGGGAGATAATAACCCTACGTCCAGTTGTGGTGGATTTGGCATGGTGTGCCCTAGTATGGAGCAATAATTCCAGGGTCTCTTGGCCCCCTCCAGCGTGTGTCCCTGTTACAAGGGCTTGGCCCTGCTTTTATAGGCGCGCAGGCCAAAGGAAAAGACCGGGATGCCCCCTATGGGCCCTAGGCTCACAGGGGCAGAGAGGGGGAAAAGGGCTAGCTACGGTACAAAGGTACTTTGCAGCTTTACAGCTTTGCAGGCGTGTCAGACTGCGCCAGGCTTTGACCAGCTAAACGACATACCAGGGGCGGCAGGGCCCCCGGTATGGCCTATACTTAGATATTTCTTGAGCTTTGAAGTAGGGGCCGGAGCCTTTCTGGCAGAGGCTGCGAAGAGGGCTCTGAAGTGCACCCTGAAGGGGGCTTCGAAGCATGCCCCGAGCAAGGCTCCGAACAAGGCTCCGAACTGGAGGCCTCCAAACTGGGTCCGCCGAACCGGGGCCTCGAACTGGGCTCCTGGAGGGCGGCCTCCGGAATCCTTCGCCCGGAGGGTGGCCTCCGGTATCCTGCGCCCGGAGGGTGGCCTCCGGCGTCCTTTGCCCGGAGGGTGGCCTCCGGCGTCCTGCACCCGGAGGGTGGCCTCCGGCGTCCTTCGCCCGGAGGGTGGCCTCCGGCGTCCTTCGCCCGGAGGGTGGCCTCCGGCATCCTGCGCCCGGAGGGTGGCCTCCGGTATCTTGCGCCCGGAGGGTGGGCCCGAACTGGGGGCTCCGAGCCGGACCCCCTGATCTGAGGGCTCCGAAGCTACAGGCTCCGAAGGGCACCTTGGGACTTGAAAACAACACTTAGAGAGAAAACAGGCTCCGACAGTGCTGGGCTCTGGGCCGAAGGCTGTCGGGGGCTGACGTCATTTGGTCCCTATTCAAGGGAAATATATTCCCCCAACATCAGCCAAGGTCTGTAGGAGAGACCGAAGCCCTATCTGCTGCTCCAAGAACGGAGCTAATAGCAGGAACCAGGACAGGGCCCTCCGATCATCTTTGGTAGGATCCTCTTCCGAAGCATCCACCGAAGGATCATTCGTCGACGGTGTCGTCACCAAGGAAGGGGGAGGCTGTAACACCCCAAATTTTCAGAGAAATAAAAATACCATTTAATATATTTTTCTGGAATTAATTAATTTGGAAATACCTTTACTGTCCTTCTTAGCTTATTTGAACTAGAACCTAGGTGAAATGACCAAACCAGAGGCTAGAAAATTTTGTATATGAGTCCTAGGCCAAGATATATTTTTGAGAATTTTTACAAATTTTTATCAGCCTTGGAAGTAGCCCAAATATTTTAAATTATTTTCAGCGATTAAATTTATTCGGAAAACATTTTAAACAGTAGCGGGCCCCTTCCCCCTCTTCTCCCTCCACCGGCCGGCCCAGCCCACTCACTCCCCACGGCCCGTACTGACACCCGGGCCCCACTTGTCAGCGAGCCCCTCTCTCTTCGCGCGCGCGCCCGACGCCTCGGCCCCACCTGTCGGCGCCACCCCCATTCTCAGTCGGACCCGACCCCACCCATCAGCCCCGCCCATTGTCGCGTCGCGCCCACTGCCTGGTGGCCCCTATTGATGGCAAAAAATGGCATTAATGGCTAGATTGTCAAAATATCAATTTTTGATGGTTTGGGCCGAAAATACACATGTCCAGGGTCTGTCCGAAGCCGTACAGGGCCGAAGTCCATTGAGCTATGGGCTCCGAAAGCCTCTAGCCAGCCCATGGGCTTCGGCCAAGAAGCCTTCGGAGGCCCACGCTGCCGAAGCTTCGGAAGCCTTCGAAGGCCCACACTGCCGAAGCTTCGGCCCGAGGAGCAGGCCTCGACGGGCCTGGTCGAAGCCCACCTCGGCAGAGATAGAGTTGTTTGCGTCACAGGCTCAATCTCTATCTCCATCTGGCCGGATTAATAACAGATTAGATTAGGAGTTAACCCCCTATAAATAGAGAGGCATGGCCGGTGTGGAGAACCCCCCCAACTCAAACCAAACCAAAGCCAATGCTTTGATCGTATTTACCTTACCTTTATTTTCCTGTACCTCTTCGTGGGTTTGCATGGAAGCCCTCCGTCGGCCGCTACGGAATAGTGGTAACCCTTGTTACTTCGCTTGTGAAGTATCTGTTAATCTACGTAATAGATTGCTATCACCTTGTTACTTCGCCTGTGAAGTATCCGCTAATCCGCGTAATAGATTGCTACCTTCCCTACTAGTGCAACACTTAGCAAAATTCGCTCCTCAGGCTGAATTAGTACTTCGCACTCTTCTGTTGCAGGTTCGCACATCCAGAGCTACTTCTTCGGAGGTATCCGGAGCTGAGAGATTGGTTTCGGAGGTCCCTAGGACACCCTTCGACGGGACTACAGGCTTTGACAGCAGGCTTCGCCAGCATACTTCGTCGCGACAGGCTTCGCCACGACCATATTCCACACCGGACGAAGTTGCACTCGCGTGTGGCCCTCGTGTCTCTATCTCGTAGTTTGCTGTATCGGAGATCGCACGCCGAACCCTGCTATTCGGAGGTGATCATTGCGTCTAGATCTGTTCGGAGTCCATCTTCGGCTGGATCAATCCGAACGCCGAAGCACCCGTCGATGGAGCACTTCGCACCAGACGCCGAAGGTACACTTCGGTGACCCCTTCGCTCCAGACTTTGAACCAGACGGGGCTCCGACTGGTTTGTTGATTTTATTCTGTTTAATCTATCTCTTTCGGCTAATTGGATTATTTTGTGTAATCTGGTTGCCTGGCGACTCCACCCCCTTATCACTATTAAGGGTAGTCGGAACGCGACGTCGGTGCCACATCACGCTTAGGCTTGTCCCTAAGTATCAGTGCAATTTTGGATCGTCGAACTGACCCAAGTGCGGGGGCACGTTTCCGTGTCAACACACTTTTTGGCGACTTCGCTGGGGAAGGCTACGCCAACATGATGAGTACGTCTACATCGGCCACCAATACATCTACATCAACTACTACGTCTACACCGCCGATGGACGCAATAGGAGGCACGAATATCGACAACCGAAACATATTGTCACCTACACTTGAAGATATCCCCGCAGCAGACCGAGCAGAGATCGAGGCAAAGTTAAAGGCGCTCCAAGACATGATGCTTGGAGGCTACATCAAGACACGCGTAGGCTTCATCAAGCGCGACATCGTCACCCTCGACCTCGCTCAGGTCCAGATACAATCGGCCATAGAAGAAGGACGATTGAAGATAGACCATGATCCAAAGATGAAGCTGGATAAAGATCCCTTTCTAGTCAACGCCGTCGACCTCAGCGAAAAGAAGGTGTTGATTCGGCCAGAACAGGCCAAGTCAGCTAAAGGAAAGGAGGTAATTATTGGAGAGCCGCACACTCGCACACTCGTACCAAAGAACCCCGAGGTAGGAGTGTAGAAACAGAACATTGATACCCCTTCGGCTAAGGCTCGCAAGAGGACGAAGGTAACATATGACATGCTGTTGAACAAACATCGGAGGAGGGCCAAGGAAGCAGGTCCACACGCTAAGTTAAAACAACCGAAGGGTCCAAGACCCTCGAAGGGTGGCTTTGGACCGAAGCAGGCGAACCCTCCGAACGGAGGCTTCGGGCCACAAGGGTCTGATGCTCCGCCCGGTGGTTCCGAGCCACAATGGTTGAACCCCCCGTATGGCAACTTCGAACCCCAGTGGTCGGGTCCCCCATGCAACAGCTTCAGCCCTCAATGGCCAAACCCCGCACCGTGTTGGACATCTCCGATGGGATGCTTCGGCCCGCACTGGCCGAACGTACCCCCGGCCTGGCAGGACCCTTCGCTGGTGTGGTCCGAAATACCTTCGACTTGGACAAACCCCCCTCCACGTAATGGGTTCGGCTCACAGTGGGTGAGGCCACTAGAGCCGCCGATGCCTCCACCGTATGACTGGGCGGGGACCCCGTGGGCTCCGTACGTATCCGGGTCAGGGTACCCTCCGCAGCCTAACACTATGCCTTATTTTCCTTCGGAGTATTGTGGATGGCAGTGGCAAACAGACACAGCGGAGGGGGGCATCATCCACAGACTGTCCGTGGTGTCTCCGAATCGGACCATGTAGAGCGAAGACGAAGGGTGCGAGCACGCGGAGGCCGAAGTCAGGGAGTCCGAAGCCATAACCATCAAAGTTGGGTCTCAGGATGTCCCAATCCCGAAGACTCTATCACCGAGGTCTGACGGAGGTAAGTCTCATGCTTCGGTCGAGCCCTGCGCCGAAGCTTGGTTCGATCGGCCGAACGAGACCGGTCCGTCCGACGGGGTTCGTAGTGAAGCCCCCTCCGAACGCAAGGTGCACAAGGCCAAAGGGCGCAGTGCCACTTCGGCCAGAATTAATGGAAGTCGAACAGTAGCTCCTGGCACCAAGCCTCAGTCATCTTGGTGTAGGACCGAAAGTAGCGACCAGAGGGGGGGTGAATGGGCGCCTAAAAATTCTTTCGAATCAATGGCCTGCTCCCAACACCCAACGCACCTCAAAAGACTAAGCAACAAAGCGCGAACAGATTGCCTAAGTCTAAAAGTATCTAGCCTAGAAAAGACTAGTGTGCGAGACAAAGAAACACCAATACAGTGCTAATAGGCAGATAAACAAAATATTCGAGACATGGCAAATCATACTCCTCAGCAGATGATCTAAGTGTACATGAAAAGAGATGAGAAGTTTACTGTTCAAATTTGTCTCCTGATCGAAACTTGGCGAAGCCTGCTTCACTGTGTCGAAGCCTGCTTCGCAGAGTCGAAGCCTGCTTCGGAGTCCCTTGTCGAAGTCTAGCGAAGGCTGTTGTGGGAGTGCTGAAGGTTTGTGGAGACTAGCCTAGCTCAAGTGTGTCAAAGTGCGAAGTATGCTTCGAAGCGAAGTATGACAGTATCGAAGCTTGCTTCGAACAGTGTACTTCGAAGCCTAAACCTCGAACAGAAAGCTTCGAACAAGATTCACAGAAAAACAACCTTCGAATGATAAGCGAAGCCAAACACACAGCAGCAAGACGAAATCGAAGCCTACACTCTACCTTCGAAGCTAGCTTGGTCAAGGTATGATAAACGAAGTGATAACCTTCGACCCGAGGGCTAACTTCGAATAACAAACTTCGAACTCACACACTGTAACCTTCGGAAAAGACAGCAGCAGAAGAACCTCAGAGACCACACCTCAAGCGAAGTCTACCAGAGAGACAAGCTTCGAAGCTAACTTCGAAGCCTGTCGAAGTATTGACTTCGAAAAGCTCGAGTCGGAGTACACCTTCGCAAAGACTGTCGAAGTATGCTAACAGAACAGAAGCGAAGCACAGAACACACTTCGAAGCTAGGTTCACAGTTCAAAATCAAAGCTGAAAGTACTTCGCAAAGCCTTTGAAGATGTCAGGTTGAAGCTTGCTTCACAGAGCTAAAAGGGCTTCACACCAGACATGGGGCTTCGCAAGAAACAGCCAGAGAAAAGCTAAGTCATGTATACTCGATCAAAAAGTCTATGCAGTCAAAAGCAAGGCTAGAGTACTAGTGTACTGTTTCTACAGGAAGTAGTACTACTTGCTACAGTACACAAGAAATAGTACTCACGTGAAGAACAAATAACAAACAGGGAAGCTTCCTCTCAGGAATAAACTAGCCGCGCACGTCAATCAAAGCCATACAAAACAACTGCAGAGTTGCTGCAACTCGAATGACAAGTGAAGAGAAAAGAATCTCATGGATTCATGAAGAACAGAACGCACAAAAGTGCATGCAGGAACAAAAATAGCTTGCACAGGAGCCTAGCGGCGCACAAACAGGAGGGAGAAAAATGCAGGAAACACAAGTGACTCAATCCTTGATTAAAAAGTGATTTCTTGAAAAGGGTAACCTAACCCTAGGGATTGAGGCCCTATTTATAGGCTTCCCAATAGCTAGGAATATTCCACCAGCCCCTTAGGGTTTTTTACAGACGCTGAAATAAAAGGAAAAGACTAAACTGTCCTTAGGATATTTTTACAGACTCGACTGACTGACTGTGGGCCTAGGGACAAAATAGTAAACTCCTATTTACAGATGACTTATCTGGAAGCTAAGCTTTCGTAGCGACTACGGCTTCTCTTCTGGACAGTCTGATACAAGATCAGCGGTCGTCAGTTTTTCGCCGAAACTGACAAAGCCTCCACCAACTTTGCCCCAGGTACCCGGATTGGGCCGGCCCGACTCCGCAGCTCTCTCAGCACAGCAATCGCTCACTGCCCGTGTACCTGAGTCAATCCTGGTCAACAGCCCAGTGGGTCTTCTGCTGCTTCTGGCCCATGTACCCGGATTGGGCCAGCCCGACAGTCGCTCGCTGCCTGTGTACCTGAGTCACACGCGGCCCATGACACAGCAGATCTCCTCTCTTCTTCTGTCCTCTTTGACTATCGTTGACAATGACTCATCACATCTGGAGCCATGAGACCCACACTATTCAGCATGGCTCCTCACTTGGGCACCTCAAGGCATGTCCAAATAGTAGAAGAGACGCCTACAAAGGCTGCGGGCACAGGAGATGCGTGAAAGGAAAGCTGAGTCCGAGTGCGATGCTATCTTCGAGGAAATCCACCCTCGGCCA
The DNA here is from genome assembly GCA_019279435.1 of Zizania palustris. Taxonomy (NCBI): domain Eukaryota; kingdom Viridiplantae; phylum Streptophyta; class Magnoliopsida; order Poales; family Poaceae; genus Zizania; species Zizania palustris. The sequence goes on from JAAALK010000283.1 coordinate 65,129,930, forward strand.
GCTACAAAGCAAGTATGGAGGGAGAAGCCGATTGAGATAACCAACCCGGCTCCTAGTCCAAGCGACGACAATGACGACATGCTCGACGACGATTACTCGCCCATCTCTGAGGGACCCGCACCCCAGGTGATGGACATCAACATCGTCACGCTGCCTGCCGAGTTCGCCCTACCACGGGACGAGGCCGAGGTCACTCAATTGAACCTCGGTCCGCTCAATGCCATCTTCGAGAAGCCCGAGGACTCGGCTCACCATCTAAAGCCCCTTTATGTCAGGGGTCACATCGATGGGAAGCCAATTTCCCGGATGCTCGTTGACGGCGGCGCCACTGTTAACCTAATGCCTTATTCATTATTGAAAAAACTTGGCAGGGACGAAGATGACCTGAAGAAGACTAACTTGATGCTCAACGGCTTCAACGGCGAGAGCTCCGAGGCCAAGGGAGTACTCTCCATGGAGTTGACGGTGGGCAACAATACATTGCCAACAACATTTTTCGTCATCGACGTACAAGGTAACTATAGCATGCTACTCGGACGCGACTGGATTCACGCAAACTGTTGCATTCCCTCTACCCTACATCAGTGCTTGATACAGTGGGACGGCGATGAGGTGGAGGTCATCCCCGCGGATAGTTCGGCCCAAGTAGCTTTGGCCGCTGTGTCGGTTGACGCCGTCCATAACAAAGTAGAGTGTCTATCAGGTAGAGATCTTTTGGATTATGACTTTGTTAGTGTATACGGAGGACGGTTTGTACCAGTGTCTGTAAAGCCGGCTGGAGTAGCACGACTATTTTTGTATTAATAGTCATGTCTAGCAAGAATAATCTAGATTGGCTAAAGTCTCGGGTGGAGCAATATTGGTCTAAAAAAGACGGTATTGCCGAAGCCATCGAGGACTTTAGCGAAGTAGAAAAATTAGGGCAAGGTTTTGCATCAGCCGATCCCTTGGAGGAGGTCGACATAGGTGACGGTAGCATCCCAAGGCTGACTTTTGTAAACCAAAATTTACAGCCCGATGAAAAGGCTGAAGTAATAAAGTTACTTCGGTCGTATGTCGATTGTTTCGCATGGGAGTATAGCGAGATGCAGGGCTAAGCCGCGAGCTCGTAGAGCATCGACTTCCCATCAAGTCCGGATTTAGGCCTTATAAGCATCCTCCCCGTCGCTTTAATTCGGTCGTCTATGACCGAGTTAAGGAAGAAGTGGAACGACTACTCAAGGCTGAATTTATTAGGCCGTGAAGGTATGTGGAATGGGTTGCTAACATATTGCCTGTAGAGAAGAAAGGGAGCGGCAAGATACGAGTATGCATTGATTTCTGGGATATGAATAGAGCCACTCCGAAGGATGAGTATCCAATGCCGATAGCCGACATGCTGATCAACGATGCTTCAGGACATAAGGTACTAAGTTTTCTTCATGGCAATGCCGGTTATAATCAAATCTTTATGGCCGAAGAGGACATCTACAAGACTGCCTTTCGATGCCCTGGTTTTGTTGGTTTGTTCGAATGGGTTGTCATGACTTTTGGTTTGAAAAATGCCGGCGCCACATATCAGCGCGCTATGAATTTAATCTTTCATGACTTGTTAGGAGTCATGTTAGAAGTTTACATCGATGATGTTGTGGTCAAATCGGACGCTATGGGAAACCATTTAGCCGATTTGAATGTTGCTTTCGATAGGATGCGACAATATGGGTTGAAAATGAACCCGCTTAACTATGCTTTTGGCGTGTCAGCAGGTAAGTTCTTAGGTTTCATGATTCACGAGAGAGGCATCAAAATTGATCCCAAAAGACTTGAAAAGATTAGAAACATTGCAGCGCCGACATGCAAAAGGGATGTACAAAAGTTGCTAGGCAAGTTGAACTATTTGTGTCGCTTTATATCCAACTTGTCCGGCAAAACTGATGCCTTTGTCCCCATACTTCGGCTAAAGAACGAAGCCGAGTTCACTTGGGGGGCAAGCTAGCAAAGTGCTTTCGAAAAGATCAAGGAGTGCTTGTCATCACCGCTTGTGGTGAGAGCACCTAAAGCCGGGATTTCATTTCGGTTATATGTCACCGCTGAAGATAGCGTAATTGGAGCCGTGCTAACCCAGGTACGCGTTTGTGGAGCGATTATGTTTATCACTTTATTACGCGTGTACCAAGTTACGCCATTATCTTCTCCCCACCACATGTGTTGTCGTTTGCCAAACCGATGTTATAAAGCACATGTTACAGAAGCCAATTCTAAGTGGAAGAATCGGAAAATGGGCTTATGCATTGATTGAGTACGATTTGGCCTACGAGCCCCTAAGAGCGATGAAAGGCCAAGTCGTAGCCAACTTTATAGTTGATCATCACATAGATGTAAGCTGGAGTGATACTGTTGCTCTAGTCGAGGTAGTACCATGGAAAATCTATTTTGATGGTTCGGCTTGCAAGAGTGGCCAAGGTATTGTAGTGGTTCTCGTATCACCTAATGGTATGCGCTTTGAAACCTCGGCCCGACTAGAGTTTTATTCCACCAATAACCAAGCCGAATACGAGGCTTTGTTGCTAGGTCTTGAACTACTAGAGTCTGTAGGCGCTAAACATGTTCGCGCGTATGGTGATTCGTTATTAGTGGTACAACAAGTAGCTAAGAATGCTCAATGTTTTAATGGATTTCTGAATAGCTACTTGGACAAATGTCTAGACATAGTTGCTACTTTTGATGATTTCAAAATATCTCACGTGTCAAGAGAAGCCAATTCAGTTGCCAATGATTTGGCTCAGCAAGCATCTGGCTACCAAGTCTGGAGAGGGCAATTTTCTGTATTGGAGAAGCCGGTGTTCAGTCCAACTGTCGAAGCCAGTAAAGGTGGTCAGGCGCATGCCTCGGGTCGAACCCCTCGGGTCGCCGAAGGCCACCGCGCGCCGAGGCCCCTAGATCAGAGTGCTCTGCCGATCAAAGGATCTGGCACGGCGGAGCCCATAGTGTGAAGCCTCCCGGACGGAGAAGGCTTCCCGGAGTCCGAACCCTCAGAATAGCTTCGGCCTGGCACACTCCGAATGGCCACCTCGGCCAGGCTTCGATAGGAGCTGGAATGGCTCGGGGGGCACCCCAAAGTTAGTATTTTAGAAGTTTTTTCAGAAGATGGACCAGCGAGGCCCTCTGAAACCTGTAAGGGCGATTGGAGAGACCAAATCGTCCGGTATTTGAGAGACCCTAGTCAAAGGGCTGATCGGAAGGTTCGACGACAAGCGTTCAAATTCGTGTTGATGGACAACACATTGTATCGCCGAACCATCGACGGAGTGCTATTGAAGTGTTTAGACCATTAGCAGTCCTAGGTGTCTATAGGAGAAGTCCATGAGGGGCTTTGCGGCACTCATCAGTCAGCCCAAAAGATGAGTTGGATGCTCAAAAGAGCGGGTTTTTATTGGCCGACTATGACTGAAGATTGTTTCAAGTACTATAGAGGGTGTGAGGCATGTCAGAAGTTTGGCAACATCCAGTTGGCTCCTGCATCATTGCTCAATCCTATTGTCAAGCCATAGCCATTTCGAGGTTGGGGTTTAGACTTCATCGGCCAGATTCACCCTCATTCCTCAAAAGGGCATCAGTTCGTGTTGATGGCAACAGATTACTTCACTAAGTGGATCGAGGTCGTACCTCTCAAGAACATGACTCACAATGAGGTACGTGATTTTATTTTGAAGCACATCATACATAGATTCAGAATTCCCCAAACTCTTACTACGGATCAAGGTAGTTCATTTGTTTCTGGAGAAGTAAGGGACTTCGCCGAATACTATGGTATTAAGTTGATAAACTCTTCACCTTACTATGCTCAGGCCAATGGTCAGGCCGAGTCTAGTAATAAAACCGTGATTAAGCTCATTAAGAAGAAAATTGAAGAGTTTCCTAAAAGGTGGCATGAAGTGCTTTCCGAGATGTTATGGGCTTTTAGGATTGCAAAGAACGGTGCCACCAAGGTCAGTCCATATGAGTTGGTATATGGACAAGAGGCCGTTCTGCCTGTAGAGGTAGATCTTGGCTCCTTAAGATTGTTAAAGCAAGACGGCTTATCGGTCGATGAGTATGAGGCTCTTCTGAAAGACAATTTGGAGGAAGTGACCGATAAGAGACTAAGGGCTTTAGGAGCCATAGAAGTAGACAAGAAGAGAGTAGCTAAATCCTACAATAAGAAGGTTAAACCAAAATCGTTTCAAATAGGAGACTTGGTATGGAAAACGATTTTTCCTTTAGGCACGAAGAGTCCCAAATTCGGCAAATGGTCACCTAGTTGGGAAGGTCCTTTTAAGATAGCTGAAATCGCTCCCGGCAACGCATACGTGTTGGAATCCCTGCAGGGAGAGCGGTTTCGAAGAGCTTTGAATGGTAGATACTTGAAAAGGTATTTCCCAAGTGTGTGTCAAACATCATAAAAGTGTCGAAAAGCCGATACAGATGGTATCGTCTTCAGCTCGTTGTGCTTTTAGTTCACTAGTTCACTAAAAGGCAGGGGGCATGTGCTGATGGCAAAAAATGGCATTAATGGCTAGATTGTCAAAATATCAATTTTTGATGGTTTGGGCCGAAAATACACATGTCTAGGGTCTGTCTGAAGCCCTACAAGGCCGAAGTACGTTGAGCTATGGGCTCCGAAAGCCTCTAGCCAGCCCATGGGCTTCGGCCAGGAAGCCTTCGGAGGCCCACGCTGCCGAAGCTTCGGCCCAAGGAGCAGGCCTCGACGGGCCTAGTCGAAGCCCACCTCGGCAGAGATAGAGTTGTTTGCGTCACCGGCTCAATCTCTATCTCCATCTGGTCGGATTAATAGCAGATTAGATTAGGAGTTAACCCCCTATAAATAGAGAGGCATGGCCAGCGTGGAGAACCCCCCAACTCAAACCAAACCAAAGCCAATGCTTTGATCGTATTTACCTTACCTTTATTTTCCTATACCTCTTCGTGGGTTTGCCTGGAAGCCCTCCGTCGGCCGCTACGGAATAGTGGTAACCCTTGTTACTTCGCCTGTGAAGTATCCGTTAATCTACGTAATAGATTGCTATCGCCTTGTTACTTCGCCTGTGAAGTATCCGCTAATCCGCGTAATAGATTGCTACCTTCCCTACTAGTGCAACACTTAGCAAAATTCGGTCCTCAGGCTGAATTAGTACTTCGCACTCTTCTGTTGCAGGTTCGCACATCCAGAGCTACTTCTTCGGAGGTATCCGGAGCTGAGAGATTGGTTTCGGAGGTCCCTAGGACACCCTTCGACGGGACTACAGGCTTTGACAGCAGGCTTCGCCAGCATACTTCATCGCGACAGGCTTCGCCACGACCATATTCTATTTAATCTATATCTTTCGGCTAATTGGATTATTTTGTGTAATCTGGTTGCCTGGCGACTCCACCCCCTTATCACTATTAAGGGTAGTTGGAACGCGATGTCGGTGCCACGTCACGCTTAGTCTTGTCCCTAAGTATCCGTGTACTTTTGGATCGTCAAACTGACCCAAGTGCGGGGGCACGTTTCTGTGTCAACAGCCTCCACCTGTCGGATCCGTCTTCCCCGCAGGATCCAACCCCAAATCCCCCCCTCGCCGGCCGAAGCCCTAACCCTGCCTCGGATCCGCCCCCGCCGTCCCCTCCCTTTAATCCGTCGCCGGCATTGAATTCCCCAGGTCCCGCCGACCGTTTCCCCCATTACTCCACCGCGTCATTGCCCCGGAACCGTCGTCCGCATGCATGGAAAGAGGCTCGCCGGCGTTGAAGCGCTTTTATTCTCGGCCTCCCTCAATTGCGCCCCCTCTGCCCCCACCGGTGACCCTATTTAAGCCCCCTGGTACCCCGCATCCACCCCTCACTAGCAATTGCACCAGAACCGAACCGAACCGAACACCCGTGGTGCTCACTTTAACACCACTCCGCCGCCCTCACTCCAGCCATCGCTCGCCATCACCGGAGCCCACCTTCCTCCTCGGCGACCACACCACCGTAACCGTCGTGACCTCCCTGACCGCAGCCACCACTTCGACGTCGATGAACCCTGCCGGAGCACCATCGCCGACGAGGACCCAAACTCCTTCGCCGCCCCCGCTCGTCGCCGGCCACGCTGCGACGACCTCTCGCCTCGCCTAAGGTACCCTCGTGATCCCCGTAATCCCCTTCGTCCATTTTAGCCCTTAGATCTGTCCGCCACCGCTCTCCATGGCCACTGGCCCGCTCGCCGTTGCCGGAGAAGACGACTGGCGCGGGTAAAATACCCGTGCCGTGTCGGATTCATCCCCGACCGCGTGATCGTGATCCGACGACTGAGATTAAATCGATCCTTCGGTTTAATCCACGCCGTCAGATCTGAGCGAAATGGTACGGTGCGATCTCGTGCGTCCGTTAGTTTTTAAAACCCTCGATGGATCTGGACCCTCCATCGCGTACCGGTTCGATGTTTTAATCCTGGCCATCCACGTCAACTTAACTCCCCCGCCTCGCCCATGGCCGCCCGATCCCAATCCAACGGTGGATCTTGATCCGGCGCACGCGCACAGTGCGCGGGTTCACGGTGAACCCGGTTCACCATGGACCGACGCCTGTATTTAGAATTAAATTAATTTCCAGAAACAGTTTTAAACTTATAAAATTCATATCTAGCGCATTTTAACTCCAAAAATTACCATTTCAATTCCAGAAAATTTATAATTTTATTCTCTACATGTTAATGCAATAAAAACAGTAGGTTTATATTGAGTATTTTATTTTTGTTTAATAATATATTCAAATGCACTTTAGGGTAAATTACAAATTGGTTCATTTCAATTTTATAAGAATTTATCTTTTATTATTTTCATGTTAGTGTAATAAAACCACTAGGTTTACACTGAACCTCCTATTTTAAATTAGTTAGAAAATTTAAAATACATTAGTTTACATTATTATCCCTTTTTGAAAGGCCATTATTTCATTAAAAAATTATTTTTAAAATGTTCTTAAGATAAACTTCAGAAAGTTAATAACTTTATTTTCCTTAGTTCAAACCAAATCAAAAACCTATATGCCTATTGTGTGGATTTTGTATTGTTTATTGAATGTTATGTTTATTATTCATGTCGAAAAAACTACGACGCCACCGAGGAGCCAGAATATTACCCGAAGGTTCCCCCGTCACCTTTCGCTGAACAAGGCAAGTCACCAAACCAATCTTTTGAGCATATTGAACCCATGTTTTACTAAACTATCGCTAAAACACATGGGATATACATGCATTAGTCAAATGAAACCCTTACAATATATTTATTAGGATCCCCCGACCTTGATGTGCAACCCAAGCCATTCTATCTAGCCTAAACTCCTTGTCACCATATTATTAGTACTATTAGCTAGTGTCCAATGTATCGACACGATTGCTATAGGATTAAAAATGAGTCGTAGCGATTGGAATCTACTATATGATCCCCGTTATTCTCATCTCTGGAATGCTGTTGGCGATAGAGTTTTGGTTGTGAGTGTATGCATTGTGGGTTCTGGGTGCAAGCTAGGGCATTGGTAGGTAGCACCCGGGGCACTATAAGGATCGGTATGTGGGATCCATTGCAATACACTTCCGTACTAACCACAAGTCTAATGGGTAAGTCCTAACTAAGGTATGGAGTGTTCCAAACCAAGTCCACCACTTGGAGATGGGTCAAGCAGCACCTGTGGGTGGCTTATACCGACGTGGAGCAAAAGGGGGTGCGATGTTAGCCGGGATGCGGCCCGGCGCGCCGGCGAAACCTAGAGCAGGTGGTTATCGCTTGGAGCATTTCATGCTGAGGTTTTGGCACGAGTTCCCGTGGTATGGGTCATCTCGTTACACCTTGGTGTTTGGGATGAGTGCGTGCCTTGTGGGTACAGTAGTACACCTCTCATCAGAGTCATAAATCTTTTCGAAAAGCCAAGCCCACGGTCAAGGGCGGGTTGCGTGACATCCCATAGTTAGTTTACTTATAATGAATATGCATGATGATTTGACATGTAAGGACTGTTGTGCGAGGAGGGAAAACGTACTCCTCGAGTTAGATGGTGCTATGATGTTCATGTTTATTATTCCGCATGATTAAATTTGACTACACTAAATGCAATAACTGAAAAATGTACTTTTCCACACTATTAGCTATTGTCCTTCCTTTGTTATTACCTTGCATTACTATTTGCATCTGCGGTGGCTTGTTGAGTACTTTTTGTACTCATACCCGTTGGACACACAATTCAGAGGATGCCTACTATGAGGATGGTCTGGAGTAGCGACCCAGTCAAGAAGAAGATCCTGAAGAGGGCGTTCGTCATGTTTTTTATTATTTATTTTAATTTTACTCTTTTGTAATAATGTGGTATGCGTACCACGAATGTTTTCCGTATGTACGTTGTCGCATGATGAACCTATTGTATTATTGTTTTTCTTGGGAAATTCAATAATGTTTCGATTTGATAAATCGGGGCGTCACAGAGGCCCAGGCCAAGACTTGCCTTTACCTCTCCCTATTGCAGGAGCCACTGGAGCCACCTCTTCCGTCGGAGTGGACCCCTCCGCAGGAGTGACCCCTTCAGCTAGAGCAGCTCCAATGGAGGTAGCCTCTACTGCCAGAGCCACCTCTTCTGCTGGAGCCTCATCCCCAGCTGGAGCCAAGTCCTCCGCCAAGGCTCCGTCTCGGGTCGCAGCCATGTTGCTCCCCGAAGCATCTACACACATAAGGTATTTGTCAATTATCTAAAAGATATTGCCAATACAATGAAATTATTTCAGATATGATGAATCAAGAAGTAAAGACCGAAGGATTACCTCCATCTAGATTTTGAGGGAGGATTACAGGATCCCTCAGATACTCGTACATTATGAGGTACTCCTCGATGTCCTCCCCCGAAGTTTGGGCTGGAGTAGCAGATGTAGAGGCTCTTACCTCCGTCACCACTACTCTGGTCACCAGCGAATCGAAGCCCTCCGGCTCCACTCCCTGAACCCATGCGGGCTCAGTTCAGACCGCCGCCTCCTCTTCGGCCGTCGGCGTCGCTCCGACATTGGCCCAAGGTGGATCCTTGGTTTTGGTCCGAGCATCCCCCTCGCCACCCTCCATGAGTAGAGCTACGAGCTCCCTCCCTATTTGGGCCTCTGAAGTCTCCTCCTCTTTAGACTCCTCCGAAGAAGAGCTCTGAATGTCTAACGAAGGTGGAGACACCGAAGGTGAAGGGAGCTTAGCCTTCCGTGCTGCCTTTTTTTCTAGAGTCCTCACGGCCTTGGAGGTCCCAGCAGCAGCTTTCCTCTTTCGAGAGACCGGGCCCGCTGCGTCGAAGCTTGGAAGAGGAGGGGCTTCGATTCCAAGCGCACTCCACACTCGGTTGGAGCGTTCCCAGCTCCCAACCAGCTCCACTCTCCGCTGCTTCTCCACTGTAGTAGGGGCCCGAGCACCCTCTTCGCTGCCCGAGCTATTTGCTCCAGAGCCAGTGCCAACGGAGCCACTGAAACAAGGTAACAATATGTTAAGAAAACTATAGATATTCTATATGACTAATTTGAGTGCAGGAAATATGAATGTTACCTAGAGAGTTCAAAACGATCTCTCGAAGCTCCCCTGCTGAAGCGTTGTGGAAAATAACATGCTAATTGGCCCCGAGCGAAGGTATTCGGAGGGCGATGAACTCCTCCGCCAAGTCTCGCATGCTCATACGCTTGGCTACCAAAGACAGCAACCCAAGCCGCGTTGAAAGAAGACTTGAGTCTGAAGCCACCTCCGCTTCCCTCCTGTACCAAATCTCTTGCAAGGGCCCCGCAAGGCCAGAGTCTTCACCGACTTTGGCATAAAACCACTAGAGTATCCAGTCAGAGTACCACCGATCATTGATCGCCTTCGCTGGAAAATTCTTCAAATGCCCCTTTTAGAGCTAGAAGTTGTCAGTTCCGAAGGCCACCAGCAGCTTGGAGTCTCTGGGCCCGTCATGTGGCTTGGGTTGGCACGAAGCTTCGTGGGTTGCCGCAAACACTTCACACCTTCCTTCGCACCCTTCGGCTCGGAGGGCCCACTCGAAGACTACCAACCTAGCTATGGCGTTCGGAGACAACTGCGGTAAGATGACATGAAACATCTCCAGTACCTATGTTAAGAAATCTATTGAAGGAAGCCCAAGTCCCGCTTCGAATATGACGACTTCTCCGCTCCTCGGCACTGGTATCACTTCTTCTCCGGGGATCCGAGTCCTCATCCCTGGTCCTAGCTTTCCGCTCCCTACTTCTTCGATGGACTCCGTCGTGCAAGATGATCGCCCAAGGATGAAGGTCTGCTTCAGCGGCTTCTTCGACGGTGGGCGGAGTTCTCGTGGGTCTTTGGGCAAGGAACCCCCTAGAGCTCCCGCTATTGCTGCTGCCGTAGATGAGGCCCAAGCTTGCCGTTGTGCCAAGGCCGCCACCACCGCTGGCATTCTTGCACTTGTTCTCGCCATTGGTGGAGCACTCGAGAGTTTTAGAGAGTAAGGATGAAAGATGAAAGTGTGGAAATGTTGAAGCACAAAAGCCGTGTAAAAACTTTTCACAATTGATCACTTTCCTCTTTTATAACCGTGACATCCTCGTTCGGCACGATGCGCGCATGTTTTCACATTTGCAGATTCAACCCTCATCAATGACAGGTGGGGCCAAAGTATGAAAGAGTGTGTTGAACCGGAAACGGCGACCAGAGGGGGGTGAATGGGAGCTTTTAAAATTTCGGGCTAAAAACAAGCCTTCTATTTTAATTCTGTCTTCTGCGGAACAGGCTTCGAACACTACCTTCGAAGGTCTGGTTCGGAGGTGTTTTGACAGCTCCGAACACAGGCTTCGCAGGAGCAAAAGTTCGAAGCCAAGAAGACTTCACTCCGATCACACCCTTCGAAAATCTACTCTGCTAAGTCCGTGCAGGCTCCGCACACAGGGTGCTTCGAGTAGGCTTCGCACTTCACCCTTCGCAAGAGTGGACAGCCCTCTGAGGACTTTGACGAAGTACTTGGCAGCAGCAACTAGTGCTGGGCTTTGTACACGAAGGTCTAAACGCACACAAACGGACTTCGCTAAGGGCTTCGACACAAGAAGCAAAACGGGCTTCGATCAGGGCTTCGCTAGTAAGCTGTGAGGTCTAGCCTCAAGTTACACAGAGCGAACGCGCACTAAAAAACACACTTCGCACAAAAACAACCTTCGCCTAGACAGGCTTCGGTGCACTACAACTAGCGAGGTATGTAAAACGAGCTCAAGCAAAAAGCACGCAGAAGCAGGGCTTCGCCGCTTGAACAAGGAACACAATAAAATTGAACTCCGGATGAATACAGCGAGGTGTGTGGCTAGTACAGGAGCTCAACAGTAAATGCTCAAAGTGTTAAATGTTACCTATCGAGCCCCCATATTTATAGCCCACAGTTCACCCAAAGGAATTGACTACTTTACCCCCTAGGGTTTACACCAGTTTTGTCTCTACGGAACAGAGGGGTACAAAAGGTAGTCCAACTTTATTCTGGAGGCTTCTCTGTCAGCTTTGCAGAGGGGACAGCGTCAGCTTTTTGCAGAGAAGACAGTGTCAGCCTTTGCAGTCTTTGACCTTCTGGAGCCTCCCTTCGCACGCGAGGGGTGCGGTAGCTTCGGCGAGAAGCCTTGAGCCTGGTGGCCTTCGCTTCGCCGAAGATAGCCTCCGATACAGTGACGGTTTTGAGCCGAAGCCGTCAAAGCCCTTGGGCCTTCGCACCAACACCTCCGGAGTGGACCACCATGGCTTCGCAGCTACTCCCAGCTCGAACTCCGTCAGTCCGTGTACCGAAGCCATGCAGGCCGAAGTACCACAAGACAACCTCACTCCGGAGCTAGCCTCGCTCCGAAGCCTTCCTCACTCCGAAGCCCCACCTTCGGAGTACCACCCTTTGAAGTCCCTCCTTCGTCCAAGGCCTCCGCACGAAGCATTCCATGAGCACTTCGTCGCAGTGTCTCTCCCCGAGCACACTCCTCGACGAGCCTCACCCGGACCATGCCTTCGATGCGCCTCGACTTCTGAGACCTTCGTCGGGCACCTTCGAATGTCTCCCTCTGGAGCAAACTTCGAACTCCTTGCCTCCGCAGAGGACTTGATCCAACCAACTCCGAAGTCACTCCATTCGGAGTACTTTCGAAGTGCCTCACCTCCGAAGACTTTGTCTCGGAGTACCTTCAGCCGGAGCCACGCTCCGCACTCTCTGCCTTCACCTGGCACGCCTCGACCGAGGACCGACCCAGACCCCTTCGCAGCCACCGTGACGGAGCTCCCCGCTCCCCTGGCATCAAGCCTCCCGCTTGACCCAGGTTCACCTGCTACGAACCGTCCGTCGCCTCCGAAGTCCCTGCGCACCACAGATAAACAGACAAGTGTATCTAGTACTCCGGAGACCTCTCCGGGTAATCAACCTCCGGTACACACTCCGGTGTACCGCCCAAAGTACCGAAGCCTTCGGTACACACCCAGTCATCGTGTACTATCGGACCCCTCCGACACGCACACTCCGCTGCAACAGCTGCAGCAACCAAACCACCGAACATACTTCGGTGAAACCTCCTCTGAACACCCTTCGGAGGTACAACCTCCGAAACCCCTCCGGAGGTACCCTCCTCCGAACACCTTCGGAGGTCCAACCTCCGAACACCCTTCGGAGGTACCCTTCGAACCAGAGGGTAAAAAGCCTGTCAATCACTCATGACAAACACTGAAACCAACCCTTGGTTTCTCAATCTCCCCCTTGATGAGTGCATTGACAACCAACTTTAAATCCAAGAAAATTTAAAAACTTTCAGCACACAAGTGACCATAAAAACTCAGAAAAGAGCCAAATCATGTCACTTGACAAAAGAATTTTCCTCCCCCTTTTCAAAAGAGTAAAAGCCCCTTCGGCAATAAAAGCTCCCCCTGAGTTAAGTTTTCCCCCTTTGGCAACAAAGAACCTTTATGTCACATTTTCTCCCCCTTTGGAAATTATACCCCCTTGCGGCAGAGAACGTAGCAAGTCTCTTCCCCTTTAGGAATTTCTCCCCCTTTGGCAATGCAAGCATCAAGGAGCATGTAAAAGATGCAAAGCTTCGAAATGAGCAGAATTGCAAAGACATATGAAGCAAAAATATGCCAACAATAACACCAATGATCATGGGCTCAGCTCAAATTAACATTCTCTAAAAACATGATGAAGCATGTGATTTGATAATTTTTGAAATAAAATCATCACCACTTAGTCAAGGAAACTAGACAAGTAAAAGCAAGGGCTGCGCAAAGCTAGTCAATGTCTACTCTTAGACAGACAAGTCTAGTTCAAATGTAGCAGGAAAAGCAAACTTGATAATCAATGAATTTTTGTTGTTCTTTTCTTAGTGCAAGGGGTTATTTGTTTGTCCACCTTATACTTTCCAATCAGGCCAAGCCTAGGCATGAAAACTATAAGAAGCTTAAGGCAATGATTTTGGCATACACTACACTATTCCAGTTCAGACCAATGTGCAATGGAAAGCAGTCTAGAATGGGGTAGTGCGACAAACAAACCCACTTGGATCTTTTAACTTAAAGCATGCAAATCATGGAATTTTTGATTTTAACCAAGTGAACCAATTGTTTGGCATTTATGAATATCCATGAAGATGAGAACAATTTTTCAAGTTGCAATTTTGAGCATCCAATGAACAGTGTCTTGCTATCAAGCAGATAAAAGATAGCTAAAGCAGTCCTGCCTAAACATGCTAGATTCAAGACTAAGCAGTGAGCACGATTTGATTTTGAAAATAAAACATCATGCACATGAATGTTTCAGATAAATTAAAAGGATCTGAGCTGTCATGATGTCATGGATTATAATCAGGCATATAAGTGCAACAGATGTAAATGCAATTTCAACACACAATTAGCAAATGCACATCCATCTAAAACTGCTCCCCCTCACAAAATGCCGTAAGGGTGACAAATACCAAGTTCCCCACGCAAGTAAGCAAATCGAGAAGCATCGAGGGGTTTTGTGAAAATGTCGGCTAGCTGGTGTTGGGTATCAACATATTGAAGTTCAATATCACCCTTCTCATTGTGATCTCTGAGAAAATGATACCGCACATCAATGTGTTTGGTTCTGGAGTGCTGAACCGGGTTGTTTGCAATACAAATAGCACTAGTGTTATCACAGAAAAGTGGAACACTCTTATAATCTAACCCGAAATCCCGCAAAGTGGAGGTCATCCACAAAATCTGAGAGCAACAGCTAGCTGCAGCAACATATTCGGCCTCAGCCGTCGATTGTGCAACACTAGACTATTTGCGGGAAGACCAGCAAACCAGTGAAGTACCCAGAAAATGACAAGTACCAGAGGTACTCTTCCTATCAATTCTACACCCAGCAAAATCCGCATCGGAATAACCTCGAAGACATAAAGATGAAGATGCTGAATACCATATGCCAAATTCAAGGGTGTGTTTGAGATACCTTAGTATGTGCTTTACCGCTTGGCGGTGCGAAGCTCATGGTGAAGCCTGAAAACGAGCGCACAGACACACAGCGAAGTGTATGTCCGGCCTCGTGGCAGTCAAGTAGAGGAGGGAGCCGATCATGCTTCGGAACTCCTTCTGATCTACGGCTTCTCCATCTTCGTCAGGATCCAATGCTACAGATTTAGCCATTGGAGTGGCGAGGGGCTTCGCATCGGTCATGTCAAATTTCTTGAGCAGGTCCTTGGTGTATTTCGTCTGGTGGACGAAAGTACCTTGTTTGCTTTGCTTGATTTGCAAACCAAGGAAAAAGGTGAGTTCACCCATCATGGACATTTCAAATTCCCTGCTCATGGTATCTGCAAACTCGGCAACCAAAGCATGAGAAGAGCCACCGAAGATGATATCATCCACATAAATCTGCACTAGGAGGAAATCTTTGCCATGCTTGAGAGTAAACAAAGTTTTATCAACAGAGCCCATCAAATACCCTCGCTCAAGCAGAAAAGACTTAAGTTTGTCATACCACGCCCGAGGGGCCTGCTTGAGTCCATAAAGAGCCTTATGAAGTTTAAGGACTTTATGTGGGTACTTGGGGTTTTCAAAACCAGGGGGTTGTTTTACATAGACATCTTCGCCTATGAAGCCATTAAGAAAAGCACTTTTGACATCCATTTGATAGAGTTTGAATCCCCGGGATGTCGCAAAGGCAAGCAAAATCCTAATGGCCTCAAGGCGAGCAACAGGTGCAAAAGTTTCAGTAAAATCAATCCCTTCTAGTTGAGAAAAGCCCTGAGCTATAAGTCTAGCCTTGTTTCTAACTATAGTCCCATCCTCCCCTTGTTTATTTTTGAAAATCCATTTTGTTCCAATGAAATGAACATTTGGTGGAGGATCAACTAATGACCAGACTTGGTTTCTCTCAAAGTTTTCAAGTTCCTCATGCATGGCATTGATCCAACTAGAATCAGAAAGTGCATGACTAACATCTAAGGGCTCGAAAGAAGCAACAAAAGTGGAATCAATGAAATGAGCATGAGAACGTGTTACCCTTTGATCAAGCTCACCAATGATCTGCTCGGGAGGGTGCATCCTTTGAACATGATGTGGAGCCTCGCGGCAGGATGCAGTCTCCCCCTCAACTTGTGCGTTGGAGTGGTCCAAGATGACCGATGTCGAGGTAGTTGCTTCGGGACCTCGTGCCGAAGTAGTTGAAGCGGGGTCAGCTTCGGGGGTCGATGTCGAGGGTAGCAGGGGTTCATCCTCGAATTCTCCGGGATCTTCTTCTTCAAATAAAGTCTGTTCCATGTCGTGTTCATTTGCCTGTTCAAAAGCAGAACTAACAGAGGGGTTGATTCATCAAAAGTCACATCACATGACTCGATGACAGTGTTAGTCTCCAAGTTATAAACACGATAAGAATGACCATGAGTAGTGTAACCCAAAAAGATCCCGTCAGAAGACAGCGACTCAAATTTATCCAAGTTACCGCGTTTTAGGATAAAGCAGCGACAGCCAAAAACTCGAAGATGAGTAACCTTGGGCTGTCTCCCAAAACGCAGCTCATAAGATGTCAAATTTAAAATTGAGCGCAAGAAGATTCGGTTTGAGATGTAACATGCAGTGTTCATGGCCTCAGCCCAGAATTTTCTAGGAGTCCTATGCTCATCAAGCATCGTCCTAGCCATCTCAACCAAAGTGCGGTTCTTCCTCTCAACAACACCGTTCTGTTGAGGAACCCGCGGAGCAGAGAATTGATGTTCTATGCCATGCTCCATGCAAAAGTCAACAAAGAGACTGTTTTTGAACTCAGTGCCATTATCACTTCGAATGAATTTCAATGCACCTGGGAGTTCAGTGAAAAGTCTCAAAGCCAAGCTCTGAAAGTGTGAAAACACTTCATCCTTGCTGGCAAGAAAGAAGACCCAAGAGTAGCGAGAGAAATCGTCGACAATAACTAATACATACCACTTGCCGCCTAAAGAACTGACCCGAGAAGGACCTACAGTGTCCATATGGAGAAGTTCTCTGGGTTGTTCAGTCATCACTGTGGTGACTGGCGAATGCGAAGCAGCAATCATTTTTCCATGTCGACATGGAGCGCAAACTAAATTCTTCTCAAACTTGAGCTTGGGCAATCCTCGGATCAGGCCTAGGGCGCTCAGACGAGCGAGCAACTCAAAGCTCATATGCCCTAGTCTCCTATGCCACTTCCAAAGCTCAGAAGTCGAATGTGCAACAAGACAATGAGAAGAACCAGATGACTCTGAAAAATCAGCTCCAAAAACTCTCCCAACTCTAAAGATCTTACACACCACAACACCATCAGAATTGAGCACTTGCGAAGTATCGCGATGGAATCGCACTTCGAAGCCCTCATCAAGCAACTGAGATACAGACAGCAAATTGTATCCCAGGTTTTCAACCAATGCAACATCTTTGAGAGTGAAATTCGAGTTAATTCTTACCACACCTTTACCTTTCACTCTACTCCTTCGATTGTTTCCGAAGGTGATATGTTCTCTTTGCTTGGTTGTGGTGAGGCTGGAGAACCAAGCTGCATCTCCGGTCATGTGGCGCGAACAACCGGAGTCCATGATCCACGTGCCCTCCAAGCCTCGATCTGTCGCCTACACATGATAAGAATATCTCGATCGCTCAGTGCTGGGGTGAGTGAAAAAAATGACGAGGCATCCAGCACTGAGTGACACGAGTAGTAGGCACAGTAAAAGTAGACGGTCTACGCACATAATAATCTGAATGATGCAAAGTGCGAGGTCTACCTGCATGCAGTGATCGAAAAGCATGACGAGGTCTCCTACTCTGACGAGGTACAAAGCTACTCGCCCGAGGTCTAACACCATATGGAACATGGTGAACACCTCGAGGAGCAAAACCTCTCCGAGAAGCACGAGGAGCCTCAAAAGCAGGACGATAGTACATCTCAGACTCATGCATACCTAAAGATGGGTAATGCATGTCCTGGTAACTCATCGCATGTGCGCGTCGCTCATCCTTGATGCGACGAAAACAGAAACCAACCAAATGACCCGCCCGCTGACAGTAAGAACAGTGAAACACTCTCCGAGGGGCACTCTCATGGGTCACAGGAGCAACTCTCACAGGCTCCTTGGGCTTTTTCTGAGTGGTTTTCTTGGGAGGATTTTTCTTGGCAGGAGGAGTGGTTTTCTTTGGTGGTTGGGTAGGCTTTTTAGCTGATGGAGTGTCTAACAGAGCTCTTTCTTTCTCTAAGGTAGTGGGAGAAGTAAAAATAGTTTTGGTCTTACTGTCTGAAGGTATCCTCTCAAAACCCAAACCTAGAGCTACCCCTGCTCTGTCAGCACACAACTTGGTCTTGGCCAAGAGCAAATCCATCCTACCCTTTCCCTCAGTGCATTTATTAACCACGGAAAGAAGGTATTCATTTTCTGACATGAGGTTTTCAACTCGCTCTCTAACAGTGCCTAGCTGGTCCTTAAGGGTAATGCACGTGTCACAAACAGGCTGCACATCCTTAGAACTACCGGCCCTCTCCAGTCTAGCCTCTAAATCATGAACATGTTTATCACGTAAATTAATGCTCTCGCGCAATAAAGAACAGTTCATGCATTCAATAATATCATGAGGTCTAGAATCCACCTCCAAAAGCTGCTTCTGTGTAGTCTCAAGCTCAGAAAGAGTTTGAGCGTGAACAGAACGCAACTGAGCAAGCTCACCCATGACAGTGGTACAAGAATCACATTCAGCATCATTAACTTTAGACTTAAGCATGGCGTAATCAGTAGAAACAGATTCTAGCCTAAGTCTAAGGTCTTTTCTTTCTCTAGCGGCTTGCACAAGCAATCTATCCTGACCAAGAACTACTTTATTCAGCTCATTTAATTTAATTAATAGCTGGTCAGATGATAGAGGTACCTCAGATGAGTCAAGCTCATCGCCGCTGTGATTGCTGTCGGCCATGAAGCAAAGGCCGGTGAAGTCTCGTCCCTTCTTGTCCTTCTTGTCCTCCTTCCTTGGGGACTCCTCCTCCTCAGAGCTCGACTCCTCAGTTGAGGAAGTGTCGATGTCACTGAGAGCAGCAACGAATGCTCTAGAAGCGGCCTTGGCTACTTTCTTAGCCATCTTGCCGCGCTTGCCCTTCACAAAGGGTTTCCTCTCCTTGTGGTATTTGGGGCGCTCACTCTCATCTCTCTTCTTGAGTTTTGGGCAATTGGCCTTAATGTGAGAGGTGTCGCCACATTCAAAGCAACCACTAAAACCACTTCTCCTCTGATCCCGTCTCTCATGGTGAAAACGGGTGAACCTTCTGGCAATGAGAGCAAGCTCATCATCATCTAGAGTGTCCACCTGCTCCTTTGTGACGGAGACCAGGGAGGACAAAGCAAAACCATCTGCAAGAACACAAGTGCCAGATGTGCTTGGTTCTGCAGTGGTGCCACGGCTAGTGCTAGAAACCAATGCCAATGGCTGTGGCAAAGAGCTTCTGTGCACAGCAAGATATGCCTTGGCAATCTCTGTGGACTTCAGCTTGCTAAAGAGCTCATCACAGGTCAACGTGTCATAACCCGCGGACTCCTCAATGCTGGATATCTTCACTTCCCATATGCTACGGTCAAGAGCATAGAGAAGCTTGATAGCCCTATCATGATCACTGTAAGCAAGCGTCCCGTTGGATCGCAAGTTACTCACTATCGCGTCAAAGCGAGAAAACATGGCATCTATAGATTCACCAGGTGCCTACACAAACAGCTGATACTGTTGGTTGTATGTGCTTTGGCGCCTGGCCTTAATCTGAGTAGAGCCCTCATGAAAAATAGTGAGTGTTGTCCAAATCTCCCTAGCAGTCCTAAGGTGCTGCACCCTATCGAACTCACTTCTACTCAAACCAATGAACAGTATATTTCTTGCCTTGGAGTTGGCATTATACTAATCCTTCTCAGTTTGAGAGGTGCGAGTCTCAGGGATGGAGTATTGTGAGTCCACAATCTCCCAAATTGCATTTCCTTGGCTTAACAAGTAAGCCTCCATGCGCACCTTCCAGTATGCAAAATCAGTCCCATCGAACAGAGGAATTTTACTGCCTCTATCCATGTCGCCAATAGATCACAAAACCGGTTAAGGTCAACTGGTGATCTTAACCCGCTCTGGTACCAATTGTAGGACCGGAAACGGCAACCAGAGGGGGGTGAATGGGAGCTTTTAAAATTTCGGGCTAAAAACAGCCTTCGGTTTTAATCCTGTCTTCTGCGGAACAGGCTTCGAACACTACCTTCGAAGGTCTGGTTCGGAGGTGCTTCGACAGCTCCGAACACAGGCTTCGCAGGAGCAAAAGTTCGAAGCCAAGAAGACTTCGCTCCACTTACAACCCTCGAAAATCTACTCTGCTAAGTCAGTGCAGGCTCCGCACACAGGGTGCTTCGAGCAGGCTTCGCACTTCACCCTTCGCAAGAGTGGACACCCCACTGAGGACTGCGACCAAGTACTTGGCAGCAGCAACTGGTGCTGGGCTTCGTACACGAAGGTCTAAACGCACACAAATGGACTTCGCTAAGGGCTTCGACACAAGAAGCAAAACGGGCTTCGCTCAGGGCTTCACTAGTAAGCAGCGAGGTCTCGCCTCCTGTTACACAGAGCGACAGCACACTGAAAAACACACTTTGCACAAAAACAACCTTCGCCTAGACAGGCTCCGGTGCACTACAACTAGCGAGGTATGTAAAACGAGCTCAAGCAAAAAGCACGCAGAAGCAGGGCTTCGCCGCTTTAACAAGGAACACAGAAAATGAACTCTCTGGATGAAATACAACGAAGTGTGTGGCTACAGGAGCTCAACAGTAAATGCTCAAAGTGTTAAATGTTACCTACCGAGCCCCCATATTTATGGCCCACAGTTCACCCAAGTGAAATGACTACATTACCCCTAGGGTTTACACCAGTTTTGTCTCTACAGAACAGAGGGGTACAAAAGGTAGTCCAACTTTATTCTGGAGGCTTCTCTGTCAGCTTTGCAGAGGGGACAGCGCCAGCTTTTTGCAGAGAAGACAGTGTCAGCCTTTGCAGTCTTTGACCTTCTGGAGCCTTCCTTCGCACGCGAGGGGTGCGGTAGCTTCGGCGAGAAGCCTTGAGCCTGGTGGACTTCGCTTCGCCGAAGATAGCCTCCGATACAGTGACGGTTTTGAGCCGAAGCCGTCAAAGCCCTTGGGCCTTCGCACCAACACCTCCGGAGTGGACCACCACGGCTTCGCAGCTTCACCCAGCTCGAACTCCGTCAGTCCGTGTACCGAAGCCATGCAGGCCGAAGTACCACAAGACAACCACACTCCGGAGCTAGCCTCGCTCCGAAGCCTTCCTCACTCCGAAGCCCCACCTTCGGAGTACCACCCTTCGAAGTCCCTCCTTCGTCCAAGGCCTCCGCACGAAGCATTCCATGAGCACTTCGTCACAGTGTCTCTCCCCGAGCACACTCCTCGACGAGCCTCACCCGGACCATGCCTTCGATGCGCCTCGACTTCTGAGACCTTCGTCGGGCACCTTCGAATGTCTCCCTCCGGAGCACACTTCGAACTCCTTGCCTCCGCAGAGGACTTGATCCAACCAACTCCGAAGTCACTCCATTCGGAGTACCTTCGAAGTGCCTCACCTCCGAGGACTTTGTCTCGGAGTACCTTCAGCCGGAGCCACGCTCCGCACTCTCTGCCTTCACCTGGCAGCCTCGATCGAGGACCGACCCAGACCCTTTCGCAGCCACCGTGACGGAGCTCCCCGCTCTCCTGGCATCAAGCCTCCCTCTTGACCCAGGTTCACCTGCTACGAACCGTCCGTCGCCTCCGAAGTCCCTGCGCACCACAGATAAACATACAAGTGTATCTAGTACTCCGGAGACCTCTCCGGGTAATCAACCTCCGGCACACACTCCGGTGTACCGCCCAAAGTACCGAAGCCTTCGGTACACACCCAGTCATCGTGTACTGTCGGACCCCTCCGACACGCACACTCCGCTGCAACAGCTGCAGCAACCAAACCACCGAACATACTTCGGTGAAACCTCCTCCGAACACCCTTCGGAGGTACAACCTCCGAAACCCCTCCGGAGGTACCCTCCTCCGAACACCTTCGGAGGTCCAACCTCCGAACACCCTTCGGAGGTACCCTTCGAACCAGAGGGTAAAAAGCCTGTCAATCACTCATCACAAACACTGAAACCAACCCTTGGTTTCTCAAGAGCCCATCAAATACCCCCGCTCAAGCAGAAAAGACTTAAGTCTATCATACCAAGCCCGAGGGGCCTGCTTGAGTCCATAAAGAGCCTTATGAAGTTTAAGGACTTTATGTGGGTACTTGGGGTTTTCAAAACCAGGGGTTGTTTTACATAAACATCTTCACCTATGAAGCCATTAAGAAAAGCACTTTTGACATCCATTTGATAGAGTTTGAATCCCCGGGATGTCGCAAAGGCAAGCAAAATCCTAATGGCCTCAAGGCGAGCAACAGGTGCAAAAGTTTCAGTAAAATCAATCCCTTCTAGTTGAGAAAAGCCCTGAGCTACAAGTCTAGCCTTGTTTCTAACTATAGTCCCATCCTCCCCTTGTTTGTTTTTGAAAATCCATTTTGTTCCAATGAAATGAACATTAGGTGGAGGATCAACTAAAGACCAGACTTGGTTTCTCTCAAAATTTTCAAGTTCCTCATGCATGGCATTGATCCAACTAGAATCAGAAAGTGCATGACTAACATCTAAGGGCTCGAAAGAAGCAACAAAAGCGGAATCAATGAAATGAGCATGAGAATGTGTTACCCTTTGATCAAGCTCACCAATGATCTGCTCGGGAGGGTGCATCCTTTGAACATGATGTGGAGCCTCGCGGCGGGATGCAGTCTCCCCCTCAACTTGTGCGTTGGAGTGGTCCAAGATGACCGATGTTGAGGTAGTCGCTTCGGGACCTCGTGCTGAAGTAGTTGAAGCGGGGTTAGCTTCTGGGGTTGATGTCGAGGGTAGTAGGGGTTCATCCTCGAATTCTCCGGGATCTTCTTCTTCGAATAAGGTCTGTTCCATGTCGTGTTCATTTGCCTGTTCAAGAGCAGAACTAACAAAGGGGGTTGATTCATCAAAAGTCACATCACATGACTCGATGACAGTGTTAGTTTCTAAATTATAAACACGATAAGAATGACCATGTGTTGTGTAACCCAAAAAGATCCCGTCAGAAGAGCGCGACTCAAATTTATCCAAATTACCACGTTTTAGGATAAAGCAGCGACAGCCAAAAACTCGAAGATGAGTAACCTTGGGCTGTCTCCCAAAACGCAGCTCATAAGATGTCAAAGTTAAAATTGAGCGCAAGAATATACGGTTTGAGATGTAACATGCAGTGTTCATGGCCTCAACCCAGAATTTTCTAGGAGTCCTATGCTCATCAAGCATCGTCCTAGCCATCTCAACCAAAGTGCGGTTCTTCCTCTCAACAACACCGTTCTGTTGAGGAACCCGCGGAGCAGAGAATTGATGTTCTATGCCATGCTCCATGCAAAAGTCAACAAAGAGACTGTTTTTGAACTCGGTGCCATTATCACTTCGAATGAATTTCAATGCACCTGGGAGTTCAGTGAAAAGTCTCAAAGCCAAGCTCCGAAAGTGTGAAAACACTTCATCCTTGCTGGCAAGAAAGAAGACCCAAGAGTACCGAGAGAAATCGTCGACAATAACTAATACATACCACTTGCCGCCTAAAGAACTGACCCGAGAAGGACCTACAGTGTCCATATGGAGAAGTTCTCTGGGTTGTTCAGTCATCACTGTGGTGACTGGCGAATGCGAAGCAGCAATCATTTTTCCATGTCGACAAGGAGCGCAAACTAAATTCTTCTCAAACTTGAGCTTGGGCAATCCTCGGATCAGACCTAGGGCGCTCAGACGAGCGAGCAACTCAAAGCTCATATGCCCTAGTCTCCTATGCCACTTCCAAAGCTCAGAAGTCGAATGTGCAACAAGACAATGAGAAGAACCAGATGACTCTGAAAAATCAGCTCCAAAAACTCTCCCAACTCTAAAGATCTTACACACCACAACGCCATCAGAATTGAGCACTTGCGAAGTATCGCGATGGAATCGCACTTCGAAGCCCTCATCAAGCAACTGAGATACAGACAGCAAATTGTATCCCAGGTTTTCAACCAATGCAACATCTTTGAGAGTGAAATTCGAGTTAATTCTTACCACACCTTTACCTTTCACTCTACTCCTTCGATTGTTTCCGAAGGTGATATGTTCTCTTTGCTTGGTTGTGGTGAGGCTGGAGAACCAAGCTGCATCTCCGGTCATGTGGCGCGAACAACCGGAGTCCATGATCCACGTGCCCTCCAAGCCTCGATCTGTCGCCTACACATGATAAGAATATCTCGATCGCTCAGTGCTGGGGTGAGTGAAAAAAATGACGAGGCATCCAGCACTGAGTGACACGAGTAGTAGGCACAGTAAAAGTAGACGGTCTACGCACATAATAATCTGAATGATGCAAAGTGCGAGGTCTACCTGCATGCAGTGATCGAAAAGCATGACGAGGTCTCCTACTCTGACGAGGTACAAAGCTACTCGCCCGAGGTCTAACACCATATGGAACATGGTGAACACCTCGAGGAGCAAAACCTCTCCGAGAAGCACGAGGAGCCTCAAAAGCAGGACGATAGTACATCTCAGACTCATGCATACCTAAAGATTGGTAATGCATGTCCTGGTAACTCATCGCATGTGCGCGTCGCTCATCCTTGATGCGACGAAAACAGAAACCAACCAAATGACCCGCCCGCTGACAGTAAGAACAGTGAAACACTCTCCGAGGGGCACTCTCATGGGTCACAGGAGCAACTCTCACAGGCTCCTTGGGCTTTTTCTGAGTGGTTTTCTTGGGAGGATTTTTCTTGGCAGGAGGAGTGGTTTTCTTTGGTGGTTGGGTAGGCTTTTTAGCTGATGGAGTGTCTAACAGAGCTCTTTCTTTCTCTAAGGTAGTGGGAGAAGTAAAAATAGTTTTGGTCTTACTGTCTGAAGGTATCCTCTCAAAACCCAAACCTAGAGCTACCCCTGCTCTGTCAGCACACAACTTGGTCTTGGCCAAGAGCAAATCCATCCTACCCTTTCCCTCAGTGCATTTATTAACCACGGAAAGAAGGTATTCATTTTCTGACATGAGGTTTTCAACTCGCTCTCTAACAGTGCCTAGCTAGTCCTTAAGGGTAATGCACGTGTCACAAACAGGCTGCACATCCTTAGAACTACCGGCCCTCTCCAGTCTAGCCTCTAAATCATGAACATGTTTATCACGTAAATTAATGCTCTCGCGCAATAAAGAACAGTTCATGCATTCAATAATATCATGAGGTCTAGAATCCACCTCCAAAAGCTGCTTCTGTGTAGTCTCAAGCTCAGAAAGAGTTTGAGCATGAACAGAACGCAACTGAGCAAGCTCACCCATGACAGTGGTACAAGAATCACATTCAGCATCATTAACTTTAGACTTAAGCATGGCGTAATCAGTAGAAACAGATTCTAGCCTAAGTCTAAGGTCTTTTCTTTCTCTAGCGGCTTGCACAAGCAATCTATCCTGACCAAGAACTACTTTATTCAGCTCATCTAATTTAATTAATAGCTGGTCAGATGATAGAGGTACCTCAGATGAGTC
Organism: Zizania palustris; assembly: GCA_019279435.1. NCBI lineage: Eukaryota > Viridiplantae > Streptophyta > Magnoliopsida > Poales > Poaceae > Zizania > Zizania palustris. The sequence continues at coordinate 65,155,053 of JAAALK010000283.1, forward strand.
AAGCTCATCGCCGCTGTGATTGCTGTCGGCCATGAAGCAAAGGCCGGTGAAGTCTCGTCCCTTCTTGTCCTTCTTGTCCTCCTTCCTTGGGGACTCCTCCTCCTCAGAGCTCGACTCCTCAGTTGAGGAAGTGTCGATGTCGCTGAGAGCAGCAACAAAAGCTCTGGAAGCGGCTTTGGCTACTCTCTTAGCCACCTTGCCGCGCTTGCCCTTCACAAAAGGCTTCCTCTCCTTTTTGTGGTATTTGGGGCGCTCACTCTCATCTCTCTTCTTGAGCTTGGGGCAATTAGCCTTGATGTGAGAAGTGTCGCCACACTCAAAACAACCACTAAAACCACTTCTCCTCTGATCCCGTCTCTCATGATGAAAACGGGTGAACCTCCGGTCAATGAGAGCAAGCTCATCATCATCTAGAGTGTCCACCTGCTCCTTTGTGATGGAGACCAGGGAGGACAAAGCAAAACCATCTGCAAGAACACAAGTACCAGATGTGCTTGGTTCTGCAGCGGTGCCACGGCTAGTGCTAGAAACCAATGCCAATGGCTGTGGCAAAGATCTTCTGTGCACAGCAAGAGATGCCTTGGCAATCTCTATGGACTTCAGCTTGCTAAAGAGCTCATCACAGGTCAATGTGTCATAACCTGTGGACTCTTCAATGCTGGATATCTTCACTTCCCATATGCTACGTTCAAGAGCATAGAGAAGCTTGATAGCCCTATCATGATCATTGTAAGCAAGCGTCCCGTTGGATCGCAAGTTACTCACTATCGCATCAAAGCGAGAAAACATGGCATCTATAGATTCACCAGGTGCCTGCACAAACAGCTGATACTGTTGATTTTATGTGCTTTGGCGCCTGGCCTTGATCTGTGTAGAGCCCTCATGAAAAATAGTGAGTGTTGTCCAAATCTCCCTAGCAGTCCTAAGGTGTTGCACCCTATCAAACTCACTCCGGCTCAAACCAATGAACAGTATGTTTCTTGCCTTCGAGTTGGCATTATACTGATCTTTTTCTGTTTGAGTGGTGCGAGTATCAGGGATGGAGTATTGTGAGTCCACAATCTCCCAAATTGCATTTCCTTGGCTTAACAAGTAAGCCTCCATGCGCACCTTCCAGTATGCAAAATCTGTCCCATCGAACAGAGGAATTTTACTGCCTCTATCCATGTCGCCAATAGATCACAAAACCGGTTAAGGTCAACTGGTGATCTTAACCTGCTCTGATACCAATTTTTGGACCGGAAACGGCGACCAGAGGGGGGTGAATGGGAGCTTTTAAGATTTCGGGCTAAAAACAAGCCTTCTGTTTTAATTCTGTCTTCTGCGGAACAGGCTTCGAACACTACCTTCGAAGGTCTGGTTCGGAGGTGTTTTGACAGCTCCGAACACAGGCTTCGCAGGAGCAAAAGTTCGAAACCAAGAAGACTTCGCTCCGATCACACCCTTCGAAAATCTACTCTGCTAAGTCCGTGCAGGCTCCGCACACAGGGTGCTTCGAGCAGGCTTCGCACTTCACCCTTCGCAAGAGTGGACAGCCCTCTGAGGACTTCGACCAAGTACTTGGCAGCAGCAACTGGTGCTGGGCTTTGTACACGAAGGTCTAAACGCACACAAACGGACTTCGCTAAGGGCTTCGACACAAGAAGCAAAACGGGCTTCGATCAGGGCTTCGCTAGTAAGCTGGATGAAATACAACGAAGTGTGTGGCTACAGGAGCTCAACAGTAAATGCTCAAAGTGTTAAATGTTACCTACCGAGCCCCCATATTTATGGCCCACAGTTCACCCAAGTGAAATGACTACATTACCCCTAGGGTTTACACCAGTTTTGTCTCTACAGAACAGAGGGGTACAAAAGGTAGTCCAACTTTATTCTGGAGGCTTCTCTGTCAGCTTTGCAGAGGGGACAGCGTTAGCTTTTTGCAGAGAAGACAGTGTCAGCCTTTACAGTCTTTGACCTTCTGGAGCCTCCCTTCGCACGCGAGGGGTGCGGTAGCTTCGGCGAGAAGCCTTGAGCCTGGTGGACTTCGCTTCGCCGAAGATAGCCTCCGATACAGTGACGGTTTTGAGCCGAAGCCGTCAAAGCCCTTGGGCCTTCGCACCAACACCTCCGGAGTGGACCACCACGGCTTCGCAGCTACTCCCAGCTCGAACTCCGTCAGTCCGTGTACCGAAGCCATGCAGGCCGAAGTACCACAAGACAACCTCACTCCGGAGCTAGCCTTGCTCCGAAGCCTTCCTCCCTCCGAAGCCCCACCTTCGGAGTACCACCCTTCGAACTCCCTCCTTCGTCCAAGGCCTCCGCATGAAGCATTCCATGAGCACTTCGTCGCAGTGTCTCTCCCTGAGCACACTCCTCGACGAGCCTCACCCGGACCATGCCTTCGATGCGCCTCAACTTCTGAGACCTTCGTCGAGCACATTCGAATGTCTCCCTCCGGAGCACACTTCGAACTCCTTGCCTCCGCAGAGGACTTGATCCAACCAACTCCGAAATCACTCCATTCGGAGTACCTTCGAAGTGACTCACCTCCGAGGACTTTGTCTCGGAGTACCTTCACCCGGAGCCACGCTCCGCACTCTCTGCCTTCACCTGGCACGCCTCGACCCGAGGACCGACCCGGACCCCTTTCGCAGCCACCGTGACGGAGCTCCCCGCTCCCCTGGCATCAAGCCTCCCGCTTGACCTAGGTTCACCTGCTACGAACCTGTCTGTCGCCTCCGAAGTCCCTGCGCACCACAGACAAGCAAATAAGTGTATCCAGTACTCTGGAGACCTCTCCGGGTTAGCAACCTCCGGCACACACTCCGGTGTACCGCCCAAAGTACCGAAGCCTTCGGTACACACCCAGTCATCGTGTGCTGTCGGACCCCTCTGACACGCACACTCCGCTGCAACAGCTGTAGCAACCAAACCACCGAACACACTTCGGTGAAACCACCTCCGAACACCCTTCGGAGGTACAACCTCCGAAACCCCTCCGGAGGTACCCTCCTCCGAACACCTTCGGAGGTCCAACCTCCGAACACCCTTCGGAGGTACCCTTCGAACCAGAGGGTAAAAAGCCTGTCAATCACTCATCACAAACACTGAAACCAACCCTTGGTTTCTCAGAGGGTGAACCCACGGTAAACTTTTATGGTTGTTGCTTTCTCGAAAGGCCTAACGACTATTTGAGGGATAACGGTACAAAATTAACGGCTCTTTGCGGTTTACTGCCGTTATAACAGTTCAATTTCCTTTGGAGTAATCATACAGAGGTCCAAATTCAAAGCCTGGATTTGATGCATCTCCGACGCCAAAGATACTTCGAACAGTTATAATATCTTGCATTCTTTCTAAGGTCATGAGCATGAAAATATTTCTTGCGTATACTGCTCTCCTTGCTATACAAGCTATCCGGAGAAGCGTATTCGAGGGGCTACTGTTGGGGGAAAATACTTCATCCCCATGATCTTACAAGATTCCAAGAAAATACATTATACAATGAAGATAATGGCAAGTCTTAATCTCGGAGCCCAAGAACCCCTCCGAACTGAAGAGCTCGAAGCATTTGAAGGGTCCGTCCAGGCTCTGGTCTAAAGGGACCCTCTGAAAGGCTTCTCCTCCGAAGTGGAAAACAACTAGAAAGATGGGACATCTGTCTTATCAACATCCTTCGAGCATGTTTGACCATATTAACCCTACAAGGGATACCGAAATAGTATTCACTATGTCAGTTGTAATTAAGGGGGTAAAAAGGTCTTTTCCCTAGAGATTTTACCTATAAATACCCCCTTCTCGCCCTGTAAGAGGTATCTAATATTCCAATATTCAATACACACTTCGAACTATTCCGAGATATTATCCTATTCGGAGGCTTGAGATAGTCCGCATTTACAAACACTTCGTTTGTCAGTTCTTGGTCTTATAGAACCTGTTAGCGTAATCTGTTGCACCAACAGTTACGATCCTCATCACCATCCGCCGGAAGGTATCGACCCCCCATGTATTTTTGTGGAGACACATGTAAATTCATAAGAAGCCAGGATGACCTCACCTACAATATGAGGTATTGGAAGTGTGAGAACTACTCTTGGACTCCAGAAAAGCCAAAGCCAATGACAAAGCGTGGACCACGTGCAAACAAATCTATATTAATATTTTTTTGTTTTTTATATTTGTCTTGAATCAATCACTTACAATATGTCTATTAATATTTATGTGTGTAGGTAACTCCTCCATCGTTGCCACCTCCGCTATGTGATTTTATCGAATGGATCGACAAATAGGTGGATTCGGATGATTGGGCCTTGTTTATGAGGCATCATGCGTTCGACATGGATCTCTTTGAGATGAGATGCAAGCGGGAGGAGGAGCGCGTGGAAGAATTTAAGAGGAGGGAGGAGGCGGAGCGCAAGGCAAAAGAGGAGCGCAAGGCTTATAGAGAGAGGAAGCGTGAGAGGGCTTGGCGTGCGCATGCAGCAGGACCGGAGGCCATAAGGAAGGGAAAGTACCCTCAGTGCACTCAGTAGGCACGTAGTGTAGTTTGTATTTTTAAATTTGTGTTGTACTGTGTTATGTTGTGTACTTCTTTATGTGTTGTTTGTGTTGTACTGTTTTAATTAGTACGTAATTTTTACTTTGAGTCGTACGAGTTTGATCATAAAATTACTAGTACATGTTTTCCTCAAACATTTCAAGAAAATAACATAGGTTCATACAAATAGTTCAATACAGTTGGATAGTACAACTGTCGTCCTACTGATTTCTATGTTCTCTCGCCTAACACGTCTTCGTTTCTCTATGTACCTAAGTTGTTTCCGCCTGTTGTATTCCCTCTGTTGTCTATCCTCTTCACTCCATCTCGTACTCCTTCCTCGATCATCAGCTTCAATCCTTCTCATTTCGTACTCGGAGTGACTTTCCGCCTCTGTGATAGAATCATCCTCATATGTAGGTTGCGTGACATCTATACACCATTGAAATGAGCATCTCCTAACATTTTGCTGCCATGATAACTAGTGAGGTCACTGTTACGTTAAAAAATCACGTGAAACTAAACATATTCAATTGTTGTCATTACTTACCACTACATGCTCATGTAGGTTGGGGCACACAAATTCTCTCCTTCCCCTTGAGTCGCCTCTGAGCGATGTCTGTATAATACGACTCCCACATGTGCACGTAGGTCGTTGCTCCCACTCAGGAAAAGCTATGAACTTTTGCCCTAGTTCGTTTGCGGATTTTCTATTGATCATTAGTGGGCAGTGCACATAGTGGCTCAAGCTCTGGCTCATCATCATTTCCATTCTACTGTCTTGCGACCTTCTCATGCTTGTACTTTGAAGTTAAATCATCAAGTTTCGTCCACAAGGCCTTGAACTTTCTCTGTTGATTTTGGGCACACAGTCTTTTAAACAGATTTGTCAATTCTTTATTCTTCCTGAAGTGACAGTAGAAATTTACACCTAAATGATGTATACACCATCGAGATTGAATGTCCCTCTAAGGATAAGGCTCGATCGGATCATTCTTCATATGTTGGACTACCTTTATAAGTCCGGCATGTCGGTCGTGTATAACACATATATTTTCTCTGTCTTGAACAACTCCAATGTGCAATTGCCGTAAGAACCACATCCAACTTTCATAGTTCTCACTTTTTGACAAAACCAAAAGCAATTGGCACAACCTGGTTGTTGTCGTCAACACCAATAGTTATCAATATCTGACCTCTATATTTCCCGATTAGAAATGTTCCATCCACACAAAGAATGGGACAGCAATACTTGAATGCTCGAATGCAACCACCGAGTGCAAAGAATACTCGGTGTAGAATCTTAGAACCTTCCGGGAATATTGCATCCTTCTCTTGGTAGGAGTAATATGTGCCAGTGTTGCGGTTCTGTGCCGTTTGCAAGAAAAAGGCAGGTTATGGTATGGGTCCTCGAATGTACCGAACCTTATCTCGAGTGTTTTTTTGTTTTTCCCTCCATGCCTTAGAGTAGTTGAATGTGTATTGTAATCTTCTTTCTATGACAAGTATTGCCCAAGGCTCGCAACTGAGATTCTCAACAATCTCAGAGTACATCACCCCCATAATGTAACTTGCACTTAGATTCTTATGCCTTGTTACAGTTGTATCAACCACACATGTATGTTGGTCCACAATTGAGCACACCCAATGAATTCACCACTTGGATTTAAAATATTCACTCGAAATGCTCACCATGGACAATTATTCCTCTTGCACACAACGCCATAGTTTGTGCGGTTTAAAATATTCACTCGAAATGCTCACCGGAGTGATAATAATCATGCTCTCACGACATCTTTTACATCATCCTTCGTAGGATACACAACATTCATGTGCACCTCATTCTGTGCATACTCCCAACGATTATCATGTCCATCATTTATATAAAAACCATGAAAATCTTATTCTTGCCACTCGTTGGGAATCACAATGTCTGGCTCTTCATTATCGTTGTTGTCCTCTTTTTCATCCGAGTTCTCCTTTCCACTTTCCTTCATAGCTTCCTCGAAATCTTGATCCTCTCTCTTAAGAAAATCAGCTACATCCTCTATTTCCTGCCCTTCATTAGATTGCCCTGCTGCAGTCATGTCAGGAATAATCTCTTAGACTTGGCTGCTCTCGCCGACCTCTAATTGTACTCCTGATTCTTGCGGTGCTGGATCTATAATTGAAAGGACATGAGGAGTGAAACAGACCAACAAAACCCGTTCCCAACATTTCTCTACCACCATTCTTACGTATCCCTTCCACACGTTGTGATTTAAAATAATATTGAGATATAATAGTGTCAATGTGTCACGGGGCAACCATGGATTATTACAGTACTATTTATATCTCAATATTTGTTACTTCCTTTGTGATTTAACTGTAGATATATTCTCCTTACAAATCAACTAATTTCCCAACAGCAATTGCAATCATTTTTTCTTGTTCCATTTGTAACTGTGATGCTGCACAACAACACAGTTAGTTACATAAAGGTAAACCTTTCTGAAATCCAGAAAGGTCTTGCTGACACAACTCCAAGAGAATTGCTCTCAAATATAAAAGAAAGAATCAAAGGGTCAACTTGAACACCGGGACTTGACGAATTCCACAAATCCACAAACTTTCGTTGGAATCTTGAGATTTTCGAACCAACACAAAACATCAATCAATATTTTGATAGATTTTCAACAATTTTGTTTGAATTCTATAGATTTTCGTTGTGGGGTCCAAATCCTTTCCTTGGACGAAACAGCAAAGCACGTGATGGGAGCATGCAGATGTGTGGGCCAGGCAACCATCCACCTGTCATGCCAGGTAAATCACCGAGAGGGGCCGGGGTTTGTGCTTATGTGGAGGGAGACGTGGCGTGCTAGGTAGACGGATGACCTGGATGCATGCATGGATGTGTGTCTGTTTGTGCACCGGCATTCCGGTGCGGCGCGGCGCGGCCTCCACGCGATCGATGCAGCAGCAGCAGCATGCTCTGCTCTGTTTTGTTCTCTGGCCAAATGGACCAGCTTGCTGTTATGTATTATACACACGTACCCATATGCGTTTGTGATGGTTTGTTGCGTGCATGCAGATGAAGGCAAGCAACGGCCGACCAACATCAACAACAAATCTTGCAAAGGAAGCTCCCTCTCCCTCTCTCTTAATAACATGCTGGTACTATACTATTGTCTTGTCTCTGTATCTCTCTCTCTCTCTCTCTCTCTCTCTCTCTCTCTCTCTCTCTCTCTCTCTCCTCTCTCTCTCTCTCTCTCTCTCTCTCTCTCGCTGCTTTCCGTTGCGTTTGCCTGCAGGAAGACGAAGGAGCTAGCTGAGCGTGCCAGGAGACTTGCAAGCCATCGATCGATCGATCCATTCTATCTTTAGAAGAGGTGTATCCATCCATGCATGCATGACGTCCTCCGCCGACTGTTTCTGCACAAAACCAGCGTCGCGTCCGTTCAATTCCTACCTGTTTATTTATCTCTACTGCACCTGCTGCACCTCACACCATCCTTGCACCGTCACTACTTACTTCCAATCATGCATGGCTCTCTCTGTAGGCCTTCCTCCCTTGTAACACTTGAAGCACACTCTATTTAAGCAGCTATATAGTAGCAATTAAGGTAGTCACCAGAGATCAAGGCAGCTTCCTCGTTTCACCTCATCTATATATCCTCCGTCTCCCGGCCGGCCCTCTACACCGTGCTCGATCTCCTCTTCTCTCCTCACTAATCAAAGGTAATTATCTGTCTGTATCTCTTCTCACTCTCCTTCCATAGATCCATGGAACTGAAGCTAGCCTCTCGCTCGCTTCGTAATCGATATGTCATAATGTTTTCATGTTTGATTTCTCACTAGCTAATAGCTAGTTCTTTATGTACGTGTTTCGATTCATCGATTGATCTTTTCTGCCTTCACCTACATATATGCATATGGTTGGCTGAGCAAAGTTTCTTCGATCCATCCCAGAAAATTCACCTTAATTTCTTTGAGTTATGGAATATATATATCTTATGTTGTATGTACGATTGGAGAAACATATGAGAAGTATATATATACACATCTGTGTTTAATACAGGGTGAATTCTATTCTTTCTCTCCAAATTAAGGTAAAGATGCATGTCTGATGTGAGCTTTATTTCCCCCTTAGCTAGATAGCATGTTTGTTTCAAGAGTTCAAGTTCATCTTGCAAGTAATGATACGATTGAACAAACCATAATGCAACAGTTATGAAACGGCTCAAGAAAATAAGGTATAACTTTTTCGCTTAAAAGATGGAGCAAAAGGCGAAAACCATGGTAACGCATGTTTTGTCGCATACGAAATGAAACATATTTTACAAAGAATTCGGTTCCGTTTGGTAAAAGCGTGTCGTCACGCTGGATTCTACTGATAGTATTATACTACTAGTAGAATTGATCTTAGCCGTTAATTTTGAATAATGTATTAGTATTTTTATTATTCATATTTTGGGTATAATCATTATTAGTGAATTTACATATATCTTTTTTCTGACTTGTTGCCATCCTCGTATCACTTTTTTTACAATTTTATTCCTTTTAAATTATAGTAGTACTATCAGTAGAATGCAATGTAGAATTGCTCTTGATACAAAGGCGTGCATCAATAATCTTTGCTAGAAAGGAATAAGCGTATAGTCATGCAATTAAGTTCTATTTCTGAAATAAATGTCAGGAGCTCGGCCTATTCATCAAAGAAAGGAATATAGTTAAAAACATATTACACCAGTTAAAGAAATGAGCTCCCTTCTTTAACTGGTGTAATGTCTTCAATTCGTACCAATGCATCAGCCTATATACTTGCATTGAGCCTTCCTCCTTATGTAATAAGCTCTAGCTACTAAATAACAAAAAAAGGTATTTGCTAGATTGTATTTCAGGCGCCTTAAACTTTTGAAGTTTGCAGTCACATAAACTAATACACATTGCTAATTAAGCCTAAAAATGCAGTTTTTACATAACGTGCAATAGAATTTTCAATCTAGCTAGGCTAGCTAGCCCGATCATATACATCATGCATTGATTGTTGAATTGTGGCTGCTAATATATATATAATTGCAGGTAGCTCATAGATCGATCGATGGCTAGTGGTGCACCGTCGTACGCTCAGATGGAGGAAGCGGCTATGAAGCAGTGCAAGGCCGCCGCTGCCGCCGCCGTAGAAGGGGAGGGGGCCGGCGACGAGATGACGATGAAGAAGAGCAGCCCGATGTGCCCGCGCTGCGAATCCAGCAACACGAAGTTCTGCTATTTCAACAACTACAGCTTGTCGCAGCCGCGCTACTTCTGCAAGGACTGCCGCCGCTACTGGACCAAGGGCGGCTCCCTCCGCAACGTCCCCGTCGGCGGTGGATGCCGCAAGGCCAAGCGCGCTGCTGCTTCCTCTTCCTCTTCCTCGTCCCCGGCACCGCCGCCGCCGCCGCCGCCGCCAATGCAGCTGCCGCACTTGCCGTCCAACTCGGCGGCGATCATCAACAAGCTCATGCAGCCGACGGCGGCGGACTTCCCCAACGTGCTCCCCACGTTTGTGTCCACAGGGCTGGAGGTCCCCGCCGGAGACCACCTCGGCTTAGCTTTTGGAACGGCGCCCAGCGGTGGGAGCACTGGGGCGTCGTCATTCATGGACATGCTGAGAGGAGTAGGAGGAGGAGGAGGACTTCTTTTTGATGGCAGCTGCAACGACCATCAGATGATGAACAGCTTCAATGGCTACTACGGGCCAGCTGCAGCTACCGGCGGCGATGGGATTAATAATAGCATGGTGATGCCATTGCCGCCGTCCACCCTACTCTTCGGCGGCGGCGGCGGCGGTCTGAGGACGACTCTGATGCAGCCGCAGGACGGGCTGCAGCTTTTTGGTGGTACTGGTACTAACCATGGCGCCACTGATCATGCAATGCTGGGAAGAGGAGCAGGATTACTGTTGAGTATGGATGGCTGCAGGGAAGGCCAGTGGCCGTCGCTGGGAGGCGGCCGTGCAGGAGATCAGCATGTTCTGATGGGCGCCGGCGACAACAACTTGAAGGCCGCCAGCTCATCGTCGGCGACGCCCAGCTGGTCGGACTATCGCTACAGCACCTGGAACAGCACCGCCCCTACTGCTGCTGCTGCTGCTGCTGCTGGTGGTGGTCCATCTCCTCCATGGCAGCAAGGCCTCATCGACAGCAGCACAACCCCGCCCTGATCCTGATGTAATTGATTAGTTCCTTTTTCGCTCCATGCATCATGTTTAATTTGCTCTTGCTTTCAATTCACCTCAAAACATTAATTAACTAGCTGCTGGACTATGCATGTATGCATGTTTTGGTTTACCTGTCGTAACTATTTTGGACCGTGCGGTTGTTTAATTGTTCTCGTATTTTGTTTCTTTTATATGTCTGTTTAAATTTCTCTATGTTTAATTATTTGACATATGGAAATGGAATGCATCGTGTATCTTAAAAACCTTTGAAAAAAATAATATTGTAGCATATATAGGACATGTTAACTTCGGCCTTGAAAATTATATCACTCGATATATTCTGTGCATTCTACTAGTAACGATTAGTATTATAGTTTCAGTAGATCCATTTTAGTCATCTATTTTAAACAATAGTTTAATATTTTTAATCGATTATAATCTAGGTATATCATAATTAATGATTTTTTATATAATACTAACTTATCTTTTTCACCTTTAAAACTATACTAGAAAGATAACATTGCTAAAGTTATACACATAGAAAATTATCACTTTAATCCTAACATTAAATCATATCGCATTTTTTTGAAACAGAGAGACACGATGTCCTCTCCCATTTCTATTATAGAAATGAAAATACTATGAATTACTTACAAGACAACGTTTTACTAGAAGAAAGAACCATAGCCAACCACACACCACCAAAACGTTAGGCACCAGTGTCTTATTACAAAACCAGTGACGTCAGTATCAACAAGCCAAATCTAAAAGTGTTTTTAAGCCAGCCTAGATCGCAACCACCAGGTCATCATTCAGCAGAACCACAACTCCATACTTTTTATCAGACATCTAGTAGATTTCTTGACAGATTCCAGTCATATTTCTTCGTGAAGATGTCATTTGCTAGATGTTCCACCCCCTCCTCCAAATTTCTTTTCCTTCCCGCCGATCTATGTAAAATAGATCACGATGATATCCAACAATAGATCAGATTTATGATAGCCAAGGGATCATCAGGCAATTTTCCCTTAAAACATGCTTTATTTCTACATTTCCAAATGCTCCAAAAATTGCTGCTAAGCCAACTTTAGCCAAGAGCCTGAAGTTTTTGTTCTGTCTCGTGAACCAAATTTGCCATACTTGTTCAAAATTCACAAAAGGGTCAATATCAAAACAAATTTTAACCATCCTCTAGATAAACTTTGTAATAGCATAATCAAAGAACAAGTGATCAACAGATTCACCAAGACCACAAAAAGAGCAATTTTATTGACCACCCTTCCAACCTCTCTTTTATCAAATTATCCTTTGTTAGAATCTTTTTCGTCCAGGCCAACCACAATTTTTTTTCCACTTTTAATGGAATTTTTAGCTCCCAAATCACACATTTAACTTGAACCAAATTTTGAGTAATCAAGGCATTATAAAAAGATTTTACACTAAAAACACCCTTCTTGGACAGGGACCAACATACAAAGTCAATTCTATCATTTAAAGTCACACTTCTAAAGAAATATCTCAACTTAAGCCAAGACTGATACTTTTCTCCAACCATATTACTCTTGAACTTTAAAATTGACCAATTGCTCCCAAAAACATCAGCAACCGACACATTTTTGGAAATGGTCACACCAAAAAGATCAGGGAACTAGACAGCAAAAGTACTGGAGCCAATCCAGTTATCTTCCTAAAACAAAGTATTTAAACAATTCTTAACTTTTTTCACACAGAATTGAATATACAGTGGTTTAATCTGCATCAAAGCAGTCTAAAACTGAGAATCGCCACATTTATGTCTAACTTGGGTTAATGACTTGTTTTTAGATACTTCTTTTGTAATAAATATTGTCAAATACCCTGTTCAGTATCCAATTTCTAGAGCCATTTTCTCAACAGAGCCACATTCATTGCATCAAGATCCAAAACACCCAAACCACCAAAATCCTTTGGCCTACAAATCACAGACTATTTTTCCAAATGATATTTTTTTTATTCCCCCTATCTTCTTACCAAAGTAATTTTGATCTAAATAAGTCCATTCTTCTCCTAACCCCTTTAGGCAAGGGGTAGAAGGAAAGAAAGTATAAATGAATATTACTCAAGCAAGAATTAAGAAGATTAATCTTCCACCTAAATCAAGAAGCTTCCCTTTCCAACAACCCAGCTTGTTTTCAAGTTTATTCTCACAGCTCTTCCAATTTTTGTTCAAAATTCTTGTTTTATTGATAGGCAGCCCCAAGAACTTACTTAATGGGTAAATCACCCATTTTGCAAGAATGAATTTGGCAAAATTCCCTTTTCCTACCATCCTCCATTCCAACACAAAAAACTTCACTTTTATGGAAATTATTTTTTAACCCAGACATTTGCTCAAACAAACATAGGATGAATTTCAAATGTTTTGCATTGTTCAAATCATCTTTCAACAAAAATATAGTGTCATCAGCATATTGCAATATTGATATGCTTTCAGGGAGTAAATCACCCCTAACCCAGTTATCAACTTATTTTGTACAATTTTCCTCAAAAAGAGAGAGCATCAACAACTATATCAAAAAGAAGGGGAGATCGGATCACCTTGTCTCAAACCCCTATGAGTTTTAAAATAGGGAAAGTTCCGTATTTGCCACTGAAAGTTCACCTGGTTCCATATATGCCACTGATTGTCTCACTGGCATGTGGGTCCGGGACCCACATGTCATTGAGACAGCAAGTGGCATATATGGAACTGACTAATTTTTCAATGGCATATTAGGAATAATCTCTTTAAAATAAGCCCCAACTTGATTATTCCCTTTTACATTAACCTTTTTCCCCATCACCACTCTCATTATCTAGTCATTCCATTTATGGGGAAAATTTATAAGTTCCAACATTTGAAAAACAAAAGGTCACTTAATTTTATCATAAGCTTTTTCAAAATCAACCTTAAACAGGATTCATGACATCTTTTTTATGAAGAGAATTCAAAATCTCATGTAGAACCACAACCCCATCTATAATATATTTATTTTTAATGAAAACAGTTTGATTTTTTGATATCAGATAACTAACCACCCTTTCCAAACGATGCATCAAGACCTTAGTTAAAATCTTAAAACTGACATTGAGTAAGCAAATGGGACTAAAGTCTTTAATTTAATCAGCATTGACACATTTAAGAACCAAAGTCACCATACCACAGTTTATTCTGTCAATGTCAGCTTTCCCCCTCATATAAATCATCAAAAATAGCAAGCAAATCCATATTAATAATATCCCAGAAAGCTTTATAAAACTCAATGGAAAAACCAACGAGGGGATTTGTTGTTATCCATGCCAAAAACAACCTTCTTGACCTCTTTTTTAGAAAAAGGTTTCAATAACTCAGTTTTATCTTCATCTTTAATCTGAATTACATCATCACTAGAAATTTTAATACACACTCTATCTACCTCCCCAAATAACATTTTGTAAAAATCAGTAATATGATCCAATAACTATTTTGATCAACAATGGTTTTATCACCCTCTTTCGGATAGGAGATCAATTTTTTTCTCATTTTGCCATTAGCTTTGGCATGAAAGTATTTTGTGTTTTCATTACCTTCCAACATATCATTCTCTTTACTTCTTTGTACCCATTTTAAATGCTCTTCTTTCATCAAATCTTTTAAATTAAGTTCCAAAAGTTCTTTTTTCATTCCTCAGTGCCCGATTCATACCAAACTTCTCACAATTCATATCCAAATCATCTATTTTATTCAAAATTTATTCTTTAGTTTTTTTATAATAACTTTTCCAATTTGCATTCCACCCTTTCAATCTCTTTCTAAGAACAGACAATTTAGCTTGCTATTTATCCATGGTGGAACCCTTAAATCTAGGATCATACCAAATTTTAGAGACCACATCTTTAAGATCATATCTAAGCAACTAACTATTTTCAAATCTGAATAAAATAATTTTAACCACAAATTTTCTAAACTCAATCACAATAGGAGCATGGTCAGAAAACAACCTTTCAAGAGAGAAGAATTTAGCAAGAGAAAATAACATATTCCAATCAACAGTCATTAGAAATTAGGTCTATATAATCATTACTCCAAGTAAAAAGTCTACCACTCGTAACTAATTCTCTCAAATTATGGTGTTTAATAATAGCATTGCCACATCTTATTAGATTAGTAGTAGAAATTATTCTACACCATTTAAAAATGATAAATGAACTGTTATGATAAATCCTACCATCAACGCAAGAATGGTCAAAAATTAAGTCTAAATTTAAACTCAATTTACAAAGAGAGGCGGTAACGAAAATTTCCATCGGCTAGTTGCTCGCGCACTTGCGCTTGCTCGCTCTCTCCAATTAATTCATCGCAAGGGAAGAGAAGTGGGGCTCACAGTTGGACACGTCAGCGTCATCCTTTCTTTCTCTTCTCGGCTCGGCTGCCTCCACGGCTCCACCTCCAGCTCCTGAGCTAGCTAGCTAGCTCGCGCCGCCGCCGCCACCGCCGTTGCCCCGTCGCGTCGGAGATGCTGCTACTACCGCAGGCCCAATTCTTCCTCTCCACCAACCCCGCATCATCCTCGCATCAGAAGCCCCACTCCAACGCCACTGCTAACCTCCGCCGTCACACCCTCATCTTCGCCGCCGTCTCTCCCACCTCCTCCTCCTCCCAAACACAACCGTCCTCCACCACCCACCAATCCGACGACGACGAAGATAATGACGCCGCGCTCCTCGCCCTCCTCCGTGAGGACCAAACAGATGCCGCCTACCGCCTCGTCGCCTCCAACCCTTCCCTCCCCAACTCCCCTGTCTCCGCTTCCCGCCTCCTAGCCCAGCTCTCCTATGCCTCCAACTCCAAAGGCGTCGCCGCCCTCCTCCACCGCCTCCGTGCCCGCGGGGCCCTGCATCTCCTTGACGCCAACTCCCTCTCCCTCGCAGCCTCCGCCGCCGCCCGTTCCAACAATCCCCACCTCGCATACTCCCTCCTTCTCTCAATGCTCCGCCGGGGCCTCCTCCCCGACCGCCGCGCCTACACCACCGCCCTCGCGCGCCTCCCCCCGCCCCGCGCGCTCCGTCTCTTCGACGCCGTTCTCCATCACCTCCGCCGAGCGCCCAACTTGTCTCACAACTCCCTCCCCGACACCGCTGTCTTCAACGCCGCGCTCAGCGCCTGCGCCGACGTTGGAGACTGCCATCGTTTTCGCTACCTGTTCGACGAGATGCGCACCTGGAGCGCGTCACCGGACGCGCTCACCTACAACGTCCTCATCAAGATGTGTGCGCGCGCCGGCCGCAAGGATCTCGTCGCCCGCGTCCTCGAGCGGATGCTATCCTCTGGCGTGGCCCCCTGTGCCACCACTTTCCACTCCCTCGTCGCGGCGTACGTCGGCTTCGGCGACATCCCCACGGCGGAGAGGATCGTGCAAGCCATGCGCGAACGCCGCAGAGACATGTGCTTGCTGCTCCGACAAGTCGTTGCAGGCGAAGTCCGCACTGACTGCGAGGACGAGCAGATGCAGACGAGCGCTGTGCTGGAGGACATCGTCGTCGGGACCAATTTCAATTTGAAGGAGGCGTCAGAAGAAGAAGAAGAGGTGCCGCTGCTGCCGGAGGCTTACCCACCCAACTCCCGGGTGTACACGACGCTGATGAAGGGGTACATGAAGGCCGGGCGCGTGGAGGACGTGGTGGCCATGGTGCGCGCGATGCGGCGAGAGGGGGAGACTGCGCCGGCGAGCCGCCCAGACCACGTGACGTACACGACGGTGATATCAACTCTGGTGGCGGCAGGGGACATGGAGCGGGCGCGCGCCGTGCTGGATGAGATGGGACGAGCTGGGGTGCCCGCCAGCCGTGTGACATACAACGTCCTCATCAAGGGCTACTGCCAGCGGCTGCAGGTCGGGAAGGCCAGGGAGCTCGTGGCCGCCGACATGGCCGAGACGGGCATCGAGCCCGACGTGGTGACGTACAACACCCTGATCGACGGGTGCGTGCTGACGGACGACAGCGCAGGCGCGGTGGCGCTGTTCAAGGAGATGCGGTGGCG